>JAVRXN010000002.1:27827303-28399803 GCA_033556935.1 Timema podura | reverse complement strand
GAATGAAATGAAGTTCTGAAATATCGTTGATGAAATTTAGCACGACAAAGTGTAAAGGGATGCTAATGACAAGGACTTGAACATCAAGCTGGCCCGCCACATTAAAATCGTTGCCATGGGTGTAATTTAATAGCACAAAAGCTGAATATCGGGCACATATGAGCACAAACGCAGCACTAACGAATGGCCTAAGAAAATTTTGATTTCGAAAATGTGGCGGCCCAACTTGAACATCAAGCTGGACCGCCACATTAAATTTGTTGCCACGGGCGTAATTTAATATCACAAAAGCTGAATTTCAGGCACATAAGAGCACAAATGGAGCACAAAAAACTGGCTTAATCAAAATCAAGATATGATGTTTTAAAAAATGTGGCGGGCCAGCTTGAAATCAAGTTGGCCCTCCACATTAAAATCGTTATAATTTGAGTAATTAAATAGCACAAACGCTGTGCTTCGGGCACATATGAGCACAAACGTAGCACAAAGGACTGTAGTAATTTCAATTCATTTGGAGAAAGTGGTGGGCCAAATTGATGTACGTCTCCCCTCCCCCTTACATACTAGAGAAAGAAACAAATAACTGTTATGACTACACTAGCAGCCAACCACCCCCCCTGCCCCCTACCCCCCTCCCCCCAACCTTTTGTCCAGCAGTAACCATTATTAGTGATGAGTTACTAGTATCTGCTCAAGTTCAAACACCACTTCAAACTATTGGTGTACCTGCCTGACCTTGACATTACAATGGCACAGTACAGTATTTGTTGTGTTCTTCACTTCATCCCCCCCTCTCGCTCCACCTCCCCTTCTATCCAGCTAAAAGTAATACTACTCGTTCCTAAGCTTGGCCTGGTGTGAGTATTCTGTAGATCCCACATGTTTACTTGTGACCTTTGTGTTTAAGAAGAAATGAATAACTCAGAGGAAAAATGTATTTTAAAGATGATATGGTTGGACAGTACAGTGTTTAAAGATTGGCTGTGGTTACAAAAAGTGGATTGTGATAAAAGTTAAAGGCCATTTTCTTTGTGTAAAACTAACTTTAATATAAGTAACATGGGAATATCTTCAATCCGATTTTATGCCAAGCGAAAGAAGCATGTTGACAGAGTGAAAGCTGTTAGTGGAGCAAAAAAATATCGGCCATAGTCTCTACGACTAAAAATACAGTGTCATCTGTAGGCCTACATAAGATGTACATTTTAGTGCTAATGACCATGAAGTAGTTTAGAAACCTGAAGCTAGACCTAGTTTTCTATTCAGAGCTTCCTTGTCAAAGATGAAGTTTCTCGTGCTGAAATATTGTGGGATATTAATCAAGTAATGACACATTCTTCTGCTAAAGTTTTTCTGCCTTTGTAGGATCTTTTTAAAGTAATGTTTTTCCATAGTGATATTGCCCATAAATTTCAAATGCATAAAGATAAACTTGGATATGTCATCTTGTATGGACTAGGTCCTTTTTTCAAAAGCGAGCTTGCGAATATGGTTAAGCAATGCCCATTTTATTGTATTTCATTTGATGAGAGCATAAATACTGTGACTTAGAAGACCTAGATGGATGTTGTTCACTTCTGGAGTGAAAATGAAATTCGTACAAGATATTTAACATCTTGCTTTTTAGGTCATGCAACAGCTCAAGAGATATTAATGAACTTTATATTTGCACTAAAATACGAGGGTTTGGATATTAAAAAAATGCTTCAAGTTTCCATGGATGGACCCAATGTAAACCTCAAATTTTTAAGTGATCTCAAAAGTTACTTGAAGGAAGATTCTCCACAAGACCCTGAGTTACTAAAATTTGAAACTTGTTCTTTACACATTGTCCATGGTGCTTGTAAAACAGCACAGGCTAACTCTAGTTGGACTATTAACCAGTTTTTGCGCTCACTATATTATTTATTTAAAGATTTTCCAACAAGACATACAGACTATCAAAGAATAACAAGATCATCTCTTTTCCTGATGAAGTTCTGTTCTATTAGATGGGTAGAAAACTCAAGGGTGTTAGAGAGAGCAATGTCAATGCTTCCATATTTAAAACAGTATTTTTATTCTAACAAGCATCCTGCAAAATTTGATAATTTTCAAACATTAAGCAATTTTGTGAAGGATGAATTTCTGACATCAAAGTTGGGATTCATACTGTCAATTTCACTTGAGTTGGAGCAATTTCTCACTGAATATCAGAGAAATCAACCTCTATTGCTATTTATGTTTGCAAGTCTAAATAAACTACTTGAGCACTTGATGAACAGAATTGTAAAATGTGATGTAATGAATTCAGCAAATACTTTCAAAAAATTGCTAGCCGATGATTTAAAGAAACAATCCATCATGAAATCACTCTCTACTGTAGATATTGGGTTCGCAGCATCAGCAGCTTTGAAAGAAATTAAATACATCAAGATACTTCAGTTCAGAGGAGATTGTCAAAAATTCCTAGTTGATTTCGCAACAAACTTTTACATAAGTGTCCTCTCTCCTACAAAATTGTCAAGGGTGCTAGTTTCTCTCTCCCGCAGTCATGCTCAATCCATCTGTTAGAACCTATAGGATAACTTCTGCATTAGAAGTCCTAGACAAGACACAACTATCTAGCGTACAAGCTGATGTTGTAAAAAGAGACTACTTGGACTTTGTATGAAAGCAAGACATTATTGACTACCTTAAACAATTCACTTCAAATGGTGACCAGCTTGATAAGTTCTTTATGAATATTTTCTCTATAGGAAATGCATCCCAGGAATTAGAATATTTCACTAAAAAAAAATCTTGTTCTCTTCCATAGCAATGCAGCCGTTGAGCGAAGTTTTTCTGTGAATAAAGAATGTTTGGTTGAAAACCTGCATGAGGACAGCCTTATTGCTCAACTTTAACTTATGATTCAGTCATTGCAGCCACGGGACTTATAAATATGACAATTTCAAAAAAGATGATTCATGCTGTGAGGAATGCATCAGGAATAAGGAAAGATGAGCTTGAAAAGAAGAAAAAGATTGAAGTAGACTTAAGTAAATAAATAAAAACAGCATCTGAATGAAATAAGAAAATTAGAAGTGAAAAGAACAGTTTTACAGAAAGCAAAGGAAGAGGCAGAAGTGTTAGAACATGAAATGCAAAAATTGATAAAGTTTTGTGGTTGAATGAATTTTAACTTTCGTCTACATTCTAAAAAAAAAAATTGTAATTGGGTTTTATCATTATAATTTTTAATAATGTTAGGTAACTGTAATTATCTTTATTTCCAAGTAACTTTTATCAACATAATATTTGTTGATTATTTTTTATTGAAGATTATGTATCTTTATTACTATATATTTATTAAACAAATTCACTATCAAAAATATAACTTGTGGAAAGTATTGACTGTCAAGGAGTGGTGGGGATAATAGTTAGTTTTTGTGGCAGAGTAAACTCCCTGGCTGTAATCATTTTTTGAGTTGCTCCACCAATGATGATTATTGACCTCTAAAGTTCTACGAGTGAGGTGAAATGACTATCAATTTTGCCAGGAGAGTATTTTCACATACCTTCCAGGGTTCTTTTACATGCCACATGGAACCGACGGCTTTACTTCCCCTTCAAAGGATGTTGAGCTATGATTTTTTATCGCTCAAGAAAAAGCCTTTGGCCTCTGTTGGGTTCGAACCCACAAACATCGGGTCCTGAGGCGAGCACTTACCCCAAGACCACCGAGGTCGACAGTGGTATAGGTCATTCAAAAAATGTAATATGTGTGTGTTGTGTTTGTGTGTATGCACGTGTATCAAAGATGGGTCGATCCACCTTTTTTCAAATCTGAAACTTCATTTTGCCATCAAATTCCTAATTAAAATTTGAATTTTATAAAATATAAGCATAAGTGTTTAACTTTTCCAACAACTAGGATTTTTTTCTTTCACTTTTGATTATGGTTACATTAAATGGTAAATTAATTGATCTGGGTTTTGGTTGTTGGTTTTTTCTATTATTATTATTTTGGTTTTAACCACAAGAAAAATATTTTAATACCTTTAAAAAAATAACTCGAACTTAGTACCTCTTTAAAAAAATTATTATGATTTGAGTCTTGAATCCATGAATATTCCTTGTAGATTTTAGGGTCCCATCCTTAGTATATACTAGAATATATGCGTCAATGCATCTGATTCTTTATGTAAAAATGTTTAACCATGACTGACCTAGGCCTACCCTAACTTTCTATCATTTTATGATTTTGAAATGGGGATTGTTTGTTTCTGAGTACCTTTCATATATACTGGATTTCTTAAAAAATATAATATACTGGAAATACTGGAAATATACTGAAATTTCAAAACTATATTCAGGTAGACACCCTGGTAAAACGCCTCTGTCCTTCCACCATTCTTTCTCCCTTTTTGTCTATGGTTCTCCTATCACTCATTGCTTCATTATTGTAAATATACTAATAGCCTGAACAGGTACTACGGTGGGATCCACACAATAACAAAAAACAACTATTTAAGATCAGTACAAGATTTAATAAACTTGTTCTCATGTTTGACAGGTACAAGTGATTAAAAGCCGTGATCTTGACAGTGTTGTCAAGGAGAAGAGCAAAGGAGACATGTTTCAGAAGGTAAATAAACACTCAAAAACCATCTGGGTATAAGCTTACTTTTTATACATTTCACAAGATACTGTGCAGACTTCAGCAATACCCGCATGTGCTGGCTATCCCCTACTTTTAAACACCATTAAGGGCTTATTTAGTAGATTTAATTTTCACATTTAATTTGATACAAAATTAATAAGAAACATATTTTAAAAACTTAAACTGCATGATAGTAATAATGTTTATAAAGGGATGTTGACATTAATAATCCCTGTGTGACATAATAAAATATTAAACAAAGATTAAGTATTTTCTTATAAAATACAATTCTCAATATTTCCTTTAAACTGAACTAATTTTTTATATTTTAACTATAGGTAACATTAACACTTAAAAGAATTATTCATAACCCTCTTAAGTGGTCACATGGTCTAAGGCTCCACTCTCACAATATACTAGACTGCTGACGACAGAGATTATGGTTCAATCTCGGTCGAGTTTACTAATGTTTTTTTCCTAAATGGTTTCCCTCTCTCTCCAGTCAAATGCTGGTACACTTCCTCTAAACCCAACCCTCCTAATCCTTAACCCATTATTATAATTAGTACATAGGCATAAAACACAAAACAAGCGCGATGCTAAAAAAAAATTCAAAGTCATTTATTTTATTTTATAATGAATAACAAGTTATGTCAAAAATATTGAGAACAGAATATTTGCTGCTGAAATGACCCATCGAAGTGGTTTAATCATGTAATGATGTTTTCAGTTCTTGAATACTGCCAATTGGTGAGCCAGGACTCTGAAATGCCCAGGATTGTGGAGAAGATTCAGAAGACCCATCATGTGGCTGTTAAAGCATACACACTCTCTCTAGAATTCCAGCAACTCTTGAGGGAGAAAAGAAGGTTGATAATCACAGAACCTCGAAATATATTTGTCCATATAAAAGAAGTGATGGACGAACTTAGGCTTCGCAAGAAAAAAGCTCCACTGAATGGAACCGGCAATAATCAAGAGCCTATGAATGGCTCGACGATGCCTGTCGCTAGTTCGAGCAAGCCGAGTGATCCTGTCACGGATGATGGGGAAGTGGGGATGGCTGTGCCAGTGGAGCACAGGAAGATTGTAAAGAAATTAACAAAAGTCATGCGGGTAGGTTCCTCTACAATGTGCCAAAACTGGCTTATAATATAATTTAGAACTTACTTTCAATAGGGTTCTTTAATTCTTTTAATCCTACATCTCGTAGTTAGCTCTAAAAGTCTCACTGTAAGTTATATGGAATATTTATAACCATAGGTTCCAACAAATAAGCTTAGGGACTATTTAAATATACTTAAGGTAAAATCTCCAATTTAACTTTAATTAAAGACATTTGGTGGCCACGTAATCTAAGGCATCATTCTCATGTTAGACTAGACTACCAATTACAGGAAGATTTTGAATCCCGATCGGATGTACTGATGGTGGTTTTTACTTTTCCACTATCCCTCTAAGCAAATGTGGGAACACTTCCTCTTAATTCAACTTTCCTCATTCTTAACTTATTAGCATAATTAGTGCATATGCATATAATCTGGACAGGCAGGCACGATGTTAAGAAAAAAACTTTTGTTAATTAAGTTATTACTTTTTTTTTGTCTCATTAAAAAGATTTTTCTTATATGCAAACAACCTGGACAGGTAGTAAGTAAGGTGTGGTGTTAAGAAAAAGAAACTTTAGTTAAGTAGGGTTTTTTTTCCCTTAGTCAATTTATGTAATTTTCCATGTTTTTTTATACATAAATTTTAGTCCTCCTTCAACAAAGATTTTGATTTTAAAATTTTTAAAAAATTCATGCTTTTCTAGTTATCTTTGAAGTTTCTACTATATTTAAATATAGTGTTTTCTATTTATTTTTAAATCTCTTCTCATTCCCCATTTCACGACCATCTCTCCCATTTTTAATTTCAAATTCTAAAAATGTTTTGCTTTTAGAGTTTACCATCTCGCCAAATTTCACTTTTTACTTTCTCACTATATTACAGGTAGAGAAAGTATTGTGATCGTTAAAAAAATCAAACTCGAGATTTTGATGAATATTGACGTTTCATGCACACACACACACACACACACACACCACCGAATCCGAAAAAGTTGTTTTTGAATTTCACTCTGTCTGTCTGTACCTCCAACTAGAGCCTAAACTATTTTACCGATCTGGCTAAAACTTGGTATCTAGGGTTTTCATAGGGTTGCCCCAAGGGGTATTTGGAATTTGATATCTAACCCTAAAATTAAGTGTAGTTTACTGAAGGGCAAAAGCAGAAAAAGTCGATTTTCTCAAAATCAGCTCTAACGATTTCATTTCAAAACATTTATAAATATTCCAAACAAAATGGCTTCTCTCGGTATTTCATCAAAATGACTTTAAGTGCTCCGGTCTGATGCATAAATTCTCTTTGTTTTTTATCATATCTCTGAAACTATTTGAGATATAAAACTACTTATCACAAATATGTAGATCAATTTATAATACAAATATTTTTATTCAAAACATATTTTTATAAAACCAATATCTTTCAAGCTATATATCTATCTATAAACTTTTCTAACACTAAAGCTAAAGTAGTGCGAACGTAATTTTTTTTAACCTGATATGTTGATGGATGTCAATGTCTCATGACTCCCCGAACTCTAAAAATTGGTCTTTGTAATGACGTCTGTTTGTGTGTCGGCTTAAACTTAAAATTAAGAGTAGTTTAGTAAAGGGCGAAAAGAGAAAAAATTGATTTTCTCAAAATCAGCTCTAATAATTTTGATTAAAATTCATATCTAGGGGTTGATTAAGATTATAAATTATAAATAAACTGGCTATTTTCATTTTCCCATGAAAATGACTTAAGGTACTTTACAGAAGCGTAAATTTCCGTACCTCCGCAACTATTTGAGATGCTAAATAATTTATCATTGCAAAATTGTGGTACTATTAAAAATTAAAAACTTTTATATGAAATGTATTTTTATAAAACCAACAGTTTCTGAGATATTGGCAAAATGTCGAAAATTTTAACCGAAAGTTGAAATTCTAATATAAAGTGTTGACCCTTGTGGACCCAATATTGATCCTTTTTACTGGTCCAAACATACAAATGAGGACATGAATTCCTTAAAAATAAAACCATAAAATTTAAAATGGGGGCTCAAAAAAAGTTTTACATAAGTATAGTGCAATTTATGCTTGGGTTTGATAGGTATATTATTTCAGTTCACATATATTACAATTTTGAGACTCTTCTGGATATTTTAAGTGATCCCTCTATATTCCTTTTGAATTTTAGTTTTCCACCATACTGAGAAGTTGTTTTTATTAATTTTGGAAGTTTTAAATTCCACAACCCCTCCCACCATGTATAAATTTTAAGTTTTATGTAGTTATCTGCAGGTGTACTTCTATCTGCCTGTCAAATTTAGATTTTCTACCACACTTATTAGCCATTTTTTTTATTATAACCTCCCTCCTATTTCCTGGAGTCCATCAAAAAATGTAAGGTGTTTAGACTTTTTATGATAATTTTGAGTGTTACCTTTATCTGTTTCCCAAATCTTAATTTTCTACCTCATTTTAAAAATTTTAACTATAGGCCTCTCACCATTTTCAAGTTTCATTTTGATATTTCCTATTTTTATATTTTTCTTAATACATAGGGAAATTCCACTAGCTTCCTGCCAAGCAAAATTTCAAGTTTTCATGCACAGTGGTTGGGGAAATACATATGGCCCCCTCTCTCCACCTCTTAGGGGAAGAAATTTGAAAAGCCCTCAAACGGTCTCACCCAATTCTAGAAAGAAACCTTCAAATTAAATTTAAGACTTATGTCAGCAAGTTCAAAAGATACATTGGTAACATTTTTTAACTCACCCTCATAAAGGTCATATTTTAAATTTTAAGACTTATGTGTTTATCTGGAGTTGTCCTTCTACCTTTCTGCCAAATTTACACTTTTCTACGACACTAAGTAGTTATTTTTATGTTAACCCCCCTTTCCTCTTCACCTGTGTATTCTGGAGCTCAATCTAAAATTTGGAGTGGTCCCTTTACCTTCCTGCCAAATTTTATTTATATAACTCAATTAAAAAGTTTTTTTTAATGACAGCCTCCTCCCTGCTCCATTTGACATTTCCTGTTTTTATATTTCCTTAGTTCTGTGGGGCAATCCCTCTACCTTCCTACAAAATTTCATTTTTCCATCTTACATGGAAGTGGTTTTTTTTTATAGCCGGACAGATCTACTTTCAGCTTTATATAATAGGGATTTGTGAGAGCAATTTTTTCAATTTGAGACGAGAATATAAAAAAGTATCGAGACATGAGAACGAGACTAGAAAATGTCCTTTGAAAGTAAAATTAAATTTGTTTATTAAAGTAAATATATAGTTTATAGAGTTCCTTTTTGATATTTGAGTTGGCACTTGCTTTAGATTGTCTTATGTATAGTTAATTCAAACACTTGTGATATAGCTCATACACATGTTATATGGAATTAATAAAATAGTGATAGGTAGTTACAATGAACACCATTTATAATTTAATTTTGTAGTGTAAGAGCTTATTTTATCAAAGTTTGATATTGAAAAACAATATTTATAACCAAAACATTTCTTAATGAGGATGTTTTGGAGGGGGATTGCGGGTTATTTGGGTTATTACGGTATTATTGGAAATAAATTCATGGTTTGGCTTTTTAATTTCTTAGGGCCATTAATTGTTTTTTTTTTATTTCTCGAATTTTCAAGATTCATTTTTTAACTTTCGAGACAAGATTGAGATTATTTTTTCCTGAATTTTTGATTTGAGATATTTTAGAGTCTCGCACGTCTCTATTATATATCGAAAGATAATGGGAATAGTATTTTATTCTTCAAGGCTTCAAATAAAATACATAGTATGTATATATACATATATGGCTATTTAGTTAACACCCCTCATTTTGGACTGCGACGCAGAGAATGTTGACGCTCCATTACCCATCGACATGATAGATGAGAAGCTGGAAGACGAGAGTTTGAACGTTCAACCAGTGGAACTTGAAGACACGGACCCAAATGTGAACCACTTGGTCAAAACTATCTATTATGACCGTCCTGGCCCTTCAAAATGGCAAAATTGTGAAATTTCTGTTGTTTTTTTTAAATACAATGTTGATTAATAATTTATTCGTTCACATGTTATTCTTAATTTATACAGTTTTTAAGTTGTATGTAAGTGATTTTCAATGTTGTCATTGTAATTCCTATCAAAATTATTACAACAATCAAAATTCAATTTTTACATTTTTCCAAAAATAAATGTTTTTGAAAGTTCTGTATCTCGTGATCTATTAGACATAGAAAAACCGTTCTGTGGTCAAATTGTAGACAATTTACTCCGGTTTACAACTTATTATATGACATTTTGGGTAAAAATCGCCATTTAGAAGCTACAGGGCAAAAACTGTCTGAAAAACTGTACTTTTTTTTGGGGGGGGATTGCCAACTTTGAAGAGCTATGTCTCCGAGCCTATTTGAAGTAAAAAAAAAGTTCTGCAGCCAAATTGTAGCAAATTTACATTGCTTTATAAAAGCTAGGTATAACTTTTTTTTGTCAACACATGATTTAGGAGATATTCGACAAAAACCAAAAAATTGTCGAAAATTTTGCAGTTAATTCGAGTTGGTGGCGCCGGCTGCGCTCGTTGGAATTGAAAAACTTGGATCTTTGTTCACGTACCCGACCCATACAACATATCTAAAATAACTACCCGAGTTAATGCATCTATTCTCAACATTTTGACTAGACTAGTTCTGCTGTGTCGACATGTTTTTGTTGTTGCACTAATACATAGTCACTTCGATTGGCAGACTCTGTTACATTGTCCGTGGTCCTAGATCCAGGAACACATCGAAGTCCTTCAAATGGTAAGTGTTTTCGTAACGTTACACTTTCCACAGTGGAGAGACATCTAGTCAGGCACAGAACAATATTTATATCGATTTACACATACAGATGTCTTGTTACACTTGACAGACACCCAACTTTTGATCTCTACATTCTAATGAACAACCCTTTGGTAATAAATTATGTTACATTGCTTTACTGTGGGTTCGACCCCCTAGTACCATAGAGACCTTAGCCAGTTACAGATTAAATTCGCTGATATTCATTTGAACACCTCAACTACAAGAATGCTTGAACAGCCTTTTTCCTCGCTCCCCTCGATCACACATTTTATTTGTCCACCAGGATTATAATGTGTTTTATTAACACTCCCATGATAAAATTCCTACAACCATCTCGATTATTCTGAACTTGAGTGACATGATCATCACGAACCTCCTGAATTTTCATGTGGTGCTCGTTATTTCACCGCTCATATGAATTATGTGATTTGGTTTGTTGAAATAGGAATGTATGAATGTGATGTTTCTCTAATAGTCTGACGATTCTCTTATTGGTATTGTATGAGCAGGGTAGGAATGCTTTTTGATTTTTTTTTTTGTGCTTCTCCTGTCGAGATGACTTACTACCAAAAACTCTGTTGAAATCTTTGTAGGTGTAATCATTGGCCCCTAGTGCTATGTGTATACGATTGAATAAGATTGAGTCCTGAAAAATACATGTTTGGCTTTGTTGGTGAGGATAGATATGACTGACTTAAAGAGGGTCAAAGGGTTACTAGAGTCAATAGTCCTATCCTTTTTTACTAAAACTATATCATCTATACAGTGGCTGGAAAGCTCTTGTTCAACTAGACTGCCGATGACAGGGAGATCGGATTTTGAATTCTGTTTGGGTGTACTCAGGGTGATTTTTTCCAAAATGGTTTTCCACACAAAAGCGGGTAAACTTCCTCTAAATTAAACCTTCCTCATCCCTAACTCGTAATAATTAGTAGGACTTCATATGTCTATAACCTGAACAGGTAGTCAGACGCTGTGCTTAAAAAAAACCTATAAAATAAAGATAGAACAATATTGTGATCCGTCAAGGTAAGATTGGTTAGTAGTACCTTTTAGGGTAAATCAAATATACATTTTATTTTAATGCTGATGTGTGTTTTTCAACTTTTCATGTTTTCAGATTTTACACTATAAGATACAAAAGCTAGAAACACAAGAAGTGGATTTTGATGATGACGACGATTCAAGTTACTTGAAACTTCAAAGGTATGAAACATTACACATATTATTATTCAGTCTAATTTATTTGAGGTATTTAACGTGTGCACTTACTGAACCACTGATTACATCAGCACACAAGACTGTCTATGAGCGAGAGAGCAAAAGGGCCTTCCAATTTTGTCTGAAAAGGTTTTTTTGTTACATATTTTCCAGGGTTCTTTTACATGTCACAATCAACATGGGACCGGCAGCTTTTCTTTCCTTTCAAAGGAAGTTGTGTTGCAGATTTTTTATCGCTCAAGAAAAGTTGTTGACCCTGGCTGGGTTTGAACCCACGAGCACTTTACTCCAAGACCATCGAGGTTACCAATCGATACAGTCTCTAATATATTTAAACTTTGATAACGGTGGAGGAGAAAAGGTGGTGAAACAAATGTGTTCCAAACAGACCCAGCCAGTGGCTGGAGACTTTTCATAAAGATGGCGATGATAATTATAATAATGTTAGCCCATCAAAACATAAATCATAAAAGATAATGTTTTATTTCTTTCAGATATAGAGACAGATTCTGTAAAGTCCGTAAAAAGCTTTGTGAATACGTGCCTGAATTGGATAGACATAAAAAATACAAAATAACATTTTCAGGTTGGTATAAATTTAAAAATCTGTAGAATAAGTTGCAAAGATTTATAAAAATAAGAAACTTAAAATAAAAGTAAATAGTGGGAGTACATGAGATAGTTGAGGAAACAAGAATGAGATGGTATGGCCATGTAATGAGGATGGAAAAAGAGGGTATACCAAAGAGAATGATGGAGATTAAGTATGTAGGAAAAAGATCATAAGGAAGGCCCAGAAAGAGTTGGAAGGAGCAGATAACAGAAGGTGTGCAAGTGAGATGGGAAAAATGGAAACGATTAAAGGAGGAAGAATGTTGGTAAGATAGGAGATGATGACAGGCATTTTACTAAACTGACCCGGCCAAGGTTGTAAACTGAGGATGGTGATGGTGAAATAAATGTAAGGTGGTTTGTTTAGGAAATCATGATTAGTGTTCTTATTAAAGTTTATGAGTGTAAATTTGAACCAAATTTTTGGTACTATTTGTCTTACTATAGTGACCATTTTTAAATAAATATTTTCAAACTACAGGTTGAGTCCTGTATCAACTTTTCTTTACCTTTAAATTCTGATACCTCACATACTGTAAGGATAATATGAAACGTTCTTTAAAAATTAACGCTCTTTCATTTTTTTTACATTTTCAGGCACACCTTTTACAGAACTAAATCGACGCATTGAGAGTTTTGTCAACAAGAAAAAAGAGTTTCCAGATTACCACGATGTCCTTAAATTAGTAATTGAGTGCAACGTTTCGTCCTCGCCAGATTATAGAATGAAACTGGGTAAGACAATAAAGTGTAATTTAGTTTGCTACAATTCACCCAGCATTCCACACAAAGTTCTGACAATTCATTCTAAATCTAAGTTTAAAAGAAAGATTCATGAAAATAATAATATATCTTATAGCCCTTCTCTTTTATTATTTGCTAGTTTTAGTATAGGAAAAAATAAATTTGGAAAATTATTTTATTCAGGAATTGATGAAAATAAAATAATTTATACATATTTATCATCAAATAAAAAAAAAAGATACAATAAATGAAAATATCTTTGTTGCTTGAGAAATTTTTACATGACCCCGGGTGTATAGGTATTTAAAATAGGTATACAAGTCAAACATTTACTGATAATACATAGTAAAAAAGGTATTTTAAAACATTTCTTTGGTATATATATAATTTTGCCATTAATTAAAGATGAAAGCAAATTTGCACAGTAATGAGATGGATCTGCTTGTTTATTTTTATATAGGGAATTAAATCCTGGCTGAATATTTGATGCTGCAAGATATAGATATCTTCAACATTTTTCTTTGTTGGTCGATATTTTAATTTTATTAACGTTAATGCTGACGAACATCATTTTGCATAAATACTAAGTAAAAAATGGCAGAAGTATGTTTAAAGCCATTTCAGAAATTGTTGGAAATTCTATCCTAATGTTAAGCCAAAATTCATTAAATGATTTTTTAGGAAACTCAAATTTTTAAACCTGTGTTGCTTGATAACGTAGCAAATTCTTCTTGAACTTTTAGTGGTAGATGACCTTGAACCTTTAATGGCAGATTACTGACTTTTTTTATTTCAATTGAGTGTGCTATCACATAATTCATTATCTGAAATAAAAATCTTCCTAAATAAATTAATAGAAGATTCGAAACTATAAATTGAACATTTCTTAATGCTGAAAATTGTTTTAAATGTTGTCAACAATCCTTTCTTGGTTTAAGGAAATGACTTATCAAGTGAAGTTTTAGTAATACACCCGGGCACTAATGAAGCACTATTTAAACTAGAACTAATCAATTTACAATCATCCTCTGAACTCAAACTAATGTTTGACACAAAAGAAAAGGCAGTAGTTTAGAGCAGTTCTAGCTTAATTCAGCTATTTTATTACATAAAAATGTTCAAGATATCACATTGTATGTGTTGACTATGTTATAGTCTACAAATGCCTGCAAAGCGTAATTTTCGGCGATGAACAGCATCAAAACAGAACTTAGCAAAAAGTTGAACCAAGAGCACCCACAAATGCAATACTTGTTATGAATTGCCTGTACCACGTAGCCCCTGACTTTTGCAAAATAAGGAAAAACAAGAAATGCCATTTTTCTCGTTAGATTTAAATTTGTATTTACTATTTATATAAATGGTTATTTTATTAACACTTTGAATTAATAATAATGTTTATTAATGAGTCTGCGTTTTAATAATTTGGTAGCTTTATTAGTCGATCTCGAGCTTCTCATGAAGCTCCCAAATATCGAATAAAAGTTTAGCCTGGGTTGAATAAATATATAATTTTAAAATTTATTTATATAGATAAAAAAACAAATACATGTTTAAATTATTTTAGTATTTTTTATTGAAATAAGACTTGCATTAAAAAAAGTTTTAAAATCAAAAATTGATTATTCTCAAATAATTAGAAAAATTAAGTCATAATAGATTATAGGATTAATTTTTAAATATAGGCCAACTGTGATGGCAACTGAGAGATTAATTATGATTCAATTTAATATTCCTAAGGACAGTTTAAAAAGAAATATCCTTGAAAATAATAATAATAATAAAAATATTGTCTTTATTTGGGCAAAGTTAAGGCCAGAACCTTTTCTTATACTTAACCCCTCATGTCTGTATGTGAAGCTTTAGCAATATTAAAAAATTCATTATTTCCCGTTCATATGAAGGGAAGCTGTTAATTTTCTGCTGGCCTCTTATTAGAAAGAGAAATTAGAGCATTAGTGATTTTGAAGATGTAATCCACCTCGGTGGCGTGGTTAGTTAACGCGCTGGTAATGTGTTGAGCTAGACTGCCTAGGACAGGGAGATCGAGGTTCGAATCTCGATCGGGTGAACTGGGGGTGATTTTTCCTAAATGGATTTCCACTCTCGCTCCATGCAAATGTGGGTTCACTTCCTCTAAATTCAACATTCCCAATTTCTAATCCATTAGCGTAATTTGTACTTAAGTGTATAATCCAAACGGGTAGTAAGACGTGGTGCTAAATTTAATTTAACTTTTAAGGCGTATATTATTCACTTTCGCATTGAGGTGTATTTTATACCATCTTGCACTAAGTTTTTTGTGTTCAGAGAGGTACCTACCTGTCTTTATCTTCTTTTATCTAAGTCTCATGCTCTTTTCCTTTCATTAACAAAACAAGTGAACTCATTTGCTGATCATGATATTTAAAGTTAATGACCCTCACATGAAAAATTAAAGACCACTTGGTTACTGAAAGGTCCAACTGTGCGTATTATATGTGATTTATCTCCCAGCCTATATATTTTATCTGTACATTCCAGCTCAAGAAGCATTTGAAATTGTGGGCAATGAGCTACAGCGAAGGAGGAAATGGGATGATTGGTCATCTGTGTCTTCGTTTCTCGGCAATAAAGAGGATCCCGCCGAGCTGGACCCAGAACTCAATGCCAAGCTGCATAGAAACTATGAAGAGGCCAAGACTAAGATATCATGCGTAAGTTTTGGAGATTAAATGGCTTTAGATTAATTCCTAAAGAAACCGAAATTTCGTGAGACGTATTTTTATAAACTTTTACTAGCGCATTCAAATGACTATAATATTTTTCAATTTTATTGTAACATTTTAAATGCATTTTATACACACAAAATTAAACTAAATGGGATTTTATAGTGAAATTTAATACTTTGCCTTTTATATGCAAAATATTGTCAATTAGATCAAATTGGGTGAGAATTAACAATATAACAATTATACATATTTTGACTAAGTAGCAAACATATTTTTATTTATTTTTTGCCTTTTTTGTTTTGCTTTAAATTACCAGAAAAATAGTTCCAACTGCACTAATACAAATTTTTTCTTAATATTAATATTTTTGTAACCAATCAAAGACCATTGGTAAAGAAGTAAAATATGTGTTTGATCTGGTTTTTATGACAGTTATAGGGTTAAGTTAAATACTCATAAAGACAACTGTGCACATTTTGTTACATCTATCGGCCTTTTATATATATAATCTAACTTTGCCAAAAGAATATTTGTAACTAAAATACATATTTATTTTAAATTAAGGATGGGCCCTTGAATCCTTCAAATCCTTTCATCAAGTGAAATTTGTTTTAATTCGCTAATACTGCTTATTGTTGGTTCAGAATCAATTATAATTATAGAATGAACTCAACAACTAGACCCCAGACCAGTATCTTATTTCATTGCGTAATGATCGCCATCACATAATGGTCGCATTCAGTTTTATTCTTTAATTTTTATATTTCCTCTTATGTTCATAATTTTTTCCAAGTTACAGATTTGGATTAGATATTTGAAATTCGAAGGTAAATTGGCGATTCGGATTTGTAAAATACTGGATTCGACCCAATTCTATTTTAAATATATTCTCCACTATTATTCACATCAAGCCTATTGTTCACATCAAAAATCTGTAGAAGTGTAATTAAATTTAATAATATGACTTGATTTATTAACTATCAATATCTGACAAGTTTTTTACAAGGTTATTTGGAATAAGCCACTAGGCTAATTCATGGTTTAATTTAGGTACAGTCACATGAGGTATAATGGGGTAGACATTTCTTAGCTAAGTATGCTGTTTAGCTCTCCCTCCAAATTTAAAAAATGACAAGCATGTTTGTCATAAAAGATTTTGTAAATTATGTTTGGGCTTTAAAACTAAATAAAAATATACATGATATAATCTTCTTTCCAGCATAAAACAACCAAAAGATATTCAAGCTTCGATTTGGCTCTTTATCCCTGTAATGCAAACATAAAGATAGTCCGGACCGGTAGCAAGCCGATTCTAATATTGTGTACATTGATTGAAACATTTTCCCAAATTTTCCTAATTTGCGTGTGTCGGTTTTTGTGAAGGTCATTAATCAGTTTGCGGACCAAGAAGTGCAGGGTAACCTTGAGCCTGAGGAGGTGGCCGACGAAGATGCAGAACAGTCGGCAGGGGAGGGCAGTGGTCAGGAAGAGGAGGAGGAGATAAAGGCTGTGGAGGAAGAGGACCATAATGATATAGAGGATGACAACTTGCCCTCAAGCCGTGAGTCTACTTGCTCTACCTAAATGAATAGCTTTCATGCTACGTCATTTTTTATGCCTTGAAAATATAATTTAGGGCTGCCACCAATATATTTCAAAGTCCTGTTCTTGGTCCAACAAATCCTGTTGAATATAAAAAAATCTCTTAGACATAAAAGCGCAAATTTAAAATCCTATTATATGTTAGATGTGTTTAGGCATATTATAAATTATGAGACACAAAACTTTATTATATGCTCAGCTCAAGACAGCACAACTTTATTAAAATAAATTTAAACTTCCTACAATTATTTTTGTTCATCTTTAAACTGACCATTTAAAGGTGGAGGATGAATGATAAAAAATATGTAGGCTTAAAAACAATTTAAGCATAGGAATGTAAAACTCAATCTCTTAAATATACTTGATTCTTATGCCCTATAAGTTATAGTTAGGCCTATCAATATTTAAAGAATCAATCATAAAGATTATTTCAAATCTCTCCATTATTAGCCGCAAAACCTTGGAAAATGCACACAATTTGATCCAATTTTACTATAATCTCGTTTTTATTGAATATGACCGCTTTTTAGTGGGTCAAATAGACTGACCTAACCTAACTAAGTGTTCTCCAGTTTTCTTGTTTGTATTAAACATGTTTGCATTTATTATTGACCTTGCTTGGACATAACATGCTCAGTTTTAAGGGCTCGAATTGATATTTAAGAATAATTATCATCAAATTTATGAATCTTGACCTATAATATAAACCTTCATAAATGCAAGAGTATCTGTAAAAGTACATAGATACCCTGTGATCAGTTTTATAGCTTTACATTCAACAATAAAGTATTAAATCCTTGGGAATGGCAGCCCTGAATTGTAATTGAAGTTTACTTCTTCTTTTTTTACACATGTGTCATTTTTACGAAGGTATAACCAATTAAAATGGGCGTGTATTTATGTTTGAAATTCAATATTTACTGGTCTCTAATGCATCCCACGATTTTTCAAAACCTTGTAACCAAAATATCTGTTTTGTTCTGCTGGAGAATGTAGCTTCATACGACACACTTCATGTTGTCCATCTTGGTGTGTTCAATTCACTTACCAAAACACCAAGGCACTGCTTGAACAGGTACAGTAAGCAATGGCACAACTGTTCTTGTTTAAAAAACATTACTGACTAAAGTAAATATGCGCAAATACTAGTAAACAAGGTTACCTAAACATAGGGCGTGAAACCCAAGCGGGAGGAGAGGGGCTGTGGCAATAAGAGTGCAGAGCAGAAAAGTCGGTGGGGTTTTTGAGTTTGCTCTTGAATTTAGTGCACCATTGATTCTAATGTGCACACTAATTGTATAAACAAAATTTGGCAAAAAGGGGGTGACCATAGGATTTGAGTAAATATGGTTTATATATGTACACTTGTTTCTGATTAAAAGTAGATGGACCCCTTAAACTAGTTGGTAAAAGATCCATAGTTCTTAATCATCACCACACAGATTCACAACATTTATTTTGTATAAGTACCTAAACTTTTCAGTAAATATAAATTTAAAAAAGGATATAATATATATTTGACACATTCGCTCTCTTAAATGAAATTGGTCAATTAATGACATTGATCAAAATAAACTCCAAGAAACCTTTTTTGGAACACAGTTCTACTACATAGATCATAGTGCTTTTGTTATATGACACTTGAATCTTCATTTTGGCATCTTTGTATTCACATAATACATACAATTTTTCTGTTTGCGCCTTCTGAAGAAAAACTTTTAACATGTTAGTTTGTCAACACGGCAAAGGGAAAAAGTGATTATATGAGTGGCGAGAGCAAAAACTGAAAAGGAAAGTGACAATGAAAGTGACGTTCAAATGTCTTACCGCTATATACTTGATGCGCAGGCACTCCTTAACCTTCTTTTTTTTTCCAAAGTTAGCCTCGAACACCAAACTTATTAGCAGCCTGTACGCTTTTTTTTTGTTGTTGTTGTTTGTACCTCACGTATTGCTCTTAATTAAAATTCATATTGTGGCTTCTTTTTTCCATGTTTACTTGAGATGCCAAGGAAGTCTTGTTTTCAACATGATGATCACTCATTTCACTCATTTGCGAATCTGCCGTAGATTTCTTTTTAAAAACTGTAACATAGCACAGACTTTCCCACCAACTAACACTGACCTACTGAATTACCAGTTCAATGACACTGAAGGATGGAAATCTTCTCTCGCTCTTCGTTTTGACCTGAGCTTGTTATTAGAAGCCTGCTAGCCGGTTGGTAGAGCTACAAAATAGACCACTGTACGATTCCTCCCCTGCCCCCCCCCCCCCCCCCCCCCCACCTTCCCCTCCCTTCAATGAAAAATATTAGTCTGCACATATAATACAAGTGCAGTTTTCAGAAGGATATTTTTTGGGGGAAAACATCGCAATATACTGCATGCCAATATTGTATGTTACTCCTTTATCTATTTATACAAATATGGCAGCCCTGCACTCATACTAGTATTGGAGGGTACACATTTTATTTGAATAAAGTGTTCATGTAGTAGTTGTATGCTTGTTTTTTGTTGTTATTTTTTTGTGCCAAAAATAAGCTACAGGAACCTATCTAAATATAATTGTGTTTGAGATTCACATTATTGTGTGCTAGTGTTAGTGATGTAATTAATAATTATTCATTTAAAATTATGACGTTGTGCAAGTGGTTTTCTCCGTGAGAAATTTGACTGTTTCTACATGTGATTTTAAAGTTCTTTCTTTTGAAATTACTCAAAATGTTTTTAAACCTTATAAACTTTTCAGAGATTGATAAGGGTAGATTGTGCATAACTAGGTGAGGAAGGTGGGATATATGCCCTAGATGTAAAATGTATTATCAATATTAGCAACAATATAAATTTCATTTGCTAAACAATAAAAGTGTGTTTGTTTTTATTGTTTTGTAACCAGTATTATAACGAGTAAGCAGTCTGAGTACCATTACAATAATTCAGCCAAATCTTAAAGAACATTTTTCAAGGGTGCCATCTTTTTATTTGCTATGGTGCCACCAACTTTAGTTAAGCCTCTGGTGTAGAAGTAGTTATAGTATAAATAAGTAGTTTGATAAAGTTATGCAAATATTTAGCATTTTTATTTTAATAGTGTCTGTTAATTAAATTTAAATAAATTAGCATAAAAATGTGCAAAATTGTTTATCTTAGAATATATATTTTATATATCAGCATATTATTACTTAGAGCCCATTTTCATTATGTTCACCATTTTGATATTATTCACATGAGGTCTGCGAGCTCTTAATATTTTCATTCGAGCTGAGCTCAGCGAGCTTCTAAGAAAACTTCCAAATATCAAGCCAAATCATGTGAGCTTTAGTTTAATACATATATAATACTAAAACTTAAATATGTAAATAAAAGACTTTTTTAGAAAAAAAATAGAAATAGGTTTTTAAAATGACAATGCCACTAACCCATTCCCTGGCGCACGTTTAGCACAGCTATCTGCGTAGGCCCGGCAGCCATTTTTCTACTTGTATATTCTTATCCGACAAAAAATTTTTGCTACTCATTTATTTTCTCATTTATTACTTTATTGAGTTTCGATATAATAAGGTTGGGGGATTGGGTGGTAACGATCGAATTCGCTAAATGGTTATTGTAACAACTGTTATCTATTCGTATGATATAATAAAATATATATTTACTGATTATAAAACCAAACTATTATGTACTTGGGCTTAAAGTTGTATTACATTTTCTATTCCTAAGATTAGGCACTAAGTATTACATTTGCTCTCCTAGATTAAGTAAATATAAAATTCAAGTGCTGATATAATCTTGTGTTTGAAAAGGGCTAACTTAAATATCTACTAAACATTGTGGATTCATTTTTATAGCATTATTAAAGTTATTTCCAATCCATTTGGCAATTATTAATTTTATAAAGCTATTTTCAAGAACTGAATTTTGTATAATTTTTTAGTATCTATTTTTCTGTATCCTAATTGTGTGAAGAGCTGTTGCAGATACTTCTTGGTTTCACATTTAATAAAAACTGTAAAACAATTTATCACTTTCATTTATATCCCTTGGACAGGGCTATCCACATTGCGGCCCGTGGACTAGAATTGTAAGTGATCGCCGGAAGTTAAATGTTTAATAATGTGCATTACACACAAAGTATTTAATAATATGCGTTATACACACAAAGAAGAACTAATTCATTTATATATGTAAATGTTTTTAGTTTTTAAATATTTGCCTCCTTGAATATTGAGAAATGGCAGGTTTGTCAATGTGTTGATGGTTGAGTGATATTGATTACTAGCTGACTCATTGTTTAAGAATTGATTCACTTTCTACCTGCATTGGTAGTCATATGGTCTAAGGTGTTACTTTCACAATAGACTAGATAGCCAGTGACAGGGAGATTAGGGTTTTAATCCTGGTCGGGTGTAATGAGGTGATGTTTTCCTAAATGGTTTTCCATTCTCCCTCCGCACAAATGTGGGTATACTTCCTCTAAATTCAACCTTCCTAAGCCCTAACTCATTAACATAATTAGTACATTAACCCAAATTGGTAGTAAGACGCGGTGATTAAAAAAATTAGGGTTCCATATTTATGTAGAATGTTGAATCGTTTGGTTCTAAAACGCAAATTAGAAATATAAAAATTTGGTGTCATTTGTATGATTACTGTCCATTTTTGTTGAAAGTGTTAATTGAGGCACAATTCTCACTGGCTGATGAACGGAAGGGGATTACTTCCCACCACCCCTGAAATAAATATGCCCCCCTACTAGATCTATCTCTTACCTCCTCCACCCTACACCCCCCATCTAATATTCTCAAATATGATGCTATTAAAAACAAACTCCAAGAAACTATCCAATTTTCAAAAATTTGCTAGTAAAAAACCACTACAAATAACTTCTAAAACCATTTAGTTTTCCAAAAATATGTCCAGGGGAGGTAGTCCTCTAGGACACAAAGGCCCTAGGGATGCATTCAAACAAAATGTAATTTTTTTAGTGTTTGAAAAAATAATTAATTTAATTAAAAAAGCTAATAATTATTTATAGATAAAAATAATATCTAAATATGATATCTAATATTAAAAATATATTTATAAAAAAAATCGACTATTAACAAAACCACTTTTATGGTTTTATGATCTTCAGGACCACTTTGCTGGAGAATCACTTTGATAAATAAATCAATCATATGCTCATGAAAATATTAAGAGGAAGGGGAAAACAGATAATATTTTTGCACACATTCATTAAGGGGGCAGAAACTTGTCAATGTCTTGTCACTTTTTTGACAGGTATTTCCATTGAACTCGCTTATTTTTTATTTATTTATCTTTTTTTTTATTATTTCTTTCCTGTCCTGTATTTTGGCACCCTACCATTGTCATTATTCTGCGTCTTGCAGGGAGTGCGCTGTATTTATATTATACAAAATACAACTGGAGCGCAAATTTTAGTCTCCCCTAAGGCACATGAAACCCTTGCGCTGGCCCTGAAGTGAGGAGCATCTAAATAGTTTCTGGCTTAAAAATTTCAAAAAGTTTCTTGGAATGTCAAAGAGCTTTCAGAGGCATTTTATTTTACAAACAATTTCCAGACAGAAACCACTCTCAAATATTTTCTAAAACCATCTTTTTTTTTTAATGCCTTAGAAAAACCTCTTCAAATAGTGTCTAAAGAAAAATAATTTTATTTTTTTTAAATCGAGTTGAGGATTGCTATAAATAGTTTCTATAGGAGTACATTTCATGATATAACTAACCCTTAAGCAAGCCATAGTATATTTGGAAACATGAACCTTTGTACATAATATTATATATTTTGGGCACCCCATGGAGTCCGCTCAACACAAAATTTTGGCAATGTTGTGGGGGGGGGGGGGGGGGGGGGGTAAAATTAATATATGATCGATGTAGTTTATGAACAAACCTTTACTATAATACATGAAAGAAGGGGGACAAAATCCATGTCTTGAGAGAGATTGTGATGTAATGAACAATTTCTGTGAGACACTCATTACCTTTTTCTCCAGTAGCAGCTGTGTAAAGTGTGAAATATGTTCCTCTTTTCATTGTTAAAGCCATATTGTGTATGTCCTTCCGAGTTGTTTCTAACCCTATTTCCTGTACCTTATTTCTTTTGTATTATTGTTTGTATCAAAGGAAAAAGAGGTTTTCCTTGGAGAGTAAATTGTAATACATAATAAAAAAAAATCATTTATTTTTTTAAATAATTTTGAAGATTGCTATAGCTGTTTGGATTTAATTTTAAGAAACTCTTCAAGGTGTATGATACACATCTCCTTGCAAATAAATTTATAAAGGTTCCTACAATATTCTCAAATTGGATGGAAGTGAACCTCTAAAAATTATTTATGTAGGAGTGTACGAAGCTTCAAAAACCAACTTCACTTTTGAATATATATTAACTTCGACTTGAAAGTATAATTCCCGATCCAACGGTTATAAAGCGTCATCAATAAAAACTATTCAAATTTAAAATAGACATCCTGTTCAATTTTTGTTATTTTTTGCTGTTGTGTTCCCTTCTTTCGCCCTGTATGGTAGCAAGCTTATCTTGCATTATTCCACTATGGATCTTTATTAATAAAATGAAGAGTTTGTTTGTCTTTAATGAGCATTGTGCACTATCTACCGCACGCAGAGGTCCGGGATTTTATAAACTATTAGCCTCTGTGCACCATGTACACCTCGAAGACAGAATTTTTAACATTTTGGTTGGATTTTTTTTTTATTATTTAAAAACTGGGTCCAAGGCAAAGCAATATTAATAAAATGAAGAGTTTGTCTCTTATGAGCATTGCGTTTTTCAACCACACGCAAAGGTCTGGAATTAAATCAGTAGCCCCTGTACACAAACGTGTGCACCTCAAAGCCAAAGTTTTTAAATTATTAACGGATTTTTCTAATTAATCATAACCAGGTTGAGAGCAAAAAGGTCATGGGTAACACAAGGCTTAAAAGCACTACCTAACTAAAATTTACCTTTCATGTACACTCATTAAACTAAAAACATTGCTCCATGGCAACACCAGGTAATTAAAACGAATCGAACCATAATTTATAAGATAGGCCCATAGTGTTTTCCTTTCAGAGTAAACTGAACTTCACAATTAATGTTAATGTGATGAAATCTAAAATAATTAAATTACACGATGTGATAATAACTTAATGTATCAGCCAAGATAAAATCTGTTAATTATGTTTGCAATATAACATTTTGTTAATGATATTTAATGCTTAAAGTTATATAGTTACACAACATATCATCTTTTTTTTCCAATCTAAAACATTTTTGAATTGATCTAACTTCACACACCTTCTCTCTCTCTCTCTCTCTCTCTCTCTCTCTCTCTCTCTCTCTCTTTCAGCAGCTTGTAATATTTAGTGTGATGTCACCTTACTGTTTGTAAGCTGAGAGACCTGTTGATAAACCATAGGTGTTTCCAACATCTGGCATATAAACAAGAAATACCCATCTGGACTAATATGATTATTTTTGTCATGTAAATAGAACTCTTAGCTCGTAGTGAACTACTTCAATTCGCTAGATCTTACCTGCTACCCATGGAGAATCAATTTTCGTCTTTGATAATTGAAGGGCAGGCCGGAACAACATTGTAACTTACATTTTTAAAATTTTACAGGAACCAAAAAAAACTATTTTTTTCATGAACTGTTAGTCAGAAAGGCTGAATGTGTTCTTTAAGAATAATTCTTATTATTTACAAATACGATTAACAATGATTGCTTTTATATTGATGGGTTGGCAAGCAATTTATTTAACAGTTCCCTGGAACAAGATTGCAACTTGTTAAGCTACAACGTTGTTCTTCCACAGTAAACTTAATCTTATTCGTTTTTTCAATCCTAGCCTGGTGTAGAAAAAGTCACTATGGCAGTACAAACAATATTTTAATGATATAATACAATAACACAACACTCACTTTTTAAAAAAAACCACTAAAAGTCACTGAATGAAGCCTCAGTAAATAGGAAATTGCTGCACTAAACATAACATAACTGTTCAGAAAGTGAATGTGGTACACCCAAATATATATATATATATATATACTGTATAAAATATACTTTTAAATACACATAGGTTATAAAACTACCACTACATTATTACAGAATACGTTAAGTTACAACCTTATTCCACATGTCTCAATAGGTGCAGTTGATGCAGGAACATTAACCTTTCTCTTACTGGAATATTGTTTCCCAGCATCTTTAGCCCTCTTTCTTGCAACACATTGACATTCTGAAACATCAGAACACAGCTTTTTGACCTTATTTAGGTGATTTACCATAGCCAGAGACAGCTCTATATTGGTAGAATCCACCATTTTGATGACTTTAACAATGTTGTTCCAGGATAGTATATTTTCAACACACTGCTTTATTCGCAGATTACAGTGCCATCTTTTTGTCAGGGTATTAACTATGTCCTAAACAACGTTATTCCATGCCGAAAAGGCTTCGGGTAAAATGTAAGTTACAACGTTGTTCCAACACACCCTTCAATTCACTTTAAAATTAACTTGGTTTATCCATGGTAGAAATCACACCAACCCTGTGTATCCTTGGTCAAATTATTGTGACATTTAAGTTGTTCATTTGTAAAATAATATTTAAATTACACATGTAGTAAATTTGTTAATCAGATTTTTAAAAAAACACTATGACTAGAAGTTGTATGGGAAATAAAGTATTTAATTTAGATTTGAATCAAATTAGCTCTGCTATGGAAAAAACTTAGGATGGTCACCTAATCCCTTTACTTACCAGGCCTTCATGCAGAACAAATAGCTTTGCTGATTTGTTATTTAGGCAAAGTTAGAAATGACTGATCTAAACCATAACCAAGGCCTTTATACATGGTGTTCAAAAAATAACGCAACCCAAGGGGAAATGTTGCATAAGTTTTATTTTCTCTTTCTAGACGTAAAGATTGAAATAAACCGACTATTACACACTTTGGCAACATAGGGCCAGTTTCATAGTCAGATTTAGTACCCTCAAGTGCGGTGCTATACTAAATACAAGATGTCACCTACCTGAATAATTGAATGGAATGGGCCAATTTCATATGCGAAACTGGCCCATTCCATTTTGTCTAGGTAGGTGTCGTCCTCTATTTAGTGTCGACTCGCACTTTAGGCGTACTAAATCTGACTATGAAACTGGCCCATAGTCTTTACACTGGAGCAAAGAATATTCACTGTGGAACAATACATAAGGTGTTTAAGTTACAAAGCCACACAATAAGAATTTGAAGAGAATTACGGCGCTGAAACACGTATATCAAACAAGTCGAGCATCAAACTTCTGTAGGGTAAGTTTAAGAATACTAGAAATCTTGCAGAGTGACCAAGAAGTGGCAGGACATACAGTGCTAACAGAGGAAAATGTTACAGACAACAATGGGGCAATCATTAACAGCCTGAGCAAATCCTTATGGAAGATTTCCAGTCATAGCATACTGTCTGTAGGAAGTGCTTACAAGGCACTTTATTAAAGATCCTTATAAAATTTGCGCTGTAGGTGAGTTGTCGCAAAGATACTGTGGCTCGCATGTACTCTTTCCACTGATTTATGGAATCAGTAACTCCTGTTGGTGATGATCTTGATGACTGGTATTGGTCAGATGAAGCATGGTTTTATTTGGATGGAAATGTTAATTCTCAGAATTCGTGTACATGGTCCACTTAAATTACTCATGCTTTGCATGAGTCCTCTCTTCACAGTCAGAAACTTGTATGTGTAATGTACTATGTCACATCAAAGAATTTTCACCACTTTCTTCACACCACGATCAACACTGAGTTTTACATTATGATAGTAAGACCATTTGTGAAGTGAAGAACTCCAGGAGACATGATTTCAAGGAAATATTGCAATTGCCCTTACAACCAAAAACTCCATGGTTTATTTGGAATCTGTGTTTCCTGGATGACTCATTTCAAAGACACGATCCCCAGACTTCTTATGGGGATATCTCAAGAACACAAGTGTTCTCAAAGCATCCTTACACCTTCAAGAGCTTCAGGCCACCATTCAATGCAGGGTGGATGAAATATCAAATGCCTCATTGCAAAGGGTGTTTTCTAACATGATTCATTGTATACATCTTTGTGAAATACATAATGGTGCAGATTTTCAGCAGTTATAAAACATAAAATTCCCCATGGGTTGTGTTACCTTCTGAATACCTGTATAATAGTTTAAAAAGAGGGTTGAATTTTGCTAGGTAGATTGATTTATAGCTATCATATTTTTCTGTTTAAAGTTGGGTGATGAAAATGGGTCTCAATTCATAGGTACAAATAATTCAAAATCTAAATAATATTATATTTCTATTACAGCTATCAACACTGATGCTGAAAGCAGTAATCTTGAAAGCCCTGCGCCTGTTTCTCTCGTCAAAGGAAAATTATGATGCAGAATTAGCTACCACTGAAGATGACTGCAATGAATTGGATCCTTCAAAAGAATGTCTCACAGAAAGTTTTGGCAAAAAACAGGTTTTCCTTAAAAATTATCTTTCCCATGAAATTATCAGCGATGAACTAGAACCCATTAAAGATGATCTTTCCCATGAAGATACCAGTGAAGTACTAGAACCTATTAGAGATGATCTTTCCCATGAAAATACCAGCAATGAACTAGAACCCATTAAAGATGTTTTTTCCCATGAAAATACCAGCGATGAACTAGAACCCATGAAAGATGATCTTTCCCGTGAAAATACCAACGATGAGCTAGAACCCACTAAAGATAATCTTTCCCGTGAAAATACCAGCGATGAACTAGAACCCATGAAAGATGATTTTTCCTGTGAAAATACCAGCGATAAGCTAGAACCCACTAAAGATAATCCTTCCCATGAAAATACCAGCAATGAACTAGAACCCACTAAAGATGATCTTTCCCGTGAAAATACCAGCGATGAACTAGAACCCGTTAAAGATGTTTTTTCCCATGAAAATACCAGCAATAAGCTAAAACCCATGAAAATGATTTTTCCCGTGAAAATACAGCGATAAGATAGAACCCACTAAAGATATTTCCATGAAACATCAGTATAGTAAACCCACTAAAGATAATCCTTCCCATGAAAACACCAGTGATAAGCTAGAACCCACTAAATATTATCTTTCCTGTGAAAATACCAGCGATGAGCTAGAACCCATTAAAGATATCTTCTGAATTCCAATGACTAGACATGGGAAAGATGAGCTTTCTGATGACACTACAGGAAGAGTCGGAGCATGGAAAGAAGATTTTTCCCATGAAAATACCAGGATGAATCAGAGAACAAGAAAGATTATATATCCCATAAAAGTATCACCATTGAACTTGAAACCTCGAAAATTGATGTTCTTTCTGAGGATGTTAAAGAATGTGATCCGCCAAAAGAAGTAGTTCTTTCTGAAGATAGCTGTCTAGATATAAGCTCTGATGATGGAGAAGTCTTCTCTGAAAAAAGTGAAGACAAATCTTTTAAAAAAAATGGGCTTTTTCAAGACAACCCCAAAGAGTTGAGCCTCATTAAAGAACAAGTTTCCTTTCTAAATAGAAAAAAGGAATTTAATACTTCTGAAAAAAATGTTTTAAAAAAAGATAATTTTTTTCAGATTGGCTGGAAAGAGCTAAGCCTCTCTAAAGAAAACAACCCGTTTGAAAATGGGAAAAAAAGGTTTGATTCATCGAAAAGAAGCAGATCTAAACAGCTGAACTATACAAAAGGTATTGAAGAGCTCTCAGAAGACAGTTGCGATGAACTGGAAGTTATTAACAGGCATCGAACTTCTACACCTGTAAATGTTGTAATTTCTGTGGACCCCAGACACCTTGCCCCTGTTTCGCCCCCTATGTGGGAGGAGTATTTCACCCCTAAGTCACCTTCTCCTCCGCTTGATGTTAAAAAAACCTGTTCGGATGTGTCAAGTTTTGTAGCAGGCAAAATCACATACAGTACTGCTCGTAAGTCAACTACTTCAGTTAAAACAACCTCCAAACTTAACACTATAAAAGTTAAATCGTTTGAACCAGCTGTTACTATATTACCAACCACTAGCACTGCTCGTAAGTCAACAAATCCGTATAATGCTAGCTACAAAAACAATCTTTCGTTAAAATCATCTAGCTTAGCTATTCATGATTTTGACAATATCCCCGCAAATTAAATCCTGTTTTCGCTAGAAAATTAATTTCCCCAAGTGTAAAGAAAGTTATAAAAGAAGAATCATCTGATGTTTTTATTGTAGAAGAAATCAAAACTGGACCACCAAAAAGAAGACGGTCAGAATCGATCAAAATTCCTTCGCCTCCAAAAAAAGGCGTTTTGTAAAGACCAATAATAATAAATATAGAAAAAAGTTGGTTCCGACTAAAAACATAAGTGATGATGAAGTGGTTGTATTAGATTAACTATATTTTATATTGGTTTTTTTTTCACTTTTCTACCTAACTTCTTAGTTAGGACTGTTCATTCAACCTTTTTGCAAGGACATAAATATGATCTCAAAGTCATAAGTTCCACCCTCAATTACACCCCCCACCCCAGTTACTCAATAGTTCCTTTCATTAAATCAATTGATATGTAACCACATTTTAGCATCAGTAAATTTCAACCATCACCATGCTTTATCATAATTTGTTTAGTGATGTTATAATATATACATTGCATAACTTAATTCATATATTAGAAATTTTAGGTATGCTCTGTGTAACAACTTTTTTCATTTTCTTCAATATATTAAAGTTTATCCTTTATTCCTGCCCTCGCAGAAAAATTGTCAATGCCCATGGTATTATTTTTATGTCGTACTAAAAGTTAGTAGTGTCATAAAATATACCCAATACAGAAGCATGGTGATCACAAACTTCTTACATAAGTCTATTACCTTTCAGGTTAAATGGAGTATAGAGATAAATATTTAGTTTCTTCTGTGGCTAATATTAGAAGGCAATAAAGTTCTAAATAAAGTTGTTGAATGTAACATTTCTAGAGCTTAAGTTTTGGGAGTAAAGATATGATTATGTGGACACTGTGGTATGTTATGCCTGAAATGACATACCTTTGTTGTATTTGGTATAAACAGGATACTCAAAAGTTCATAAATTCACATTAGATAGGACAAAGATGTAATTAGTTTTAGTATTTCAATACATACCAATCCAATCTGTGATACACTATTGCAAAATGGACTGAAGTTGTGAAAAGCTTTTATTTAATCTTATATTGAAAGTGTGACACAGTTTTAACATTGTGATACTTATAGAGAGATGTGTTCTTAAGTTATAAAATAGCAATTTAGTTAGTTTTAATTTAGTACACTTAAGGTCAGTTGCACAAACATGATTTTGATTCTACAATCACTGGATTGCCAATCATCTTGATCGTAGGTCAAGAAAAGTTTGGGTTGCAACAAAGTTAGTCGGGGATCAAAATCTCCAATTAACTTTTTTTTAGCACCGCGTCTTACTACTGGTTTGGGTTATACACTTATCTACTAATTACGCTAATGGTTTTAGGGATTAGTAAGGCTATATTTAGAGGAAGTGTACCCACATTGCTGTAGAGGGAGATTGGAAAACTTTTTTTTTCGGGGCAGTAACCATCCTCGGTACACCCATCCAAGAATCAAACCTCGATCTCCCTGTCATCGGCAAGCTAGTCTACTGCGAGTGATTGTTGGTCCATGCAGCCACTGAAGCAGGTTCCAATCCACTCACCAGATTTGACCAAAGAATCAAATAAGACTAACATGGCAACACTGTGAAAAGTTCTAATTTTGAACAACTGTATGTTGTAACATAACCTAAAAGTATACACCAAGCTAGGCTGGCTTTGTGAATATCTGTTTATATTTTGTTTATTTAACTAATCTACACAAATTTGTCTAGAGCTATTAATAGAAGTTTGTATTAGTGGATTATTATAGCTAGTTTATAAAATGAACTTTTTTAAGTATTTATATAATTCCAAAATAATCTATAGAGGGAAAAACATGTCCCAACTTTACTTCAAATGAGCGTGTCTTGTTACTGTATTTACTGTATTTGAAAGCATATGTTTCAATATTATTTTTTAAAAAAAACTGATGTGGTGACAAGTAAGCAGAAAAGTTTGGCCGATGACTTTAATAAAATCACATCTGCAGTTCAGAGATCCTCAGAACAATTAAAAATATGGGCCTACTATGAAAACTACAAGGAGGAGCCTAAAAAAAGAACCGCTGATGTGATGACAAGGTAAAATGTTTACTTTTCTGCAAAACTTTATAAGTATAAATACAACTATTCCATTAATTTTCTATGTCTGGCTGGAATTAATTAAAAGCAGTAATTTGTTTTATTTTATTTGAAAACAATTATTAATTTTATAGATTCATGAATTGAATTGCTTTATTGTCACTAAGTCTAACATAATACGAGGGGTGTATTTTAAGTAAGGATCACTTTACAATAAAATAGGAACTACGAAATAGTTTTGGGTAATTTTTTTAAATCCAATTCTACATACCTTCAGCTAGATTTCAACACAAGTGTCCATTGTTATTTAAACATTTGTAGTATCGTGAGATAAGTTTTTGTAGACCCTCGTCATAGAAGTCAGCCACCAATGAAGAAAACAATTCCTGAACCGTTGTTTTCACTTCATCGGCGGTGTGGAAATGCTTGCCCCTATCTTTTGAAATCCTGCATTTTCATTATTTCACGCATGTGCATTTACAACGATATGCCGGCTTGAGTACAATGTTTCACAGCTTACCAGGTGGCCAGTCAAAGTAATCATGGAAAACCTGGAAATGTCGGGGAATCTTGAAATTGGTATATTTGGTTGTCTATGGAAAAAAAAACACATATCTTATTCAAAAACTGTTTTAAATTAAGTCTATGTTTATTTTTGAACATCTTTATAAATTCTGATTTGGGTTTTAGTGCGAGAAATTTACATTTAAGATCAGCAAATATGTTATCTGAGATTGTGTGGTGGCTGCCCTGTATAAATGGGACCTCGGTGATAATACCACATACATTAAAGCTCTTTTAAAAAATTTAACTTCCAACGAACTGGAGCCTTTTAATATAAACACATGTTTTAAATGAATACATATTAATTTTGAGAAATTTATACATTTAATTTTCAGCTATATATAGAATCTGTAAGTCATATTAAAAGTTGTTTACTTGGTTTTTTAATGTAATTATTTGGCATAGTATGTTAACAATGTACAGTATATTGAAGATATTATTGATCATGTTAAGTTGTAATGTAAGTTATTATTAATATACCATGGTGTCTGGGAGGAAAATTCCCCCTGTTATATAAATTATGTAATAGTAGAAATAATATTTTAAAAATGGCTTAATGGCCTCATATAAAATTGTATGCATCAGCTATTTAAATTGCATATAGACAAAAGCAAAAATTGTTTTTGTACTATTTTTATTTTGCATGACTCTGACATAGTAATATAATATTATTGTATAGAACCTTTTTATCAGTTAATTTAATCCTTATTTCAAATATATGTATAATTTTGTTTGCAATTTTGTGTGTGTGTTTGTGTGTGAAAAATAATTTGTATCTTGAAAATGAATTTTAGGAATTGTAATAAAATGTAGTTATATAGTTTTATTTACATTATTTATTGTTTAAATTTGATTTTTAGATTACTTAATGAAAATAAATATATATTTCTATGGATTTTTATCAGCAAAACAAAGTTTGTTTTTTATTGTATTTATTGTATTGGAGAACAATAGTTAATTTCAGTTCTTTTAGTTCTTCACAGTTTAAAAACAAATGGACAAGCCCAGTTCCCATCTACCTTGCATTATTTTTTGTTTTGCATTTATGCTTAGCGACCAAGTTCTTTATGAACATAAACTCTAAAGATTGCTTGGCCCCTTAATTTTTAGTGTCTCAGAAGATGAAAATAGTGGAGATTAGTTTGAATAGTTGCTATTTTTGAACAGGGCCATTACCTGAGTAGTATTTGGTGTTCTGTAGTAAATTGTTAGCTTGTAAGTCTTATTTTATATTGTCTCATCCACAAAAAATACACGTAAATGGTGTATGAAACTATTTATAGCTGGTTTGCGGTAAAAAAACACACACACTTCTGAATCATCATCATCATGTTATTTATCTCCAGTTTCCTGGGTGTAGTTAGTGACCGCTCGCCCTCTAATCCTGTCTTTGCACAGTTCACTCTCATGGATTATATCCCAATCTTGTCCTCATTCTTTCACATCTTTCGTCCTTCTCTATCCATCACATCCTTGCTCTTCCAACTGGTCTTGTAACATTTACTTCCATTTCAAAGTATTTTATTGCCTTCCTTCTGTTGCGCGTTTGTTGTAAATGTCCATACCACTTTAGTCAAGCTCTACTTATTGTTTTTTAGCACACTCCCATTCGCCCTGGCATCCTTCCCATTGGTTACAATACTTATCCTATCTTTTTTACTTCTTCTTAATATTGATCTTTTGTATTTCAATTCAGAGGCCTGTAAATCGATTATTCTGTGTGTTGGTGATAGTGAATTTTTTTTAATTTATTTTTTTATGTAGTTTGTCTCTCTTGAAATTTTACACATTGGCACTTACTAATTAAAAAAAAGTTATTTCAAACAAAAACAAGTTTGTGTTTTACAATTTAAATTTTAATTATTATATACTTTGCTAAGCCATTACTTGGGAGAATTGCCTTAAATATAGCTAACCTTTAAGTGTTAATACTTATTTGACCTCCATTGGTGGCTGCAGGGACTAAAGGTCAGGTTCTTGGCTGGGTGTACTGAAGGTGGTTTCCCACTTTCCCTTCATGAAAATGCAGCTACATTTCTTCTACATTATACCTTTATTTCCACTTCCATTAGTGTAGGTAAGAAAATAGCTCTAATGAGTGATAGGAAACATCAAAAAAAGCTATCTAATTTTTGTGTGTGGTTAGTGGGATGATTAATACAAACTATATATATATTTTTTAAAAACAAATTTTGTTTGTATATTTTTTAATTAGGCTACAAATATGAGTCTGAACAAATAAATGTATGCCATACAAATTTCATCCTTCAAACTTAACTCTAATAATAAATTGTTATTATTTCCTTTGATGCAATATATTATAACAATTTCATCCATTCTTTAAAATACCTGCATATTATTACTTAAAAACTTTAGCTATTTTACAATAAATCTGCTTGAGCCCAATGCTAGTAATAATTGTATCCTTTTTTGCCACAATATGCCTCAACAATGTGATATAAAATATTCAAAACCATTTTAATTTTACCTTATTGTATTTAAGGAAGAAGACATTATTTTAACACAAATATGAGTGAATTATATCTTTTATTTTAGTTTATGTAGTACTTCGCATTTTAAAGTTTGGTCTAAGGGTGTTCTATTGTGTTTAGAGTAGTTACATTTCCATAGTTATGAAAATTTCATTGAATTTTTACTGAAACGAAACTGGCTCAATGGATGACTAAGGCAAACATGTCCAACCCGCAAATTTGTTCTGTGTGGCCCACAAGCTCGAATTGAAATACTTCAAATGGCAGAAACAAACAAACTAACCTTTTGGAGCTGGCGACAAATGCTCTTTAATTCTTTTGGTGTTAAAATAATATTATTTGTTCATGTTTTATTATATTTGGGTTCTATAAATTTCATGTATAGTCCTCGGCCAATTCTCCAAGAACTTATGTGAACCTCAGCCGGGGAACTGTTGTACATTCTTTTTATAAGGCATCACTTTCGCAATAGAGTTGACTGCCAATGATGGGGAGGCAAGGTTTAGATCCCGATCAGTTGTACAAAGGCAGGTTTCACTAAATGGTTTTCCACTCTACCACTACACAAATATAGTTACACTTCAACTCAATTCTACTTTCCCCCTACCTAACACATAAGCGTTAATGTGTATAATCCGAGCAGGTAGTGAGAGTGGTACTAAAATAAATTAACATGAAGGTATTGGAAATTATTTAGAAAATGTAGAACTAAAGTCTGTTGAGAGCATAAAAAATAAGTTTTTTTTAGCAAAAACATAAAATGTTGAAAGTAATTAATAATGCACTTGACCACCCTAAAATGGAAGAGTAAAGAGTAGTTTTTGTTTGTTTTTTATTCTAAATTACTTTCTCTCTTAACTAAAATAAGACGGCGTATATCTAGTTTATAAATCGATTAAACCCTAACTGAATGTCCAAAATATTGCTAAATCCAATCTTACACATTTATTTATCACGGGGTGTTTTATGCTGCTTTTATATTTGACAGCAAGAAACCAAATGTATAAAAATTACAATGAGCAAAGGAGAAATTTTTCATTGAATAAATAAACATAGTTATAGGAAATTTAAACCCCATCCACTTATTACTTAGGTGGTAAAGGTTTAAAAAAAATGCTGAAGACATTGATTTTAAGTATTAAAATAGTCACATTTTGACCACCTATCTACTTTTAACTACAAAAAAAAACCTATATCCTGTTTCATAAAATAAATATCTCACATGCACACAAAATGTCTGCAAGCAGGCCCAAAATTAGATACCCACAACCCTTGGTGTTTTGGCTACGGTAGGAAGTGGGTGGGTGTGAACTCCCCAAAAGACAAAAAACAATGTTATTTTAACGTGTATTTCCAAACCAAACTGATTTTAACAACTCTAGTTAATTATTTTTTTTCCATCTCAGAAAATCAAATCTTTATACATACCCTACCAATCGTAACTATACCCTGATTTTGGTATGAAGAACAGTTTAGAAAATTCAAAACTTATTTGTTATGGGGCAGCATTGTTAACATTTTAGTATATTGATAATATCTATCAAAAGTGACGGCTGAAGAATGACCTGATGTATGAATTTATTAAAATAGTTAGAGTAACTTTATTAACTAACAAATACTGTTCTTCCTACTGAAATCATACCATACACTCACTGTAAATATGGGCTGCTACTAAACCTTTTAGTTCTAAACTTTGCCACATCAAGTGCTCTCTCTCTCTCTTTTTTTTTTTCCAACTATTCAATTATACAAATACATTACTAAGGATATGACTTGTACAATATTGTTGTATAAAATTTATTGAAAACAAATGGTCATATATACATATATATATTAACATAAGATTAAAATTAATAATAAAAGAGTTTTAAAAGGTGTTGTAGGCTACTTATAAAATATGAATCAAAAAATGAATTAAAGTTTAATGAAAGTGCCTTACTAGTACTATACTTAGAATGTTTTCTAATTATTATTTTTATGTACATATATCTGGGATGGGACCTCAAATCCTTGAGGATATTTGAGGATCAAATCTTCCTTTTTTTCAATTGAAATTTGTTTTAGAGCTCTAATACTGCTTATTGGTGGCTTAGAAAAAATTATAATTATAGGACGAATTTAACAACCAGGCTCCAGACCTGTATTTTAACATTTAATTACTATTTTGTATTTTCTATTATATTTATATTTCCTCTTAATCATAATTTTTTCTAAGATTCGGATTCGAGATTCAAAATATAGATTCGTAAAATATATATGTTTATATATACATATGTGTTAGAGTCCAAACCCGATTCCAGGACAAACTAGATCGAACTAGGCCGAATCGGTGCATTCTGCAGCTTGAAGGCTAAATCGATATAGCCTGATATTTTCAGGCAATACTAGTTTTAATCCTCCTTAACCCATACAATGAGTTGACCTTGGACATGTTTCATCATGCACAGTTCGCACACAAATGTTGTTAGATAACATAACCTAAACCTGGCCTAAATTTGTTAATCCTGAAATTTTAGTCTAGCTCATAGGATAAATTAGTAGAGCCTACAATTTTACAACGCCAAACCAGTTTTAGGTTAGGTGACAACATTTGTGCGCAAACTGTGAATGATGAAACCTGTCCAAGGTTGATTAATCATATGGGAATGAAAACTAGTACTGTCTAAAAACATCATTCTGTATCAGTTTATACTACAAGAGGCAGAATGTATCAATTTGGCGTAGTCCGGCCTAGTTTGTCCTGGAATAGGGTTTGGACAGTAACATATATAAAGAACAGTTCATTACATAAAGAATAGAACTGCTATACCTCAGTTTTAGCTTCTGTGGTGCTGACTGACAGCTCACAGCTGACTTCTGACAGTCAACATTTAGGTATATACCTAAATTTTGACTGTCAGAAGTGACAACTGCTAAAGATATGTTTTTTGCAGATCATATGGTTCGGCGTAGGGATACATAATTTGGTCTGGTAGCTTTTCAAAGCCGTTAGAAGTCAGCTGTGAGCTGTCAGTCACCACCACAGAAGCTAAAACTGAGGTATAGCAACTGTTAAGGCCATTCACTAGGTAGTCTCATACACCAGGTGAGGCATTTAGAAGCATTCTAAAGAAACTTTTTTAGGGGGAAACAGCATTAGTTATTTTTGTTTGATGGACATCTTCAAGGTTATTTCAAGGCAAACTTTTTTTTAATGAAAACCTATATTTTTTATAACAGCATTTTATTCCACACAAAAAAAAACACTTTTTATTTGACATTGATTTTTAAAGATATTTTAACTTGTATCTTTTTATAACAAATTTTATTTACATTAAAAGTGTATCTATGTTAATGATCTGCATTTTGAACATTTAATAATTTGATTTTGTAAATAATACTCGCTTTGCTCATTGGGGGCTCTGACCCCAAACCCCCAGTGTGTTTTCTTTGCAGGTGGATGTAAACTAATGTAATTCCAGTATTGTTTTGAAATTTAAAAATGCGTGGAAAATGTGCTAAATTTATCTAAACTCAAAAAATCTAGCTCTAAGATATAACCTATGGAGATACAACAAAAAGTAATAGGACCGAACTTGTAGATCTCGCCAAATCCGTAGCTGCTGGTGCAAACCTATTTTTGATAGGTCTTACCGTTTAGCCACAAGAGACCTCCAAAGAAAGGTCTGCACCGACTTTAAAATTGCTCCATCATTTTTAATTTTTTTCAAGGGTTAAAAATAATTTTTAACTTTTTGGAATTTTCCTGTCGGTTATAGGCTAGAAGCTAGAAGTTTGTCAAATTTCAAGTTTCTAGTTCATCTGGAAGTGGGTAAAATTAATGTCAATGAGAGTGAAGTGAGTCAGCCATGTGGCTTTATAGTAATATAATTGCATTCAATGTAGTAAAGAATAAAAACATGTAACAAAAAGTTATTGAATAAAAATTGTTATAAAAAATACAAGTTAAAATATTTAAAAAAAATTGATGTCAAATTAAAATAAAGTCTCAGGCAAAGGTGTTTTTTTGAGAATAAAATGCTGCTACAAAAATTATAGGTTTTCACATTTAAAAAAAATACCTTGTAGATGCCCACCAAATCAAAAATAGCTAGTGCTGTTGTCTTTTCTCCTCAAAAACAAAAAACTTTTGTTAGAAATAGTTTTTTTTTCTAAACTACTTTGTTTTCAGGGTATTCTAGTGTTTCAACTTAAATGACTCACCCAGTATACTAAGGTTGTCATCTGTCCCCATTTTATTCACTGATCCAGACATAAAGATTGGTGATGTAATAAACCAACGTATTTTCTAAATCGATCACAGTAATATATTTTTATTCGCTTAAAAATCATTTTTGAGCAAAATTCCTATAGAAAATAAATAATGGTTCACATTGACCCGTCCTATAAGAATATCCTATCCACACCAGTGATGGCAGGACATAATTGTGTTGTAATTAATCTCAAGAGCAAAACATTTCCGTAATTATATTGTTTGTTTCAATTGCAATCCAAACAAAGATAGGGTTAATAGTGACAGACTGAATTTTAGATTTGGTAGAACTATATAGGCACCCTTCCTTGCCCCCTATAGGATCTAATCAGAAATTTACCTAACTGATAGAAATTAAGTATAGTCGCAAATAGTTTCATCAACCTTAAAAAAATATGTTCATGGTAAATTTATACAAAGGTAATGAGTGGGTGACCCATAAATTTCAATTGAAGTTATTACAAAAAAAATTATAATATAAATAAAGACTCAACACAAATCTTCTCAAGTTAATCAATATTAATATATTTATAATGTTTCTTTGGCATTAAGATTAACTTTAATTGAAAGGTAAAATTTTGTGAAAATGAAATGTCAATTATTGAATAAGTTATCTATCTATTTTCCTCTATCATAACTCCATACTAAATTTATGAATCACACCAAAAGATACTTAAAAAATCAATGAGTTGACCGCAAGACATGCATTACAAACGTTCTTTAAAAATCACACAAACTTAAAACCATTAATTTCCAAGCTTATTATATTAATATAAAATATGTACAAAAGAAAACACACTTCAGTCTAAGATTAAAGTAACTTATTTTTAGCTTAAAACCATCTTATTGTCCTCAAAATATTATAAGATTATGATAAACTTCGAATGTCACATAAATGTCAATAAACCTTTTCATTTTGAGGAATATACGAAAAGAAACGAATAAACGAACAGAAAATGGCTATCATAATGTGATAGTAAAAATAGAAACAATTCACACCTTAAAATGCTGCCACTAGACAGAATTGTCACCTCTCGACATGTTATAAAAAATGATTTTAAAAAATGACCGAAAAATGGTTGAGGTGTCAAGGAGTATTAGAATGAGCAGAATAAATTTACAGGATTATAGTTAATTATAACATTTGGATTGCATACAAAAAGTATTGATTTTATCAATTTATCTTAAATATGAAGTGATAAATCACAATTAGTTTCGACCTAATCTAAGATATTAAATTATCCTTATTTTATTAATTGAAACCAAAAGAGAGGTATATCATTGTTAATGATAATATTGAATTAATATTCCAGTTAAGGAAGACTGGTGATAATGTGGCAATAATGTAGTGTGTGGAAATGTCTTCTTTTTCACTATGAAAGCTACATCATTGTGTATTGTTCAAACAGTTTGAGCACAAACTTAAGCCTTTTCTGGTAGTAGAAAAAGTTCACTATAAGTTATATATACATCCATCCACCTTGCAAATCTGTTTCGACACTTTGAAAGATGATTTAAATTGACTTTACTTGTTAAAAGTGATAACGAATTTTTAAGTTGATGAATATGAAAGTGTTTGCTAGTAACTTTTTGACTATTTAGTAAAGGCCAAAGTTACTGTAAACTGACTGTATCACTCTTTTATCTACTTAGTTTTGTGTATATAATTATGTATACTCAATTTACCCTGAAAGGTAGCAAGATCAGATTAGAATGAAATGGAGAAAAAATAATTGTGCAAATAAATATTCCCTTAGGGATTTTAGTGCATAAAGTTACATAAATAAGGAAGATACAATATTTTGTCAAGACTAAAACAATTAACCTAAAATATTTTAGTTTCAATTCGGCTTTGAGACTATTTCAAGTTAGCTTTGAATTGACAAAATGGACTTTACACACACATAGCTTATTGTATTGTGTTTATGTTGTCAATTAATATTCATCAACTCAAGAACCCAGAAATTGTATATCTACACAAAATTATTTCCATTAAACCTTTAACGATTAAAGTATAAAAAAAAACTTTCATCAAATAGTACTGAAAAATATGGGTTCTGGTTGAAATACAATATTGTTATCATTTAGTGCTTAGAAAAAGTACATTAATTTTAATGTCATCAATATAAGTGGTAAATAAATTATCATATGTCTTAAAAAATGAATATTTGATTACTTGGAATAGAGCACTAAAAAAAAACATGGTTTAAATTAGGAGGATTAGACTGCACCTGAATGATAGTGTAGTAGAAATTGTCTGGATAAAAATAATAACTCCATGGAATGAGCTTGCAAGCAAGCTATACTGACTGACGCTAGTTAGTGGTGATAGTGCCAACATTTGTGGATAGTGGGTGTCATGTGGTCAGCACAACAAACCCTTTGGCCGTTAATCCTAAGTTTTCTAGACTGGAGCAACTACTTATTATTTCAAGTAACGCCTCATTTGTCCTCATGAGACTTTAATCCCATTCCAGACCCATTCTGGAAGCGCTCAAACCCAGGACTTCTGGATCTGTAGCCAGAAATTCTGACCACAGAAAAGAATTGATGAGAATAATAATGGTGGAAGGTATTTTACCAGACTGACAAGGATCAAGGTGTAAACAGTTCATGATGATGACTCAGTTTTTGTTTTGACACTTTCATAACCACGAGTAGTTTTATCAGGTTCAGAAAGTAAACTGGTTATTGGTTGGACTGCAAGGTCACCTTTAAACCTGAAGAAACTACCTGTGATAATAAAAGCTCATCTTTAAAAATTTGTTTTTTTTAGTGTTTTATCTAAAAAAATTCTACTCTGATGTTGCTCAGTCAAGTGTGTTGACTATCCCTTATATTTAAAACAAATGAATGTATGAAAATAGTAAAAATGGGTCAAATTGACTACTTTAAGAATCTCGATTTTTATTTTATCACCACAACTTACTACCTGTTAAGGTTATACGCAAATGTACTAGTTAAGCTAAGGATTTGGGAATGAGGAAGTTGGGAAATGTACCAGCATTTTGGTGAAAACCATTTAGAAAATACCACCCTCAGTATACCTGATCGAGTTTCGAACCTCGATCTTCCTGTCATTGGCAGTCTAGTGTATTGCGAGAGTGAGCCTTAGACCATGTGGCCATAGAAGCTGGTAATCTGAATATATTTATTTTAACTTCGAAAAAAATTATCAACATAAGCAGGAATAAGAATATAAAATAGTAATAGGAATTAGGTAAATGTTGAAATTTTTAGCTAAAATGCATTCATTATAACATTCATACATCCAGTTAAGTGTTTAAATTAATGATGGCCTTGGGTTGATTGTTAAGTTTGTCCTATAATTGTAGCGTGTAAATAAAAAGGGGGCTAAGTTCCAAAAGAATTATTTTATTTTATTCCATAGAAAGGTAGTAAATGCCATTTCCAACAACCTTTGAAAAGCACTAAGTGCCATAATATGTATAGTAGTACCTATTTCTCCCAAAAGATAGGGTAGGTGATAACTCCAGGCTGATTGTTATTAAGAAAGGGGCTATGTTTCATGACTAGAATACATCCTAATACTTGTAACTCTCAATAGATAGGGCTAGTGAATCTACATATCAATTCTCTTTTGTTTTAATATGCATATTAATTCTCTTTGGTTTGAGATCTAATAAGTATAACCTATTGGTGTTTATCTTTATGAATATTAGTAATATAAAATTAATTGTTTTTACCATGGAAGTTGTTAGTAAGAAAAGAAGAACTAAAGGATCTATGTGTTAATAATGAAAGAAGCTTAAAACTTGAGGAAAGGAATACTTCACATACAAGATGAAGAAAGTACCTGCAAAATCACCACCTTCTTCTGAGGTAAATACCTTGTGATTTTCACATAGCCTTACATCCAAACATGACTATGTAACATAACTAGATACCATAGAAATCCTCAGTCCCGGCACAGATTTATCTGATTGCCAAACCTTTCCTTCACCTCTGACAAGACGTGTATTAATCATAAATTGTGAATGTGAGGAATGCCAGGCCTCCACCGTGGTTCGGATTCCACGTTAAACTGTAGGTCCTCCATTTCATATCACAATCACCATACCATTGCACATTAGCGTAAGTGCGTATAACCCGAACGGGTAGTAAGACGCGGTGCTAATAATAAAATAATAATCGATACCATAGTCAATCTTATGTCAGTTACCTAGCTTGCTTGCTATAATTTTATTTATTGTCGATATTTAAGAGAAAATGTTTTCTTTACTGGTTTTATAGAATGTGCAAAAGCAACTTCTTAAATGTGAAGTTCTCGAATGACACTATAAAGCTACAAACTTTTTGAAAACGTTTACAAACAAGACAGGCATACACAAGGAACGTATTTAATGGGACTTATAACAATAAAAAATGTTCAGAGGCGGCAACATGGTAAATATGATGACCCTTATCAGAGCCGACGCCAATCCACGCCATCATTCTGTGTTCCTAATGGAAAAAGAGATGTAGTTCAAGTGTGCCGAAACACATTCATGAATATTTTTGCTATTAAGAAGAAACAAATAGAAATTTTAATAAGAAAGAAGAAATCTGGAGCAACAACTTACATTGACAACAGAAAGGCACACAAATCTTCAAAGTATAAAGACTAAGATGTGGTGAGAATAAAGGAACATGTCCAGTCAATACCACGGGATGAGAGTCACTACACTTGAGCTAAATATAGTAAAGAGTATTTAAGTCCAGATTTGAATGTTAGTAGGCTCCACAGTGCTTTCAATGAAAAAATTCCCAACAATACAGTGAGCTATAAATTTTACAGTAAAATCTTTCTAAATATTTCCCAAGTTTATCATTTCGTTGGCCTTGACATGACATATGTAAAACCTGTGACAGACTCTAATAAATGTGAGCTCCAAAACAGTAGTCTCGGAAGCAAAACTTCTCTTGAAACTCCACCAGAGGAAAGCAGGAAAAGCCACAAATTGCATTAAGAACGATGCTGCTGCTTCCCAGATACCAAATGGTAAAGAAAGTTGCATTTTAATGGACTTACAACAAGTTCTTTTTGTGCCTACACTAACACACTCGGAAATGATTTATGGGAGACAACTTAGCTGCTTCAACTTTTGTATTAGCTTTAGCGACAACCAAAACTAATCGTATGTTTGTGGCATGAGGGACTTGCAAACAAAGGAGGCAATGAAATTCATCCTGTCTTTTAAGAGTTAAATATGGGAATAACACACAAGAAACATCTATTAGTGTGGAGTGATAAATGTACAGGTCAGAACAAGAATCGAATGATAATCTTTGTGTATATATTTTTTGTTTCAGTTGGCTTATTTAACATTCTTGAACACAAGTTTTTAGTGAGTGGGCAAAGCTATCTTCAATGTGACAGGGAATTTGCATTAATAGAAAAACACAAACATGTTATGAAAGCATTTGTTCCCTCTAACCTAAAAGAAGTTTTCATTTCTGCAAAGAAAAACTGGCCTTTTACAGTGATGAATATGAGGAAAACCATTTCTTGGATATCCAAGCAGCTGCAGATAGTATCATAACCACTGCTAAACTGAATATAATCAAAGCAGCATGGTTACGCGTTGATACCAAATTTCCTGGTGTAGTACTAGTGAAAGAAACATTCGACGAAGCGGAAGATTGGAAGCAAATATGTGTACTGAAGAAAGAAAAAACTATAGCAGACATTCAAAATGCTCAGTTTGTTTCCATAAATAAACCGAACAAAATAACCGCTGAAAAAAAGAATGATTTGTTGGCTATTGTTGACTACTTACCTGCTGAAAAGAGACCTCTTTATGTGTCAATTTGTTCCAACACTAAGTAGTTTTATTACAATAACTCCAGATTGTGATTTTAGAACTTAGCCTCTTTCTTATTTCTATGCTACAATTATGTTGTGACTGGACCATCCATATTAGAACTTTAAAACAAATTCAAATTTTTGAAAAAACATAGGGCTGAGCCAATCAATTAATTTGCCAATCAGGCTGATCACTGATGCCGATCAATTGGTTCATTTAATTTTAAATATTACAAATTTAATATGTAGTAATAATAATATGGGTATGGGTCATTTTTATTCTGTTTGTTATAGTAGGTTTGCTTACACAAATTTGGATAAAAATATATATATATTTATTTAGCACAATGTCTTACTATCCATTCGGCTTATTAACCTCTGTACTAATATACTTATAAGTTAGGGATTATGTAGGTTTAATTGATGAAGTGCACCCGCATTTGTTTGGAGGAGCGGAAAACAATTTAGGGAAAACCACCCTCAGTGCACCCAACAGGATTGAACCCCGTTTTCGGCAGTCTAGGCTAACACGAGAGTACTGCATTAGACCAAGCGGCCACCAAAGCGGGTAAAAATGTAATTCACTTTATCATTGGTCAGCTTCAATACTCTAAGTTCCTGGCTACAGATCCAGAGGTCTCAGATTCAATCCCCGACAGAACGGGGTCACCTCGGCCTCATGAGAAGCTACTTTAATGAAAAATTAGGAGCTTTGTCTAGAAAACTGAGATTAACGGCCAAGGGTCTGTTGTGCTGACCAAATGACACCCTCTAACTGCATAAGTCGATACTATCATGCCAAAAGATGAGGGTCGATTGTTAAGTATCAACATAAAGATAAGTTTTGAATTCATGAGGTAATTTTGAAACCTCCGATACTAACTTCTCTTGAATCTTCCTCTCTCGGGCCAGTTTCATATGCAAAGCTCGCCCATTCAATTAGAGTTTAGGTAGGCGTCATCTTATATTTAGTATAGCGCCACATTTGAGGAGTGCTCAGTCCGACTATGAAACTGGCCCTTAGTGCAGGCAGCTGTTTACTAGTTGAATCACCTTGCAAAGATAATCCTTCCCTACTCACAACCACTCTAATATAGCTTCTCTATCACACTGACCTTGTTATTGATAAAAGAAGTAACTCTTTACTAACAGCCACCTGTTACCCCTCCACCAGTAACAGAAAAAAGGACAAGGCTATCTGCCAAGTGCTTAACGATGATGAGTCGGTAAGAAGTGCCTGCCCATGCTGCTCATTAACAAAATATCTTATGGTTTTAAGAATCTGTGAGCCAAATTCTGATTGGTCATTGATTAGCATCAACCTGACGCTAATTTTATGTTATTCGAGTTATGTCTCAAGTCCAATATTTTCTCAAATATCCTTAAGGTTTCAAGGGTTCGGTCTATAGTAAATGTCTTGATACATTTTCCTACCAAAATTTTTCTAAATTGAAGATGACACAAAAGTAAAATGTCTTAATATAAAATAGAATCACTAGTAAGAATTTGGACACATGCAAAAATTTTGATAAATTCCTGCTTATATTATTATTATTAGCACCGCGTCTTACTACCCGTTCGGGTTATACGCACTTACGCTAATGTGTAGTGGTAGGGTGATTGTGAGTTGAAATGGAGGACCTACAGTTTAACGTGGAATCCGAACCACGGTGGAGGCCTGGCATTCCTCACATTCACAAGTTGTGATTAATACACGTATTGTCAGAGGTGAAGGAAGGGTTTGGCAATCAGATAAATCTGTGCCGGTACCGAGGATTGAACCCCGGATCCTCAGCACAGAAGTCTGACACCTTACCCCTAGACCACCAGGTCACCTTCCCGCTTATAAAAAGTGGCTATAATAGCAATGTTTGCTTATGAGATTGAGCCATCTTAGTACTAAATTTAATCGCTCATGTTATTTGTAGCTGATTAGAGTATAATTTAGTTAATTAACACGTCTCCCCAAAAAACCTACCATCTAATTATTCTTATGCAGAATCCAAGCTTAAATCTTTTTGTGAATTAATAAACAGGCAACAACAATATCTAAGTGATCATGATCAATCTATAGCCATGCTGCCATAGTCCAGTCTGTGTTTTCTGTGTCTTCTGCTGAAGAAGGGGACTGATATACCCCCAAAAATTTAATAATTACGTGTTTTGTTGTGTTTTAATCGTGAACTTAGAGGACTAGAGTTTTCTGGTAAGTGTGTAGCATTGTAGGCCTTGTCTTATCCTCCTTTCAATGTTAAACTAAACATAGCCGTTTGAAGCCATTTTTCCTTTGTTTACAATAGAAAATGTAATTAATATTAGGGCTGGGCCGATGCCGATTATTAATCCGATCATCGGCCGATTATCGCATAACCGGCGATTCCGATGATCGGTGTTTGAATCTCCCGATTATTTATGCCGATTATTCAAAATGTGTGGGTATATTTTAAGTCCTAAAAAAATAATATTTTATCTCTGCTCTCTCGTATGTGATCTTGGAATAATAAGCTTGTTCTTAGCGACTTAGGTCTGAAATAAACAGCACATCCAACATTCCAAACAAAATATATCAAAATAAATATATTTACCATAGGTCTTTTTCCAATTTATGCACGTTATTAGAAATAAAAATACTCACAAGTAACAAATCTAATAATCATAAAATAAAATATTAGCAGATTGTTGTTGTTTTATTTAGATTTGTTAAAGATGCCCAAAAAATGAAACATCGGATGTAATAATCTCGCACATACGCACATTTTGTTTTAAATGGAAACAGTTTTTAAAATTATTAAAATTGAAAACAAAAATAATCGGCATCGGTGATCGGCCTAATCGGCAACAAATGATCGGCATCGGACTAATCGGCAAAATAGCTGATCGGCCCAGCTTTAATTAATATGCATTAAAAGTTTTAAAGGGCAAGGTTTACACACCATAAGAATGTTGGCCATAAAGTGCACAATTAAAACACAACAAACACATTACAATAATTTCCAAGAGCCAGAAAATTACTGTCATAAGTTTTTTGTTTTTTATTATTCTTCGCAGCACGTCTTACTACCCTTTTGGGTTGTACGCATGTACTAATGACGTTAAGAACTAGGGATATGGAAGGTTTAATTCAAAGGAAATGTATCCACATTTGTATGGAGAGTATAAACTCCAATTTTCCAGTCATCAGCACTCTACCCTATTGTGATAGTGACACCTTAGACCATGCGGCCACCAAAGAAGATTTTTTTTTTCAATCGCGCACTTTGAAGGCTACATTTTTATAGTACGTGTGATTGTGTGTAGCCTTGCCCTTCTAACCTCCTTTCAAAGATTAAATACAGCCATTTGGCACATTTTTCTTCTTTGTTTATCTTATCTTACTAATATTATAAATGTGAAAGTTTGTGTGTTTGGATGTTTGTTACTCAATCACGCCAAAACTGCTGAACGGATTCGAATGAAACTTTGTATGTTGGTAGAGTATGTCCTGGAATAACATATAAGACTATTCCCAACCTTTGATTTTACATTAATTTTACAATACTAATGTTTAAAGGACTTCAAAATTTCTCTCAACTTTTCGCTCTGTAGAAATATTTTGCAGGTTAGATGGTGCTGTCAGTCATTTGCTATTTTTATTATAAAAGTTCAATATTATTTCATTTATTTATTTATCTTACTAATTATGAAGGTAATTTTTTTTATTTAAATTAATAATTGATAACTTAAATAATATATATTTCTTTTAATGCGAAATATAAAAGTGAAAATTAAAATGTTTAAGTAAAGATAGCATCATACGGCAAAATTATTTACAGCTAGAACTGAGAAAAACGCATAGATATTTGAAAAAAATAAAGTTTGATTTATGACCAAAACAGTTTAGTTAAACATTAAAAGATTTTTTCAATTATTGCGGGTGAAGCCACGACAGGTGAAAGCTAGTATAGAAATATGTTTAGTTGATTTGTTGGTTTAAGTATTAAAATGTTTCAGCGAGAATAAGCCCTTATAGCCAAATTGAGCATTAGTGCCTACCAAATGAGCCATCAAGTTGGTTGAAGTAATTTTTTTCTTTATGCTGATTCAAATAATGAATGTCTTTTGAAACATGTCAACTTTTTTTTTTGCAGTACTACTTAGAAGAAAAAAATAAAAAAAATCACAAACTTAAAAATAAGATTGTAACACTATACAACAAGATAAAATCAAAGTATTCACAATTTGCATACATAAAATATTTAATGTGATAAACTACCAGAAAACTTTACAAATAAAAAGCGTAATAACCTTTGAAAAATTTGTTGTGTTTATAATTTACTTTTTAAGGAGGCTACCTTGGTAAATGAATAGGTGCCATTCAGAAGTTTCACTGGACTGAAAATAAAACATCAAAATTCAAGTGTTTGGTTTTCAATCAAGTAAACCAAAAATTATTTTTCGTCTTCCTTTGTATAGTCTAAATGAAAAACAGTGTTTCAAATTTAACATAATTTACACAGACAATGCTAGGAAACAATATTTTTATGATGATTTTTGGGACATTAATGCTTTAAGAATTCAGTAAAAATTAGCAGGGGGATTAAATGTAACTTTTTAAACTTAGAGCAAATATGTTAACATTTAATCTAAAGGGAATTCACTTGGGTTGCACTGATGCAGATACCGATGAATAGTTGTCGGCGATTATTAGTGTGTCGGCAATTAATCATAATCGTGATTATTATGTCGATTAATCGTGTTTTTTAAAAGTAAAATTTAAATCAAAATTTTCTAGGTAGGAGTTTAGTGATCTGAATCACAAAAAAAAACACTCATATACACACTGCATCTGGGTTGCGGGCTATGCAAAGATTACATAACCAGATAAAGAAATATAAGTTCATAAAACTTTGCAACTTTTGCCCAATATGCATAAAATATATTTTTGTATGCATACAATCTTTTTGTATTAATTACACTAACCATAATCATTCTCTTCAGTAATTTCCCAATAGTTGTTAATAAATAATCAATAATCGGGATTAATCAGTGTTAATAATCGTAGCATGAACAATTATTTCAAACAATCATAATTGGTATGGGTAAACGGTATTTATTGAATCAATACACCTCTAGAATTCACTTTTACTTAAATGTCAACTATAAAATGGTTCTCCCAATAGTTTGTAGGAGAGTTGATAAAATAACCATTAGTATGAGTAGGAAAAAAATCGTAATTTTAGAAAAAAAAATACGTCAACCTGATTTTTGGTCTGGCCAAAAAAAATTCAATCAATCAACAAGGCAGCATCCTTAATGAGTAAACTTAACTGCTAAGAATCCATAAAAAAAATACTGGGCAGTGCTTTAAAGTTTATACCACACTCAAAATATTCCTAACAAAAGGATATGTGCACTTCTAATAGGAGGGCCCTTTCAAACAAAGTAACGCATTGCCCAGACTTGCAATTAAAGTATTTCTACATTTGTGAAAACACAGGTGTACATACAGAAGTATGCTGCTATATGTGCCGACCACAAGTGTACATACAGAAGTACACTACTATATGTGACAACCACAAGTGTACATACAGAAGTACACTGCTATATGTGACGACCACACAGTGTACATACAGAAGTACACTGCTATATGTGACGACCACACAAGTGTACATACAGAAGTACACTGCTATATGTGACGACCACAAGTGTACATACAGAAGTACACTGCTATATGTGACGACCACACAAGTGTACATACAGAAGTACACTGCTATATGTGACGACCACACAAGTGTACATACAGAAGTACACTGCTATATGTGACGACCACAAGTGTACATACAGAAGTACACTGCTATATGTGACGACCACACATGTGTACATACAGAAGTACATTGCTATATGTGACGACCACACAAGTGATGATACAGAAGTACATTGCTATATGTGACGACCACAATGTACATACAGAAGTACACTGCTATATGTGACAACCACACAAGTGAAGAGAAGTATACTGATGGAAAATGTTTGTTTGGCCTTGGCTAGAATGTTATTGTGCCTCCTACAAAAGAGGAAGAAGGCAACCAGAGTTTAGAACCGCAGATGAGGCTTATTCTTTATCATATGCCTGAAACAAAAATAATATAACTGTACATAGAATAGCAGTTGAGGTAAAAAATAAATAAGTGAATCCAACACTTGGTTCTTCAAGATTCTTTAAGTGTCCATGCTTACAAATTTCATTACATACAACCATTAAAAAAAACATCAATTAGCATCTCAAAAAGTTGAAAAAGACCCTTAAAATCCCAAAGCTAAGTAAATTGTTTTAATATGTTAAATATTCTCCAAAGTGTAGTAAACCAAAAAACTTAATCATACACACCAATTGACACACTTTTTAAGGTGTCAGTCTCGCAATAGCCAGGAATGTCAGTAACAAAAAGGTTTCAAATCTAAATCAGATACACTGGGGATGGTTTTCAACGCACTATTTTTCACCGTTTCCCCATCCCCCCTTTTCATATTCATACTAAGCGTTCATTTTCATCACCACTACAATTATCATCTTTTTTTTATCCCTCGTTGAGATTCTTGCTTTTCCCATTCTCGTTACGTGTCCGTAACCATCTCTTCACCTACTCTCCAGCTACTTCATCAACCATACATCTTAAATCACGCATTTAATAGCCAGGGGTGTTACCAATTTATTTTTTTGCTCTATGTCTTACATGCATTGGGTTACATGCATAAAATAATAATAAAAATATCATCATCATTATCGATATTCCACTCCAGCTGGATGGCTGTGGATGAACTAAAATGACCTGTAGCAGTACACTTATCAATTTAGTAACTCTCATTCCAAAATGAGCCCATAAATAGGGACAAGGAGGTTTCTAAGGATAAACCAAAGTTTGGCCTCGCTAAAATTGTCTAGTAAACTCTATGTATGATCGATTGTTAGTTTAAAATCGATTCAAGTTTTCTCATTATGTCTTACTTGACAAGCGCTAGCTAGCTATGTAGGCAAAGTTTTAAGACTTAAATATGTAAAATTTTATAATTCATTATTTGTTTTTAAATCTATTTTGATTATTGTGAATGGCTGAATTTTTAATACGGCAGTGAAATAATTGTAAAAGTATATCAAAAACAGCACAACTAAATAAAATTCAATTTGATTATGCCCATCACTATCCCCAACCCATTTGAGGAGTTAACCGTGTTGAATACCAAAGAGTATTATCGAGATTTTTAGAATATAGTATTGATTATTGCAATACCAGTCCATATTATGGGTATCGAGGAATCAAGTATCGTATCGGGCCCCAACTAGGTAGTTATTTTTAACGTTAACCTGTGCTATACCTTTAAAATAAGCGAAAATGGATAAAAGCTGTAAAAAAGGCAGCCTTGCACTATTGTATTTATATTAAATAAAAATGTAAAATGTTACCTTTTGATGTAAGCCTAACCCAATCCTTAGTCTGCGATTTTAAGACGACCCCTAAATTTAGAAGCTACAAATTTGAGAGAAAAACATCTTGGATTCAGATAACTACGGTATTCTAAAGTGTCATTTTTATAATTTTCTATTCCCGACCCAATATTTTGATTCATTTCCCATCCCATTCCTGTCTCAATATAAAAATTTCATTCCTGTCCATTCCTAATCATAGGTACTTTTGCATGTCTCAAAATAACAATAGTACTTACTTGTCTAGCTTTTCCCAAAACACCATGAGAGCAGCTCTGTCCAAATGACGCTTGGTACGAGATAACTCTATGACATGAACAGCCCAACGGGCCACATTTCCATCCAGCTTCATTTCGTCATACTTGACATGGAACGCACAAACTGTTAAGGAAATTTTATTTCAAAAATCATAATTTGCAAATTAGTTAGCAGTATATACATTAAACACAATTTAATAGCTCTTTCCAAGCATGTCAAACTCAATTCCTCAATATCATCAATTCTTACTAATATCAAAAGAATTTGAGAGCAATCATAATATAATGAATGTTGACATCCGAATTCTTTTCTATTTGATTATACAGTCTTATTCTGCTAGTGTGCAAAACATCTGGCTAATTACAGAAGGATGTTCGGAAAGTAAGGGCTGAATGATCATGGCAACCATGCTACTGACGCAACCTTGATGGTGCATGCACATGGCGTTAAAGAGTGAGGAGCTGTTAGAGCTTTGTGATTGTTTACGGATGTATACGAGTGCTTTAAAATTAACAATAAAATCAATAATTCCACTGTTTGTGAAGTCTGTACAGTGATAAAATTTATTCATGCAGAAAACACACAAATGAAGTGGAAATTCATCGCCAGCTTTATCAAGTTTATGACCCTACTTTAATAAGCGGAGGTAAGGTTAGAAAACCGTGTTTATTTAACGATGGCTGAACAAATGTTCATGACAAGGAATGAAGCAGGCAGCCTCTCGTTGCCTCCAGACTTGGTTGAACATGTAGACAAGAAGATATGTGAAAAAAAGTATCAATACTTTACTTATATTGATATTTTCCTTCCGATACTAGTATTTTTTTGTTTCTTCACTCATGTTGGGGTTAAATGTTTACTGGAGTGGACTGTAGAAGAACAAATGATACTATTTCTCAATTCTCACTCATTTTCTGCAAATCTAGCATTCAATCTCTTTTAGCTCATCATAATTAATAGCTGTCTTTCATCTTTATCAATCTGGCCTGATGCCCAACGGAGCAAGTGGCAACCAGTCTACTATCCCTTAATTTATCAATGAGCACAGTTCACAAACTAAACAAAATAAGCTTTCGTAGAACTCAATGAACTCACTCAACTTAAGGGTGCCCCAAGCAAACTAAGCAGAAAAGTTTATGTGTGTTGTTTAAGCAGATGAAGCAGGACAGGGCGTCCATTCTTCTAGTGTTTGTCAATAGTTAATAAAATATCTTGATAGAGTATATAAACGATGAATGTAGTTAAAAAAAATGGCACCTCCCAGAAGTGAATTATGGAAGTTTTTTTAAGAAGTTGGAAAGCAAAAAAGTATGCTTTAAAATTTGTTTTAGAATATTAAAAACCACTATAATCCTTAATGTTTAAATAAATATGAAAATACAATTATGAAGCAAAAGTTGAAATTATTATTATTAAATAAAAAATACATTTTTCCAGATTAAAATTTCAATACCAACACTTACTGTTATCGATACTTTTAATGAGTATTGTATTGATACTTTACTTTCAATACCATATCCCTAGTGAAAACAGACACTTCACGCTTTCTAATCTTTCAATGATTTTCCAGAAATTTCATATATTATTGTTCTGTATGAAATCCTTAGCAAGAATCTTCCATAACGTAAATTTTGTTCTCGATGGATATCAAAGATGTTGACAGACATTCACTAGCAGTAACAAATGGCATGAGCCCCGACATTCCATGATAGCTACGCAAGTGATGGTGACAACCTTTGCACACAGGGTCACAAAAGACCAAGAAATTCAAGCAAACATTACAACAGAAGGGTGTGGCAATTTGTTCTGGGATTGAAAGGGAGTGCTGCTTCTTGAAATTATGGAACCTGGAAAGGCGATATATGCTGAAGTGTAGTGCCATACCATGGAAAAATTGAGGCGGGACATTCAGAACAAAAGGCATGGTCTGTTGTCTTCTGTAGTTCTCCTTAATAACCACACACTACAGCTTGCACCGCCAGTCTCGTTGAGGAGTTTGGTTGGGAAGTGTTCAATCATCTGCCCCTACAGAAGAACTTGCTCCAACTAACTACCACTTGTTCTTGTACTTGAATAAATTCCTTGACCCTCAAAGCTTCGAAAATGGTACCTAGCTCTAAAAGGTGGTCTGGGACTAGCCGAATTTACAGACGGCAAGCTTCTAAGATATGGGTATAATGAAGCTGGTGCTAAGTTACGACCAATGATTGAATTCCCCCAGTGACTATGTGAAAAAATAGCCTAGGTTCATAAATTAATTTTGACCTTAGTAAAAATTTGAAAAAAAAAAAAACCAACTTATTTTTGGGTTTTAAAAGCCAATAACCCCTTACTTTTTGAACATCCTTCATAACAAAATAAATGCGTAAAAAATTGTTTCGTGAGTTTTAACACATACTTGGGGTATGCGAAGTCCATTTTTTTTATTTCGTAGAGAACTTGTATCAAATATATGAATTATTTTGAAGCCAAATCGAAGTTCTAATACTTTTGGTTAGTGGTGTTATGCTTTGAAAAAATATTATATTGTGTTTGTTTATATAACTTCTTTATGCACTAAAATTACATAAAAATGTTTTATTGCCCGATTGTTTGAAATATATTTAATTCTAGTTTGATAAATCATGTTACTATCAGAAAATGTAATTCAATTAGTTCAGATTATTTTATACTTACTTAATCTATGGCATTAGGAACTCAAAAGTCCTATGCCACAGACGCATTTCCAGACTGTATTCTTTTACAATACATTATACTTATAGATCATAAAAACTGTGTATGTTAGCAGAATCCATCAAAATACATACTAAACATCTATACTTACTCTTTGAGAATATTTCGACGGGGCTGCCATCCCAAGGCCAGCCTTTGAACTGCCACGCAGGGCCCATGACGAAAACGGCCACTACACGATCCCAGTCAGCGTTGGTCAGTTTCTGTGGGTTGTCGATAATTCGATATGGCACAGTGAAAGCTTCCTTGCGACGCTGCAAGAGGATTTCGTTGTCTCGCTTCCCGCCTTGCAGCTTTTTCTCTTCTGTGCTCACAAACCTGAAGTGCCACCAACATAGCTTAGTGAGGTAGTGTAAAATCTATAAATATATTTTTATAAATTCAATTAATTCTATACTGTCAACATCAACTTACAAATAGCAACATGAGAGTGTCCTTTAGAGCTAAAACCTACCTGAGGTCCTGTAAGACATCCTTAGCATTGTACATTGTGATGAGGGAGGTGGTAGCAGCGGGGATGATGATAATTGGAGTCCTTGAAATGCGTTTATTTGGCTGAGCACTTGGACGAGCCTGACAACAACGTATATCTTTGCATTAGGGACTCGCGCTCTTCAATCAAGAGAGATATATATAGAAATATTTAAGTAATTTATCTTAACATTAATATCTCAGTGAGGAGAGAGAGGGGAAGGGGAGAAACAAGTAAACACAAGATAAAAAGATGTACCAGCATTCATTAGAATATAATTTCAACTAAGGTTAGTAAGGTATATTTTTTATAGACATAGTTTTAAGTTTTAACTATACATATTAGGAAGAAGGAACAGGAAAGGTGGATTGAAAACATATTAACGGGAACAAACACAATATGGCTTTTACAATAAAAAGAATAACACAGTTCACACTTTTCATTACTGACATTGAACAAAGAGGTAATTAGTGGTTGCCGCTTAGAGAAATCAATCGTTACCGCCCAATCCCCTGACCTAGGTTTCATTCTATCGAAACTCATCATGAGGAAGTGTGAAATGCGCAACTAAAAGAGGAATCAAAAATAACTGTGAACTGTGTTCTTTTCATTGTAAAAGCCATATTGTGTTCGTTCCCTTTTGTGTGTTTTCTATCCACTTTTCCTGTACCTTCTTCCAAATATGTATGACAAAATACCTCAAAAAGCTAAATGAGGTTTTCCTTAAAGAGATAGATTATATATTCATAGTTTTAAGAAAGGCGAGCCAATCAACTTGGGGAAACAAGTACTCAACTGATGATCCATGCATTCACTTCATAGTTCAGGATAAAAAAATTGTTACAATAATATCATATGAAAACTTGGAACATGATTTCAATCGGGAAATTCTTGTGGCTATTCGCTACATATTGGCCTTTTGGGTATTAAAAAATTTCACCTCCGAGATAGGCCTTGGTGCCTGGATGCTGGGTTGGGAAGGTAAGACAGGTTTCTTTGGCTGAGTTCCTTCAGTCACAGACTTCAAGGTCATACCGTGGTAGGTACCCATCGTGTCAATCTTGAAGCCTTCCGTTTCTGCAAAACATCCACCACAACACAATAAAACATTACATTAATAGTTAAAGTTTACAGTCTTTTCTTGATGGTCTCCACTATGGCTCTATCATACAAGCTTCACCCTTGTGGAAACAAGTAGCCTTTCAGGATAGAGAGAGTGTACAAGTACATCTTGTAAAAAATTGCAATTGTAGTCATAGCTTGTTAAAGAAATACATGATACTATAAACAATTATTGAAAAATAAATAGGGATGTGTGAAGCTTCGAAACTTTGACTTGGCTTCGAAACAAACATTAGATTTGACTTTGCTTCGAAACAAATTCCGGCTTTGAAGCTACGCCAATAAAAAAAATCGACAGCTAAAATACTCATTTATGTTCAATTATAGCTGTTTGATTCAATTGAGCCGTTTTATACACATTAAAAATTAGTATTTATATGGAAAATGAATGAAGTAATTTAATTTTAAGTTGTGATAATAGCTTGATTTGTCAGATTAACACAAACTATTACAAACAATGATGCAATAAAATATTACACATTAAAACACATTAAAAATTAATATTTATATGGGAAATAACTAAAGTAATTTAATTGTAAGTTGTGATAAATAGCTTGATTTATCAGATTAACACAAAATATTACAAACAATGATGCAATAAAATATTTTCCAAGTAATCTTATTGCATTAAGCTATTTAAATAACCACAATTTATTTTTTCAAGCATAAAACCACTAAAAAAAATTATTCGAACTTTGATTTGGCTTTGAGAATATTTCATATATTCGATTCAAGTTCACTTCTAATGGAAAAAATGGACTTCACACACCCCTAAAAATAAATTTGTTTTAATACATAAAAAAAAGAATAATTTTAAAGATAAAGAAAACCTACCTTCCTTTTGTCGTATAAATCTTTCCTGATCATAACGATTGTAAACAGCAGGCTGTGGTGCAGATCTCATAGGGGTAGCCTGGGGCGTCATCATAGGGGTTTGTTGAGGGGGCCTATGACGGCCTTCTTCTCGGGCTTTGATAGACTGAAGGATCGCAAAGATGTTTTTTGCAAAGATCTAAAACACGAGTTTATATTAGGTGACCTATAATCTAAAACTAGGATATGAGTTTAAACTTATTTGAAAAATGGTCCATACATAAAAACCCAGCATCATAAACTGTTTCCAGACTGTGGCCAGGTCAGTTTAGTATTATTATTATTAGCACCGCGTCTTACTACCCGTTCGGGTTATACGCACTTACGCTAATGTGCAATGGTAGGGTGATTGTGAGATCAAATGGAGGACCTACAGTTTAACGTGGAATCCGAACCACGGTGGAGGCCTGGCATTCCACACATTCACAAGTTGTGTTTAATACATGTCTTGTCAGAGGTGAAGGAAGGGTTTGGCAATCAGATAAATCTGTGCCGGGACCGAGGATTGAACCCGGACCCCTAGCACAGAAGTCTGACACCTTACCCCTAGACCACCAGGTCACCGTCAGTTTAGTAAAATACCTCTATCCTTCCACCAATCTTCTCCTGTCACTTGCATAATGGCTGTTATCTGCTTCTCCAATCTCTTTCTTACAGTCTTTTTCTATGCTCTATCTTCATCAATATCTTTGGCATCCTCTCCTTGGTCATCTTTATCACAAGCCCATACCATCTCAATCTTGCTTTCTCTACTATCTCATGAACTCCCTATACCCCCAATCTTTCCCAGGTAACTTCATTCCTCGTCCTGTTTATCTATGTGACAGCTAAAGTGCTCCTCAAAGACTTGGTTCCCATGGCCTCTACTTTCCTATAATGTTTCAAACAAGTGCATTCGCAAACTTTTCCTCTATTAAGACCATGAATACCTTTACAAATTGGGAAATCAGTTTTCGGCTTTCTCTATCCCCTTGAAATTTAAACTTGTGAGAATTTGATTTTCAGTTTGAATTGAAACCAAATATTCACTTCCTAACTCAAATCAATTCAGGATTAAATATCATGCTTAGAAAAATCAACAGAATCAAATATTTAATAATGAAACTTTTAAATCAAATCCAAATTAAATATTAGACAGAACTTTTTGTAATTAAATCTATCAAATACTAGACAAAATTGTATATTGTTTTCAAATCAGTTCAATAAAAGAATTAAGGCCATAAAATAAGCATTAAAACTATTAATACATTGTTAATATAATTATAATAAAAATCACAGGTTTCAATGGTCATATCAAATAATTTTGAGTTAATCTGCTAAAACAGAATGTAAATACAGCCACATAGCCTACATAAAACCATAAAAATTTAATTATTGTTTATTATGTTTTAACTATGGATTGATGTTGACTTCTATAAAAAGTTTGATTATTCAAAAGTTTGACTATTAGATTTAAATTTTGAATTAAATTTAAGAAAATATGCATTTGGAATCTTTGGCTTTCACATTTTTAATCCAAATCAAATCTTTCAAATAATAAGACTCAAAATTTAAAATCAAACACGAATCTTTGTTAGTTTCAGTTTCAAATATTAAATTTTGAATCTTCGCACAAGCTTATTGATCTTAAAATAAGTTATTACATTGTTTAGTGACAAACTTGGAAAACTATACTAAATTAAGCATTGTAATAAATATTATTATTATTAGCGCCGCGTCTTACTGCCCATTCTGGTTGTATGCACTTACGCTAATGTGTAATGGTAGGGTGATTGTGAGATGAAATGGAGGACCTACAGTTTAACGTAGGACCCGATCTACGGTGGAGGCCTGGCATTCCTCACATTCACAAGTTATGATTAATACACGTCTTGTCAGATGTGAAGGAAGGGTTTCGCAATCAGATAAATCTGTGCCGTGACCGAGGATTGAACCCCGGACCCTCAGCACAGAGGTCTGACACCTTATTCCCTAGACCACCAGGTCACCTTGTAATAAATAAAATGATCAAATAGTAGGAAAATAATAGGGCACAAATAAAAGTAAAAACACCAACGCATAATTATACACACTTCAATATTTTGATACTATTATACATAGCATCTTTCACAGGAAGTAGTAGTAGTAACTAGTGAGATTTAACTTCGGGGTAGGCTACATCGATCCCCTTCTATACCCCAAAAATTTTATAATTATGTGTTTTGTTGTGTTTTAATTGTGAACTTTGAGGTCCTACAGTTTTTGATTAGTGTGTAGTCCTTGCCCTCTATCCTCTTTCAGTGTTAATTTAAAATAGCCATATGATATTTTCCTTTGTTACATAACTAAAAAGTAAATGTTAATTCCACAGAACTACTTGACTAGCTGAAAAGAAAGTAATGAACAATTCAAGATCAACACATCTTTGTATACCTGGCCACCAGAATTCAAATTTGAGTCTCGACTCTGTTGGTCAGTGTCGCACAAAAGAGTAGTGGAATACCTCCCCAGTAATATTTAATACTATAGACTACCTTGCCAGCACTTTGAAGGATAGTAGTTCTCGTTCTCCACTGACGTTCCGCGACGATGTCTTTCGTTACATCAACATCAAAGTCTAACATAACTCGAAGGTCAGAACCCAAACCAATGTCGTCGTTCCCTTGATGTCGTCCTCTTCTTGGCAGACGCTTGGCCTTAATGGCAGCAATCTTCTCTACCGACATGGCTTCAGACAAGGACCTTAAAAAAATAAACAACTTGAAGTTATATCTATAAAAGTAGAATATTTATAAAAGTAGAATAATTAACATTATTAAAATTAATCTTGGTTCTTAAAATATTATGATCAGTTTTTACTCCCTTTTTTGACCCAAAATTAACTCACTTTATGTTGTCCACCGTGACGGAGGCTTCTTTGGGTGCGTCTAACCGTGCAGCGAGCTGCTCCTTCACTTTCTGGACTTGCAGCTCTTCAAATCGTGGCTTTTTTGCAATGGAATCAAGAGTGTCCTCTGCTGTCCTTTTTACTTGGGTTGGAATCTCGAGTGGTGCAGCCTTATCAATGCTGGCTGAGGATGCTGTCTCACCATTCAAGTAGGCCAGCAAGTCTTTTCTGTCTGGTCGGCGCACCACCGGTATATTTTCAGCCTGAAACATGGTTGTTACATCAGTGACAACATTTTTTAAAAAAATGCCTATTTCAACAGATTGTAACTACCAGTCTGAGTGTCTGAGGCAAATGCTTTATTTCTACTGTATGTCAATTTCCCTAATAGAAAGAGAAGAGCCGCTTTAATGGCCAATTGGTTCAAGGTGTCATTCTCGCAAAAGACTGAAATACCAATGACAGTGGGATCAGGGTTTGAATAACAGTCCTAAGAATGTGTTAAGGTTCTGGTTTTGATTCTTTCAAAATCATCAGGTCAATTTAGTAAAATGCCTCCAGCTTTTTTTTCCTCCATACTCTTCCTCCTTTAATCATTTCCATTCTCCTCCTCTCCCTTGCACACTTTCTGTTATCAGCTCCTCCCATTCCTTGGTCTCCTTTGCAGTCTTTTTTCTACATATGTCATCTCCATCATTCTTTTTGGTATTCTCTCCTTTTCCAGCCACATCCATCACATGGCCATCCATCTCCTTCTTGCATCCTCTACTATCTCATGTATTTCCTGTACTTCCACTCTTTCCTGTATAGCTTTACTCCTAATCCTGTTTCTTCTCATGACAGCAAGCATACTCCTCACAAACTTCATTCCCATAGCTTCCACTTTACAAGTTTCTTTTAAATTTAATATGCCACGTTTCTGCTGTATACGTGACTAGGGGTACAAAGTATGCCATACACTTCCTTATACTTCAAAGTCACTATTAATTCTCAAATTTACGGTATCTCCAAATTCTTTGTACATAATTTGTTGCTAAAAAAAATAAAGTATAAACCGACTAAATAAAAAGCATGTAACTTCAAAAACATGGGATTTATTTGACATATAAGATTAGATTAAAAAACAATTGTTTGCTAATACGTGGGGCAAGGCAAGATAGTTATGAATTCTTGTGCAAAAAAATTAACTTATCTTCACAAAAAATTTTTTAACTAAAGAAAAAAAACAAATATATTTCAAGCTACCTAATAAATTACATGAATAATAAAAAAAAAAGCTCAGTTCACCTAACTGGGATTCGAACCTGATCATTGGCAATCCAGTCTTTAAGAGTGATTAGTTTGACCTTTTGCGACCACCAAATCAGTTCAAAGCCTTGTAATATAATAGATGAGTGGCTATTTAGGTGACTATCACCTAGCAATGTCACATTGGTCACATTGATGAGCAACATCGAGGCATTCATAAATAACGTAATTCATTGATTTCTGGCGCTCGGGTCGCTGTGAAAGTCATTCTAACCAAATGTGTTTTTCTAATAGATTTGTTTTTATGCAAAGCATCTCACAACTCGTTCAAGCTATCCACATATTTACACTATAGATTAGGAATATAGAAGGTGGAATTTATAAGAAATGTACTCACAGTTGTGTGGAGGATGGGAAACAATCCACTCTAAATATGCCTGATTATGATTCAAACCCTGATTTCACAATCATCATTCTAGTAAATTGCAAGAGTCTCAGATCATTCGACCACCAAAGTGGGTCACTCATAATATTATTATTATTATTATTTAGTACTGCGTCTTACTACCCGTTCGGGTTATACGCTTAAGTACTAATTACGCTAATGGATTAGGAATGGGGAAGGTTGAATTTAGAGGAAGTGGACCCGCATTTGCGTGGAGGTAGAGTGGAAAACCATTTAGGAAAAACCTTCCCCAGTTCACCCGACCAAGATTCAATCTCCCCATCCTCGGCAGTCGAGCTCAACATGACTAGCGTTTTAGCCAACTACGCCACCGAGGCGGGTCACACATAGTTATTATATCTTTAGAAATTATCTTGATTACAACTTGTGTATTATTGCCACCCATTTTCCAGGCCTACTTGCCCATATTTTAAATTTCCAGCCAGAATTCAAAATTATAGTTTAAAGCTGACACATCAGCGTTTCCATGCTATTATTCAAGTCTGGGTACCCATGTATATATATATGATAATTTTGCTAATGGAGTAGGGATGATGAAGGAAACATTTTAGAGGTAATTCACCTGCATGGAAGGAGAGTGGGAAACCATTTAGGGAAAACCACCCTCAGTCAACCCAACCAGGATTCAAACCCCAATCTCCCCATCTTCAGCAGGCCAGCCTAACATGAATGTGATGCCTAAAAAACCATTTGGCCACTGAAGTGGGTGGTACCAGTTGATTTAGCCCTAATTTTATGTTAATGTTGTTAATCTCACTTGATTTATGGTTGGACTAAGATAATATTATTTGTTTGAAACTCTCCACTTTAAATACCTTCAAGAATATAAACATGGACCCACTGGACACTTCCAAGGTGACAATGAAATGACTATTAATACCAACACTGGTGTCACAGAGAAATCTTTCCACCAGTTTCAGAGTGAGTAAAGCTTACCGCTGCTTGTCTGACATACACAGGGTGAGCGAGTGTGACATTCTTAAGGAGGAACAGCAAACATTCCAATGTGTAATATTCTTTAGCAGCTCCATCTTTACCAGACCTGCAAGAATATATTTTTTTAACTCCAAAATAAACAAGTTAACAACCCTCCAAACCTTTCTTTCAGATCAACCAGCTGATGATGTTATGATAAGATATTTAATATATCTCTATAAGGAAAACCTCTTTTCCCTTTACAAGGTAATTGTATTTTATTTGGAAGAAGGTACAAGTAAATAGATAGAAACATCATGGCTTCAAGAGATAGCCATTACCTCGTTGCCCAGTGGTAGCAATGTAAAGTGTGAACTGTGTTCTTCTTTTTACTGTAAAAGCCATATTGTGTTTGTTCCTTTTATATGTTTCTATCCACCTTTCCAGTACTTTCTTCCAAAAATAATATAATAAGGTATTTATAATTTCATGTGTCATTTATTTTGCCGAGTTTGGTAAATTAATATTAGTGTGTGATGCCTCATAGTGCAGTCGAATATTTAAAATATCATGTTATATGCTTAAGTATATTTAGAATAGAATATAAAACATGAATTAATCAAAAACTTAGTCCTTGCAAATAATTTACCAAGGGATGTGTCCAAATTCTCTACTTATGTGCTGCGCTGTTACTTTGATATGTACCCTAGCCAGTTGCAACAGTAAAAATTGCGTGACCTAGTGAAGATCCATCCAAATTATCACCAAGGATGCTGATGCATCCCTCAGATGCCCTTAAGTCTAAGGATGGAAGCAATCGACACATTCTTGGTGTGGTGTTGGCCTAGCAACTGTTTTATTATTCTCTTTCCATTAGCTAAAGCTCAGAACTTTAAGTTGTCAGCCATTTTAAATAATACAGGTTGCTAAATGAGACAAGTTTTATAATATTAACAAGTAGGCCTAGGTTATTTCGAAAAGTTGATTTATCAATCTACAATTACATTTATTATCAGCAAAAGTAGCAAGCTATTTATTGGCACATTGTCATGTTCATAAAAAAAATGGGAAAATAGTTGATGCAAACAATAGAATGAGTGCAGATATTAAATGCTGTAGTAGGCCTAGGCTATTTATTTTCATTAGGTCTGATAAACACCGTTTGACAAAGTTTCTGAGATTCTTAGTAGGTAGTGGCACCACAGTCCCAAGGATATAGCATGGGCTTGTTGCCATTCGAATTGGCTGAGGCAATCTTCGTTCTAGGAAGTGTGAAACATTAAATAGACCGTGGGGAAGAAAAATATATAACCAAGTACAGCACCGAGCAAAACAGTATTGTAAAGTAAATTGAATAGTGGCCAGTTTATAGAAGAACCTATCTTTATACAGTAACAGCCTTTATCTAAATGAAGATAGATATTTGTGTGTTTAGCCCCTGAAATATTTTTAAATTATTTAACACTAAGAAAAACCAGAAAATTTCATATTAACTATGGAAACAAATGTATTACAAAAACACTAATGGAGCTTTCATTATATAAATATCCCTAGATAAGTCTGTGTTGCAAGTAATTTAAAAATGTAATGGCATATTAAGAATTTTAAAATCATAAATTTATATCATTCAATTTAGAAGAAATTGTTTGGACTGTCAAATTCTATAAATTTAGGTCTAAGTGTATAGTAATTATGCTTATACATAACTCCATATGGCATTATAATATTCCTATAGCATTAAAATTAAAAACTTACCCCCACATTAAATAATTAGTTTTAACAGTTTTCGGCCATGAAAACTCTCCAAATATAATTTGATTATCACGCTCAATAATTTCTTTTTTATTGACATTGTATTGTCTCAACAAACTCAACGGATCAGCCATCTTGAACTTTAGTTATACTCCAAATCCATGGATCATGTATACATAGGATTTACTCAGTGATCTCTATATTATACCGATCAATGGATTTACTAAATAGCTAAATATTTAGATAGAAATATTTTAAATTATGAATATTTTATTTCATTTATACATACAAATGCAATATATTATATTATTTATTGTTAAAATAAATCCAAATATTTCAGAGCTTTTAAAGAAACAGTCGTAAGAGTCCGTATCTTAGAGTTAGGATGAATAACATATTTTTTAAGTAATTTTAGCTACAAATTAGATGTATTAACGATCAGTAGAAACATATTTTTTCAATCTGATCAACTAAAACAATTGACATCCTAAGATTTACGAGAATTTTAAAATAAAGGTAGATTATTGATTCAAATTTTACAATAGTAGAAACTAATAGTATAGAAAATATTAATTGTAATTTTCAAATTAACATTTTAACTGTACAGTGCCTTAAAAAAATTATATAGTAGCTGATATAGCAGAGGCACGTAGGGTGGAAAATACAAACTAAGCAGACTGTCTGGTTAGTGGTTTCCCTCCAAGTTTACTATTTAATGCAGGTTTTGCCATGGCCTTCTAAAACTAATATCCAGAATACAAAGTCAAGTTAAGAACTTTTTTATTTCAATTTAATCTGCCTCGTGGTTCCACCTGTCGTCGATGTAAATAAACAATCAAAGTGAACAAGGTGTGCCTGATTAGTAACGAAATTTATTAAAGGATTATTAACTCTGATGATTCAAAAATCTATCTTCATTCTTTTCATAAAACAATCGTTTAAGGTATGTATACAACATTTACATGAATGACTGAGTAAAAAATGCAATTTTAATGCTAAAAGTGACGAGTTTTCTTAGTTGTTAACTTCAAGACCTTGAGCTAGATTTTTTGTTTGTTACAAGTGCGCCTCTATTCATATAATTAAGGATCTATACTTTTAACATTCAAAACAATCTCGATATTATTGTCTCTATGTCACAACATTTACACATGGTTGATTCTAATTCGGGAAGTCGGTGTTCGAATCTCAGCCGGGTGCACTACAGGTTCTTTTTTTCCATTTGTGGTTCTCCATTCGATTTTCTCAAGTTAATGCACTCTGCAAATCATAGAGATGCATCTCTTCAAGGACTTTATAGTTTACGCGAGGAGTATGAGAATCTATCAGATATAGGATACCAACAATAATTTCTTTTCCGGCCAAAATTGATAATATTTTGTTATTTTTATTAGTGTTATCTATTAAAACTAAATCTATCGAAATTGACAGCTGCAAATCTTACGACTTACGAATAAATACATTAAAGTAGATTCCTAGCTGTCAGATAAGGCTTTTCTAATGAAAAATACGTAGTTGCTAACGCGCTAGTCGTGTTGAGCTCGACCGCTGAGGACGGGGAGATCGAGGTTTCGAATCTCGGTATGCGGTGAACTGGGGTGGTTTTCCTAAATGGTTTTCCACTCTCCTCACGCAAATGCGGGTTCACTTCCTCTAAATCAAACCCTCCCAATTCCTAATCCATTAGCGTAATTAGTATTAGGCGTATAACCCGAACAGGTAGTAAGACGCGGGCTTAAATATATTATATTTATTAATTTCTGATGAAAATAGGATTATCTACAACCCTCAACATAATTTAAATCGCACCTCGATATATTAAAAATTCATTATTAAATTTGAAATGTGTCAAATCAAATCAAAATCAGTTTTTGAAAGAGATAACTGGATTTTATGCAGAAGTTACTTGACATAGAGGCTTGATATTGTAGATTATTATTTTATTTATTTTTTATCCGCCCATCTACCTATTCAGTTTATACGCTTATATGATAATGCTAATATTACTCTAATGGGGGAAGGCTGAAAAGAGGTAGATATAATCTACTCGCATTTGTGTGGAAGGAGAAGGAAAAAACCACCTTCAGTGTACGCAACAGGGATTCGAGCCTCGACATCCTCGTCTTCCCAGGCTAGTCTGACACGAGGTTAACGACTTAGACTCTTCGGCCACTGAAGCGGGTAGTAGATTAATTTTTTTATTTATCATTGCGTCTTACTTTCCGTTCAGGTTATACGCCAAAGTACTAATTACTCTAATGGGTTAAGCGTTGGGAAGGTTGAATTTAGAGGAAGTGAACCCACATTTGCGTGAAGGAAGAGTAGGAAACCATTTAGGAAAAACCACCCCCAATTCACCCGAACGAGATTCGAATCTCGATCTCCCCGTCCTCGGCAGTCTAGCTCAACACGAAACCAGCGTGTTAGCTAACTACGCCACCAAGGCGCGTAAAATGGAATAAAAGCCAAATACGGAGAATAGTAAAAATATTATCTTTGGTGCAGTCATTTAGTTTCGAAGTAGAACCGTGACTTTCCAAACAGTCAAGATTTTCTAATCGCACATCCGATAGAGATGAGTCATAAACTCGATCGCATTCATGTCTCGTGTGATGCTGTGACCGCTAAACTATAAAGCTTGCATCCCGCGCTCAGTTATTTCAAACACCTTTAGTTTCTTGTCAGTGCTCGCGCGTGCGCATGTACCAATTTCGTTGTTTTTAAGCGCATGCGCACAGGTTCTGATATTTCTAAAGTGTTTTAAGATTGAACCTCTCTATAAGATAAACATTAAAAAATTATCAATTTATATTGTTGGGATGGTCAAATCGGGGGGGGGTTTGCTTCCTCCCACCAAGTATTAGCCTGGGGAGGTAAACAAAGTGAAACTTGAGAGTAGAAAGGAGGGGGAAGAATAAAGGCGGAAAGGGTAAGAAAGTTTGCCCTGCATGCATTGCAAATTCTTTCTATAAGTAAGTCGGTTTTCAACTGGCGGGAACTTGTAGGGGCCTCTTCTTTATGATATGAAATTGCCATCGCTTTTATGGGCGTTTCTTCGCATCTGTATCATATATATTATATTATTATTATTAGCACGCGTCTTATACCCGTTCGGGTTATACGCATTACGCTAATTGTGTAAATGGTAGGGTGATTGCGAGATGAAATGGAGGACCTTACAGTTTAACGTGGAATCGAACCACGGTGGAGGCCTGGCATTCCTCACATTCACAAGTTGTGACATCTTGTCAGAGGTGAAGGATAGGGTTTGTAATCAGTAAATCTGTGCCGGGACCGAGGATTGAACACCCGGACGCCAGTCAGAAGTCGACACCTTACCTAGACCACCAGGTCACCTTATCATATATATACATGTATATATATATGTATATCATATATATGTATGTTATATATTTATATATACATATATATATATATATGTATATGTATGTATATATATATATATACATATATATATATATATTATGTCCCTTTATTTGTTTGGCGAGTTCTAGTTTATATTTTTGCTTCGTGTAAGGTCGTATGTAATTGGCCCTAAATTGTGTACAATGATTTCCAATTTGTCGGCAGATCTTTGTTGTGCTGCCTCAAAAAGGTTGCACCAGTTTCTTGATTAGGTAGCCTACTTAGTTTCTTTCATTTCTCCTTTTTCTTAGGAAGAGGAAAAGGAGGGTGGTAAATTACATTCACCATACATATTTGGATAGTAATACGTGAGAAATATTTTATTTATTTTTATATCTGAGATATTTAATTGCACTCTCTGACCCGACTGGTTATATCATCACACGGGAATGTCTACGGGCAACCGCGAAAGGGCCTACCAATTTGGTCCAGGAAAGTTATTTTCACATACCTTCCAGGGTTATTTTAAATGCCACGGTTGACATGGAACCGACGGCTTTACTTCCCCTCTGAAGGTAGTTGTGCTACGGATTTTTAACGCTCAAGAAAAATCCGTCGACCCCGGCTGGGTTTTAACCCACGATCATCGGGTTCTGAGGTGATCACTTTACCCCAAGACCACCGAGGTATACGTACGCGAGAATTGATTGTATTGCAATCAATTTACTCTAAAATGTTAATCTTCATCCATCTCGATCATTTCATATTCTTTTTGTTTGTATTTCGTTGTCAATACCTTCTTTCCTATTCGTTCTTGGTCTCCCTCACTTTCTTCGTCCCACTAGTTTCCTTTTAGTACCTGTTTTAGTAACCTTTCATTTCGCATTCTTTGAATGTGTCCATACCATGTTTATAAGATGATTAGTTCATATATTATCTTGTATTGTTGTGGAAATACAATTTTACCTTTTTTACTATAATAAAATATTACACTAAAAGCTATTGTCTTCCTTTTTTTACCCTATATTCGACTTCGTACTCGTACGGACAGTATAGGATCGTCATAGAAGTTATAGAAATAGAGTAGTCAATATTGCCAAAAGGTCACATTCTTACTGAAGTGAGAATTAACATCTTAGTACGTCAAAATAGACGGCTGCAGAGTACGTGGGTTTGCTTATGAACACATGAAATTAGCACTAGTGACGTCTTGAATTGTCATTCAAGGTTCTTTCTATGGTGATACGACTATAAAAGGGTGCTTGTCACACCTCTTGGTGCCGCCACGCCTTGAGTTTCCTTTGTTCTTGGCACGCACACAAACCCCCCCACTCCCCTTCGCACATGCGTGATGACGTCATTGTCACCGCGAAGGTTGATGAATTTGTTTGTCTTTTGTTTGATAGTTTACATATTCCGTTGCTGTGTACCCTTACTTTTTTTACTGTCCTAATTTTTATTTGGAGCTGTGTTTTTCCACCGCGACTCATTAGTTTAGGCTACACACACACTTACATTATACATATATATATATATATTTATATATATATATATATAATGATTTACCACTCTCCTTTCACACAAATGTGGATGCATCCCCTCTTAAAATTTTAACCTCCTCTTCCCAATTCTATTAGCATTATATATAGGCCTATATATATTTGCGTGGAATGAGAGTGGTAAAACATCTAGGAAAATCTCCCCACAGTATATACGAACGGGATTCTAGCACCGACCTCCCCGTCATCAGCTGTCCAATCTATTGCAAGAGTTGGTGACCTGGCGGTCTAGGGGTAAGGTTTCGGACTTCTGTGCTGGAGGGTCCAGGGTTCAATCCTCGGTCCCGGCACAGATTTCTTTGATTGCCAAACCCTTCCTTCACCTCTGACAAGACGTGTATTAATCACAACTTGTGAATATGTGGAATGCTAAGCCTCCACCGTGGTTCGGATCCCACGTTAAACATTAGGTCCTCCATTTCATCTCACAATCACCCTACCATTACACATTAGCGTAAGTGCGTATAACCCGACCGGGTAGTGAGACGCGGTGCTAATAATAATATTGCAAGAGTGAAGGTAAGTGTGGAAAGTTTAATCCTTGGTAATCAAGGGGCTTCTAGAGAGAGGTGTGGATTTGGAAGGACGTAAACACACATTAGGAAATTATATATAGAACATAGATACATATTGAAGATGAATATTAAAATAATTATTAACGACGTTGCCAACTTGAAGATGTCGAAGCTATTTTACGAAGCGGGTTGCATCTTAACTCGACGCACCTAAGCCGTCTAAGCACTATCACACTTTGACACCAATGTAGAAAATATAAAGAGAAGGAAGTAAATTAAAGGCTCACTCTGAGAGGGCTCTTGTCTATGTGTTGATAACCCTTTCCCTCTTCCTCTGACGAGTTTATACAGTCACTTTAATATTTGAACCTTGAAAACATTGACTTGCTTTTTAATTTAACCCTTTTCTTGTTTCCTATTCTAGATAGACATATGTCACAACGGACTTTTTTTAATCTACCTCCTGGCAGGAAGACCCCCTACAGGCCATTTTCGTGACCAAGACAAATAGCCTAAGTTGTAGAGGATTTATAAAGAAAAATGTTTACAATAAAACTACTTCAATATAAAAATAATAATTTTGTGACACTCTGGGAGTATTTTTATAATTATATAAGAACTTTTTGTTTTTTGTTTCAACGTTATATCTTTAAATCTCGCTGAGTAAAACGTAAATTATTCATTAAAATGAGAAATCCTCATTCCTATCTTGACCGGCCGTGACGTCACAGGTAGGCAAAGTCCTTAGCTGTAATTTTTTAGCTAGTGTCATATAAAATGAATATAAAAATAAAAATCGTCATACTTTATTCAAGTTTGAATATGAATTTGTAGAATTCCGACCCACACCTTTAAACGCCCATTGCCCGGCTTTGTTTTGTGACATTTGAGTAAATTGTATACTTTACTGGCTGTTGAAGTGCAATTATTTTTTTTAGCACCGCGTCTTACCACCTGGTCAGACTATACGCACATGTACTAATTATTCTAATGAATTAGGGACGAGAAAGGATGAATTTAAAGGAGGTGTTCTTGCATTTGAGTGGCGGGATAGTGATAGTGTTTTGGGACAAAAACACCTCAGTACATCTGACCGGGATTTGAACCCCGATTTCTCTGTCGTCTGCAGTCTAGTCTAACGCGAGAGTGACGCCTCAGACCATGCGGCCACCAAAGCTGGTAAGTACATAATGAAAAAGTAAATTAACCCTCTTCCATGGCAGAGTGGTCTGAGGCAGGGGTCGGCAACTGGTCGATCTCGCGGTATTTTTCAGTCGATCGTGTAAGAAAATAACATCGTTACTGAAAGTCGATCTTTTGAGTCTTTTGATCTCGCAAATAATATTTAAGTGTGACCAAAATATGTTAGAATAAATTTAAATAGTTAATTGTACAGAAATATTTATTTTATATATTTCTAAACAAAGGTGGGGACATACATATTCGAGGGAAGATTAAATTTCAGGAATAAATATTAGATTATATAGACAAAAAAATCTAATGTAGATTAAATAAACTATGAATGATCGTGGGGTGGGGCCTTTGATAAGCTTATAAGTCGATCGGGTTCCAAAAACCTTGCCGATCTCTAGTCTAAGGTGTCACTTTCGTGGGCCTGCTGATGAAGAGGAGACAGGGACGGATACAGAGAGGGTGGCGCGCGCCCCCATCTCAAGAAATTTTTTTGTTAGTAATAACAATAATAATTAAAAATTAAACCAATTAAATCTGTGCTATAATCACTACTAGTTGACTGTCTTGTAATATCTCACAAACTAGTTGCTTCGCGTGTCAATTACTGTTAATAATTGATTTAAAATTTTAACACATAATTTAATTAATAAATAAATTATGAACTTGTATGAGTTTTTTTTAAAATAATTTTCAGATTAATTTCTGAAACTCTAAAATTTCAGAGGATTTTTCCGTCAGAATGTCCCGAGGAGGAACATCCCCTCTCCCCCCCCCCCCCCCTCCGCCGGGCTCTGTTCCGTGAGAGTGCGCCTCTCCCCACGAAAATCCTGGTCACCGCCCCCTCCCTTCACGAAAATTCTGGCTGTGCCCCTCCCCTCACTAATCTCCTGGGCTAAACCCCCCCACGAAAATTCCGGATCTTCTCTATAGGGAGATTGTGGTTCTAATCCCTATCGGATCTACTGAGGGTGGTTTTTCCTTAGTGGTTTCCCAATCTCCTTCCACGCAAATGTGGGTAGATTAAAGGATTCCTTCATCATCGCCACCCAATTAGAGTAATTATCATCTATGCTTATCACCTGAACAGGTAGTAAGAGCGGTGATAAAAAAACACGTAACACTTAAAAAAGCATTTACTATCGTGGCAACTTTGCATTATTTAACGACCGGACGATCTTTTGAATAATATGTGCTTTATATATATATATATATACATATACATATATATATATATATATATATATATATATATATATATATATATATATATACATATACATATATTTAGGGCATCCTCCCTAAATAATTCAACACTTTTTTGGAACAGAATATTTACTAAACTATAGTTCACTCTCCACAAGTGAAAAAATTCAAGCTCTATTCTTCAATGAAACGTACTAAAAATTACATATTCATTAATTTAAATCACTTGCTGATGTGTGTGACATTGCAAGAGAGAAATAACAATGATTATGTCACCACTTGCAAAAATGAAGCGTCATGTTGTAAACCACGTGGGTTGGGCATTGAATTGAACCCTTGCATGCGTACACTACGTTTGGCAGTGCCGGAGTTAAGAGGAGTCGAGGGGCCCCCCCAAAGACCCCTACAATATTGTAAATACCGTCTTGTTTTGTGCCTACGGTAATGTTCTTCCTGCATGAGATAGTTAGGTAAAACAAATTGTTGGGTTTAAAGTTTAGATAAAAAATAAAATTCCTGCTGACACTTGAAATATTTACTAAAAAAGTCTTCTTTGATTATTCAGTTATCAAACATTTGCTTAGTTTTTCTTTTTCTCTGACACGCTCTGATGTAACTAACATGGGTTTATGAGGCTCCCCCACTTTATGTCGCCTCGAGGCCCACACACACAGTACGTAAATCCGGCACTTGTGGTCGGTTCCACGAGTCGACTTGTCCATGGAACTAAAAGTGAACACCCAATAATCGTCAGAACACTTAATTCAGTAGACTTAGGGCCACATTTATACCTGTGGAGGACCAGGGGCGATAAATAATTAGAGGCTCCAACATTAAACAAATATTTTTCATTTCAAAGTCTCAACACTATAATTTTTTTCTATATAAATTAAAATGTTAAAATCTCAATGTCAAAGATATTATCGAAAAAAAAGGAAATATTGTAATCACAATAAATTAGATTTTTTATAACCAAAAAAATATATATCGTTTGTTTTTAGTTAATCTTGTTACGGACAGAAAATAATTTCAAAACTTACAAAAAAATTGTTTATACATTTTCTGTCCGTTGCAATTAGACAGCATTAGCACAAAATGCATCCCTAAAACAATTTCAATATTTGAAGTGTAGCTAATAAGTTGTAGTGTTGTTTTTTAAAATTCTAACAAGACTACAATCTATAGAGCTAAATGAAATTTATGTTTTATTATTGAAACATTGTGGGGGCCCCTGATTAATTGTTGAAGCCCCTGGGTGGTCACTCTCCTTTATATCCGGCCCTGGGTAGACTGAATAGTACTTTGATTCGTTCATTAAAAATGAAAAGGTCTACCTTCCTTTTTAATGATCATTATTGAAAAATTAAAACAAAACGAACAGTAAGACCATGTGAATTGTTTATTGAATTCAATTTTCTTTTAATGACATACAATTCTTTTAACTACTTCTCACCAGCGCCTAGTGTATTTCGACGAAAAATTCATTGTCCAATCCACCATCTACGGTTCTTCTTTTCAGTGGCGTAACTAGGGTTGGTGTCACCCCCCTGGATCTCTTCCCGTGCTAGGCCATACAGAATTCTTAGTAATGTTTTTTGTACTAATGTTACTCGTAAATCTTAACTTCTGTATATCACTGAAAGTAATGACAATAGTAGCGACATAAACGACTTGCAAAATTAATATCACACCTTTAAATTAAAATATCATACGCGTAACTTAAATAAATTTGCATCTACATAATTTCATGTGATTAAAGTGAAAATTCTATAGGAAAACAATATGATTCTAAATAAATAATAATACTTAGCACCACGCCTTACTACCCGTTCGGGTTATACGCTCAAGTACTAATTACTATATTGAACTAGGAATTTGGAAGGTTGAATTTAGATGAAGTGAACCCGCATTTGCGTGGAGGGAGAGTGGAGAACCATTTAGTAAAAGCTACTCCCAGTTCACCCAAGCGAGATCCGAACCTCGATATCCCCGTCCTCGGCAGTCTATCTCAACACGAAGCTAGCGCGCTAGCTAACTACGCCACCGAGGTGGTTGATAGGACTACGGGTTGCGAGCAGTCGGAAGGAATTCTAAATAAAAACGTTTAAGAACTACACATAGAAATTATCTTCATTTTAACTCGTTAAATTTTACCGTTACATGAGATACATTAATGGATTAGGTTTTCATAATTAATAACGGCCCAAATAATGTAGAAGTTGTAGATAAATACATACTGCAATATAAAATACTTTAGCTAAAATACCAGAAAATTTCACAAAATCAGCTAATGTAAAAACACCAGCACCATCGAAAACAACAGCGCGTGCTGGTAGTGCGTTATGACAAAATTCGTAGCGTTATTCTCATTTGGGTAATAAAGACAGCTCTGAGGCGCATGCGTATTAGAAGGTTCAAAAAATAATTTAGCATAGAGTTGTCCCTGTAGGTATATTGATACAGCACATGTAAGCTTTGCTTACGAAAAATGTTTTTGTGTGAATAGCTATACAAAGGGATTTTTTGTAATAACAAATTTCTACCAATATTTTTAGCACCGCGTCTTACTACCCGTTCGGGTTATACGCTTAAGTACTAATTACTCTAATGGATTAGGAATTGGAGGGTTGAATTTAGAGGAAGTGAACCCGCATTTGCGTGGAGGGAGAGTGGAAAACCATTTAGGAAAAACACCCCCAGTTCACCCGAACGAGATTCGAACCTCGATCTCCCCGTCCTCGGCGGTCAAGCTCAACACGACTAGCGCGTTAGCCAACTACGCCACCGAGGCGGGTTTCTACCAATACACTATACAAAATTTGTATGGACAGTCACTTTGGTGTCACCCCATCTGATGGTGTCACCCGATACCCCCTGACCCCCGTAATGACGCCACTGCTTCTTTTTATCATCTAATATATTTTATAGCTCATAGCTGCACACCTATTTCACGAACCGTAGCTCGTATTAACATTTTACACGGTGCCATTTATAGATATCGAACGGTAGTTGGTCAGTCTCAGCACGATCATTAAAATATTACGCATGTGAACAAATGTCTTTTTCTTGAAAAATGAATCACTAAAAATGACTCGTCAGAACTCACCTTTAGCTATCGACCCCCTGATCCACTGTCGAGCTAAAAACTCGACTCGGCTCTCGAGCTTGATACCTGTCGAGCTTAAAACTCTACTAGGCTTTCGAGCTTGATACCTGTCGAGCTTAAAACTCTACTAGGCTTTCGAGTTTCATTGGCGTCTGGATCATACAAACCACTGAACCAGATTCGACGGCTCCACGAGATTGGGTTTGAGCGTGTATTGCCAGCTTTTAGAGTGAATCCAAGGCCGTAGTCGGGGGGGGGGGGGGCTCCAAAACCCCACCCCCTGAAATTTAATGAACAAAATATATATATCTTTATTTATGGTTCAAACAATATCAAAATTAAGGCACAAGTACAAATAAAGGGGGCTGTTTTACCATAAAATGCACTTCAGAGAGCTTCTAGAGGTGTTTGATATATAGATTTTTTTTTCTAGCCTTCTGCAGTTATGGTGTTGGATTGTCATAAAAAACATTTGATAGCTTCTAGAGATGTTTAGTATTAAGAAATATTTCCAGCCTTCGGCAGTTAAGGGGTTGTGTTACTATAACTTTAAAGAACTTCTATAGGTGTTAAATATAAGTTTTATAGATTTTTCCTAGCTTCCGGCAGTAGGGGATTATGTTGCCATAAAAAAAACACTTCAGAGAGCTTCTATGGGTGTCTAATATTCAGAATTTTTTCTAGCTTTCGGTAGTTTTGATAGCTTGTTTAGATATATAGATTTTTCTTAGCCTCAGGAGGCTGTGTTGCCATAAAAAACACTTCAGAGAGCCTCTAGAACTGTTTATCATTTATAAAAATTTTTCTAGCCTTCGGCAATTGGGGGATGTGCCCCCCTCCCCCTTGAAATTATTGGCTGGTTACGGCCTTGAGTGAATCTATGAGCTTATAATGTTTGTGTAATATATAAAAACTAAAGTTAAAAGTTAAAAGTAGTACCTATCTAATAGAAAAAGAATAAAAAAAACCTTCCCAAAACAAACTTTTAATTTCTTAGTTATTTATGTATTTGTGATTTCCAATTAATTAAATATGTTTCATTTGTCTAATTATCTCCAACATCGTGTATCATCTGTACAAATTATATTAGTACATTTAGGTTACGTTATATTAAATTAAGATAAAGTTTAATTTCTGTTCGATGAATTTAATTATAAAGTGTTACAATTACTATTATGTTTTATAATGTTTGGTTAAGTTCAAGAAAGTTCGGTTTCGCTCGATGACAAAGTATTTTTTGAGGAGTAGGAATGCAAATTGCCACTTTTAAAACTGTTCCCTCCCTCCACCAACCTCCTCTTCTAAACGAATAAATTTATTATTGGTATCTAAGGATAAACATAATCGAATGTGTTAATGATTTTAAAATCGAGTATTGTGTTCTAATTTTGAAATTATGTTTTTACTAAATGTACACCCAACTATTGACACATTTTCCAGGAAATCATTATTTTAATAAATTTCTTTTACAGCGTTTTGTAATACCTTGATGTTCTAGAACTAGGACTTGATATTCATTGTTACTAGAGCTTATTTTTTCATACATTAGGAAAGATAAGAGAAACTACGAGAAGTTTTTATAAAGTTACATTGTGTGATGTAAATAAGTCTGGTGATTTTAATACCTATGAAATTGTACATGGAGTATCGAATCTTCAGTTACGAAAGCTTCATGTTCTCTTAAAATGTGGTCTGTCACGTAAAATAAAAGGTAATTTGCAGTTGGAATTGTGTTTAGAATAATGATTTTGATTATTACTTAGTGACTTTTAATATGGTAATGTTGGTGACAGCAACGTACACGTGAGTCTAGCTCTTCTTTTTCTTACCTCTTTCTCTCTCGTGTGTGTATATGTTTTGTTTTTTCTAGTTTCTATTTACTGGTTCAACCACACCTCCCCTCCCTAAATCGCCCCTCCCCCCTTCTCCAGGCCTGGAGCGTCAGGTAAAGAAGTGGCTGCAGCACAAAGGCGCTTGACCTCGAACAGAGCAGGAGCCGCACTAGAAACAAAAGACTGCTGCTGGAGCGGCGCAAACAAATGTTAGAAATTCGAATAGCGGGAGGATTTTGTCGTGTGACTCGCATTTCTTTTCGTTGTTTGCGTTTGAAAACATTAGCGATCGCGGGGTTATTTCAGTGAACATGTCAACAAGCCTAATAAAGTGTTTATCTTACATAATTTGTTGACTGTCTTCTCCAGGAGTTGTGGACATTTTGGAATAGTGCGTGTTCTCTTTTCTTTACTCGCGAGATGTGTCTGGAGTGTTGAACTTAAGGTTGGTACTCCTATAGCTATTTTATTCTGATTTTAATGACTTTACATCCAATCGTTCTTGTAGTTGAAAGTTTTTAATAACGCTTTTTGTTGTTACAAACATCGAATTTCCCACTCAATCAAAGGTTTTTTTTTAGATTAGTATATTTTCTTTTTAAGTCTTTTCTATCCAACTCTTATTAACAAACCCATTGTTGTTGTTTTAAGCATTTTTGTATAGTTCATTTTATCTTAGTTATGCTATTGCAGTAAATATTATTAAGTTATAATACAAAAGCTTGATTTTGTACTAGTATACTTTGTATCAAGTTTTGTATTTATAAAAGACTAATCTTGTACACCTGCTAGTGTGTTGGGCGAACTTTGGGTAATGTACGGTGGTGACATCTAGCGAGTTGCGGATGTATTAACTTACAGGTGCAGACTGGAGTCTGTTGATTTAAAAAACTCAAATCCCTCACAGTTCTTGTCTGACTACATGGACCTCGTCAAACATTGTTTGGCTCTCAAAATGTTCTCAATTTATTTCGAAATATTTTTAAATAAAATAATTAATGTGATTAATTATATTTAATGGGACGCATATTAATTTGTAGCTTTAGTTATTTAAATCGACCAGCTGTGGTGCTGCAAACTGTAGACTTACTTGAATTACAAATCAAGATTAAATAGATAGCTTATTTTCATTTAGATGAAAACATATATCGAGCAAAAAAAACTTTAGTTAGTTAATTTAAAAATAGCAAATGGTGTTAAAATACACTGCCCTTTGTTAACAAAATTGATTCCGAACGCTTTAAATATTCGTAAATTTTCTTGACCTCTAAATCAAAAATTGTTAACTACTATAATTCAAGGATAGTGACCATTTATAAACGTGGGGTAAGGGATATTTGCATCCCAAAGATTGCAAGTGTTGATAAAAACTAAAATATATTGTGCAAAGGTGTGTCAAATTCATAGGCCAAATTGTAAGACTATATAAATACTTGCTTAATATTGAAAGAAAAATCTACCACACTACACATTAAAAATGCCCATAAAATTTCCATTTTGGAAGAACATGTTTAAAAATAATAGCCTTGATACATGTGGATTGCAGCCCCTCCGCCTCCTCAAAAACACACACCTAACGTTAATTTCTGGGTGCATAACTAACCGGCCGGGTGTCAAAGGTAAAAAAAAAACACTCTAGAATGCAAGTATGATATTCACTATTCACTCACGTATTCAAGTAATAGACAAAACACGACATAAAAACACAAGTGTTATTGTGAGGTGGAGAACTGGGTGGCGGTAAAGGCTGCCAACCTCGTATAAACAAACAAGAATGTATATACAGGGTGGGGCGGAAACAATTAGACGATCTATGCTGAGGAAAGTGATGGACAACGTGCTGAAGTTTACCTGACGTCCAGTGGAGCTCACCTTAGTGACACTACCTTCAAAAAGTGTAAAAGTGTATATTGTGGTTTGCTTTTATTTAGCTAGTGAATATTTACTTTACAATTAAAGTTTTAATTTTCAAGTTACTAATCGTCTAATTGTTTCGGCTCTATTCTGTATATACAGTCCAATCTTCAAGAAAGAGTCATATCTGACATCTAGAAAAGTTATTGGATTTTAATTTCACGTTTTATCACGTCAGGTCATGTGATCAGCAGCTGTCACTTCTTTTTACTTTCTCTCTATCTTACAGGTAGAGAAAGTATTGTGATCGTCAAAAAAATCGAACTCGAGATTTTGATGAATTTTGACGTTTCATGACTTCCTGAATCCGAAAAAGTGGTTTTTGAATTTCCGTCTGTCTGTCTGTCTGTCTGTCTGTACCTCCAACTAGAGCCTAAACTATTTTACCGATTGAGCTGAAACTTGATATCTAGGGTTTTCATAGGGTTGCCCCGAGGGGTTTTTGGAATTGGATATCTACCCCTAAAATTAAGGGTAGTTTACTGAAGGGCAAAAAGAGATAAAGTCGATTTTCTCAAAATCGGCTCTAACGATTTTGATTAAATTTCATTTATGAACATAAATAAATATTGCAAACAAAATGGCTACTCTCAATATTTCGGCAAAATCGTTTTAAGGGCTCCGGTCTGATGCGTAAATTAACATTTTTTTAATAGCTCCGAAACTATTTGAGATATGAAATTACTTAGCATTACAAATATGTATATATATTTATAATACAAATATTTTATTCGAAACATATTTTTATAAAATCAATAACTTTCAATATATACGCAATTATATATATATATTTTTAACTTTTTGGGCATTAAAGCTTAAGTATTGCGACCGTAAGAAAAACTAACCTGAAATGTTGATGGATGTCGACGTCTCATGACCCCCCGAACCCTTAAAAATAGTCTTTGCAATGCCGTCTGTCTGTGTGTCTATTAAAACTTAAAATTAAGGGTAGTTTACTGAAGGGCAAAAAGAGAAAAAGTCGATTTTCTCAAAATCGGCTCTAACGATTTTGATTAAATTTCATTTATGAACATAAATAAATATTCCAAACAAAATGGCTATTCTCAATATTTCGGCAAAATCGTTTTAAGGGCTCCGGTCTGATGCGTAAATTAACATTTTTTATAATAGCTCCGAAACTATTTGAGATATGAAATTACTTAGCATTACAAATATGTATATATATTTATAATACAGATATTTTATCCGAAACATATTTTTTATAAAATCAATAACTTTCAATATATACGCAATTATATATATATATTTTTAACTTTTTGGGCATTAAAGCTTAAGTATTGCGATCGTAAGAAAAACTAACCTGAAATGTTGATGGATGTCGACGTCTCATGACCCCCGAACCCTTAAAAATAGTCTTTGCAATGCCGTCTGTCTGTGTGTCTATTAAAACTTAAAATTAAGGGTAGTTTACTGAATGGCAAAAAAAGAAAAAGTCGATTTTCTCAAAATCGGCTCCAACGATTTTGATTAAATTTCATTTATAAACATTAATAAATATTCCAAACAAAATGGCTACCCTCAATATTTCGGCAAAATGGCTTTAAGGGCTCCGGTCTGATGCGTAAATTAATATTTTTTTAAATAGCTCCGAAACTATTTGAGATATGAAATTACTTAGCATTACAAATATGTATATATATTTATAATACAGATATTTTATCCGAAACATATTTTTATAAAATCAATAACTTTCAATATATACGCAATTATATGAATTTTTTTAACTTTTTGGACATTAAAGTTTAAGTATTGCGACCGTAAAAAAAAAACTAACCTGAAATGTTGATGGATGTCGACGTCTCATGACCCCCCGAACCCTAAAAAATAGTCTTTGCAATGCCGTCTGTCTGTGTGTCTATAAAAACTTAAAATTAAGGGTAGTTTACTGAAGGACGAAAAAAGAAAAAATTTGGTTTTCTCAAAATCTGCTTAAACGATTTTGATTAAAATTCGTATCTAGGCGTTGATTAAGATTATAAATAAACTGGCTATTTTCATTTTCCTATGAAACTGATTTTTAGGGTACATTACAGAAGCGTTAATTTCCGTATCTCCACAACTATTGGAGAAACTAAACAACTTATCATTGCAAAATTGTAGGACTATTAGAAATAAAAAACTTTTATTTGACATATATTTTTATAAAAACAGCAGTTTCTGAGATATTTGCAAATATATTAATACAATTTTGTGAGCTTTAGTTGTAAACATATACTACTTAAGTCTTAACGCAATAATACTCCAATGCCATAGAGTAATTAAATATAAGTAAGTATCTAAAAAAAGTATGTTATTTTTCCTTAAATCTCTTAGGAGAAATGTTTGCATAGCAATGATCTATCTCCATTTTAGACTCAATAGTCAATATTTACATTTTTTATTGGTCAAAATGTATAAATGAATAATTAAATATCAATGCGATGACTTGAAGATCTGCAACATCTTTTAAAATGTTAAAATTTTAACCAGAAATCGAAATTTTAATACGAAGTGTTGACCCTTGTGGAAGACATTATACTGTTTGAAATGTTCTTAGGTGGACAAAGATGCGCCTCTTTTCTCATTGATTCTATATCATTGTATATTATTTTATGCGTGTTCTTATGTGGAGTGGTGATGATACAATGTACATTATTCCGTTCAGAAATCTTACGAGTTTATAGAAAGAGAGAGAAAGTCTGTGCGGTGTGCCGTACCATTTATTTTTATATATAAAGAAAGGGTTCCCACGCGTCATGGAAAACCTGGAATTTTAAAATATTTCTTCCAGGCCTGTCAATGATATGGAATTTCTCATTTTTTCCAATCTTTTCCTGGAATTTTTTTGGCTGTCCTGGAAATTTCTTTGTCTCCCTTTTTTGTTCTAAACAGCTCATTAAATCGGGAGGGAACAGGAGTAAGTCAGTAGATGAAATTTCAGAGATATCTGAGGAAATCCATAAGGTATCTGAATCCCTTTAAATTATTTACCAAGCCACTGAATCATTCATTAATATAAAACTAGGTTGTATTAATGTAATTTTTACAAATCTTATTTTTGTTTTGTAATTTATATAACATAAACTATCATTCACAAAGAGTTGATGTATTCAACGTGCACTTTCTAAACCGACTGGTCATATCTGCACACGACTTACAAACTAATATCAAGAAAAGACACAATATCCAGCACCCCGGCCATTAATTCATCACCGTGAAAGAGTAAACCCACATTTTACCAATGATTATTATTGCAAGTGAGTTTGTGTTATGTTTTAATTATTTGAATAAATCGTTACATTATGGAATACATTAAAAATATAATAAACTGTGTGGAAAGGTGCAGGTGTATAGGAGTTAGGAGCCTCCATTAAATAAAATATCAATGATGTGTATTTTGCCATGATTACTTTATACACTTGTCCTGGAGGAATTGTACAAAATCCTTGAAAAGTCATGGAAATGTCATGGAAAAAATTTCATGTTTTTGTGTAGGAACCCTATTATCAATAAGTATAAAATAACGCCGTTAAATATATATTATAATGTGGTGGACTGGGCTGGGCCGGTGGGATTTGGGCTGTCACAGCTACTTCAAAACCTAAATAAAACCAAGCGTTTAATTGTAAATTATTGTTTTTATTAAATTCTTATCAAAAGTTCCTGAAGGTACATCTGAGGATGCCCAGAATACATCGTATGCGAAAATATACGATGGTGTTAAATTATTAAATGTAGGATTTGTTTATTGAATACTAATCTTCAATATTTCTAAAATAGAACACGTCCTCTGCGACGCATACTAATTAATTCCCCTGAGATATTTATTGCGTGTTTATTTTAAAATTATGGAATTTATACAAATACTAAATTATTTTCTACAGCCTCAAGGATGGAACCAAGGCTTTCTTGACCAGTAGTTGGCTCTATCTGAACAGTCATTCATCAAGAATGAGTGCATTTTTTTTATCATTTCAATCAAAAATACTCTGGGACGAAAGAAACTTATTTGTGCAGTGTAAGGGAATAGGCATTTAACCAAAAAGGGGATTTTGAGGAACTTTTATTCCCCCCCCCCCCCCGCCACAACCAAAGAGGTACTATGTGTCTACCCCCGACAAAGACTTGACAATTGGATGCCTCTTGAAGTTATTTAAAGTGACTCTAACCTAAAAATTTCGGGGAAATTAGACGAATTTAGAAGCTATTTGGAGTTGTCCTCCCGTGGACTTTTTAAAAAAAAAAAACTGGGTGCTCTTAGAAATTTATTCAGAGTGAATCTCGCCGAAAACTTTTATAAAAACTAAATACTTCTAGAGATATTTATAGTGGTCCTCGTCTTGACATTTTTTGTAAAATAGATGCCTCTAGAACGGGCATGTCAAAATGGTGGCCCGCGGGCCCTACGTGACCTGATTCATAATTCTGTGTAACCCGAGGGACCTTTTAGTGAACCAACACAAAATGTGACCCAATTCTTCTTTTTATTAACGTTGTAGGAATACAACAGTTGGGTCGTGACATTTTGGAAGTTGGTCATTATTTTGTGAAATCCAGCAAGTGAGTTTGGTGCATCACATTTTACTTATTACTCACCAAAGATCGATCCCCAAAATTGTAAATTTGTGCACCAAACATCTACAATGCTTGTCAACACGTGGGTTTGTGGACAGTTGTTTTCTCTTATGAAACAGAACAGACAGCCCCCCCAGGACATCACGGCTTACGGACAAGCAACTGTCATTCATTATTTTGAAAGTGACTTCAACATAAGATTTGAATTCGAATAGATTGAAAAAATTACTCCTGGACATGGGAATCGAAACTGAGACCTCTAGCTTAGCTCGCCAATGCTCTACCACTGAGCTATCCAGGAAAAAAAAATTAGAAAGAAAGTCTTAAAATGTTATACAGTTTTAATTTTCTTGTTATAAATAATAACACTCCATGGTGTCAGGCAGCAAACAAGTTATACCGACCGAGCGGCCGCCGTCGTTAGCGATGATAGTGCCAACATTTGCAGATAGAGGGTGTCATGTTGTCGGCACAACGAGCCCCCAGGCCGGTAATCTCAGTTTTATAAACCAGAGCTGCTACTTCTTTATTCAAAAGCTTCTCATTTGCTCTCACGAGGCTGAGTTGGACCCTGTTCCAGACTCACTGCTTCAAAGATAAATTTTGGAAGCACCCAGGGATCGAACCCAGGACCTCTGGATCTGTAGCCAGGAACTTTGACTATAAGACCACAATAATAACGATTTTAAAATTTAATTATTTTCAATTTTCAAAGTGGTCCTTATGATCAAACACGTCGGATATAAATATTTAAAGCGTGAGTCGATTCCTTCCAATGTTTACCAAAGTTATACTCAAACAATTTTCTTTTCTTTTTTTTTAATGAAGGCTTATATAACAAAGATGTAGCCAAAAAAATTACATTTCAAAAATATTAAAAGAGGAACCCGCATTTACAGAAAACGATAATTTCATTTGACAGAAATCTCCTAACCAAACAAATTTTAATTATTTTGGTTTAGATAAAAGTATTTATGTATAGTATTATCTTATCAAAGTTTACAAACATTCAATAGTCAAGCCCCATTTTTATATTAGGGTCTAATTTACGTTAATTGGTGATTGCAAGGACGCAGAAAGCTAATTTTTCCAGAGCCAATTCTTGAGCCAATAAAAGTGATTATACTTAGAAATGAATTCCCCTGGGGGGGGGGGGGGCTATCTAATTCCAGGCGGACTTTGCACTCCCTTCAACCCCCAACTTTCTACGCCTTTGTGTGATTTATTGTATGGATCCTATTATGATGTAACATAAAAAAAAGCGGTTAAAGTATCTAAATAAAATATCCTACCTAGACCTTAGGATTTGCACAAAAGTCACAAAAAGTTTGAATTTACTCTGGGCTTTACTCCAAATTTTGTGAATTGTAAAAAAAAAAACTAAGGCGATTTTTCTGTTGCGTTACGACTTAATGACACTGAAGTTCTGTAGATTGCTCATAGGCCAAATCACGGGTGGTGTGAACGCAGCCTAACAGAGTTGTCAAGTTATGAAACTGTTGTTCTTGCTCAATTTGTGAGCCGCTGGTTTGGGTCCGTTGTAACCAGCTCGTCCAGATTGGTCGAGTATCGACGATGGAAGTAAAAAAAAAATCGATTACGTTAGTGTCATTGACCTTTCCTGTCCGTAAAAAAAAACAAGCATGGGAAAGAATCGACAGACAATAATAAGAGGTACTTTTTGGAGACTATCTCGCTTGAGATCAAGCTTTTGGAAGAGACTGACTTGTTTATTTGGAGTAGAAATATGAAAAGGATGATAATATTATGTACTTTATTTGCAAGTCCAATGTACTTTTTTTTTTATTGTTACCACGGTGTTTACAAAATGTGAACACACCTTTGATATTATATATTTTTTTTAGCACCGCGTTTTATCACTCGTTCAGGCTATACACATATATACTAATTAATTTAATGTGTTAGGAGAGAGGAAGGATTTGATTTAGAGTAATTATACCCGCATTTGCGTGGAAGGAGAGTGGAGAACCACCCTCAGTACACCCAACTCAGATTCGAACTCGGAACTTCTCGTCATCGGCAGTCCAGTATATCGCGAGAGTGGCGTCTTTAGTGTTGGAGCATTCGGCCACCGAAGCAGGTTTTGATAAAATAATTTAGTACCTACTTATTCTTTGTCATTAGGAGCACGAAAGTTCGCCATCTATATATTATATAATAAAATGATATAAAACGAACAAAATAATTTTACTTATTTAACGGTCAGCCGAGATTTGTATCTCGTTTTAGAAGTTTTTATTGCCTGTATTAGTCTTCGGCGACTTATGAATTGAAAAAAAAATGCATCAACATTATTTTTTAGGGGGGAGGAGAAGAGGTAATAGGAAATTACAACGAGTTAAAACAACGCCCAATGCACCCGACACGGATTGAACCCCAGACTCTTCCCATACTCTACCGGAATTAGAACCAACAAAGTGTGACCCCGAAATCGAATCCCAGTCAAGAGGACTGGAGGTGATCTTACACATTTTAAAGTTTTCTATTTTGTTTATCTTTCAATTATGTCATTGGTGGGTACCGTTTCTACTGTAAAGCCGCGTGCAGACGGGTGTAACGCGTAGAGGTTCGTTCTACTGTCGGTCTTTGGAGCAACACAAAGGCGCTCGCAGTGTGCGTTTGGACGCGATTCCTGGTGAACAGGGCCGTAACTACCACCGGGGTAGTGCCCCAGGGCTCCCGAGCATAGGGGGCCCCCCCGAGAAAAGAGGATTGAAAAAAAATTGAACGAAAGCAGACCAAAGCTTTAACCAAACGCATATCGTCTCAATATATTTAACTTTCGCTGTTTTTCAAAGTGTATTGTAAATACTCTTGCATTTTGTATGTGATTGCATTCGCCCAGTGTAATTGTAAAGAATAATTTGCAATTTAACTTTATAAATATTTTACCTTAAGGCTAACGTTTACCTTAATAATATTGCATGATTTTATATTAAATTCAGTATTAACTTCACCGGATCAAAAACATTAATTGATTAACAACACACATCAACAAGACTTATCAAAATAAAGTGGGAATGTGTGATTTAGAGGGGGAGGGGAAAAGGGGGGGGGGGGCATTACTATCTGTTGCCCCGGGGCACCAAAGCCTCTAGTTACGGCCCTGGTGGTGAATGTGCAGAATGGCGAATGGTGGTCTGTCTACTTACTTAATTTCTTTATATTTTAATTTACTTATCGAGATCTACTTATTCACTTTATTAACTTAGATTGACGTCTTAAAGTTACGAATATGTGGAGTGAAGAGAAATCGTTTTCACCTTCCATCATTAAATACATAAAAAAAACAACCCCAGCACCAGTGACTAGCACCCGTCTGTTCGGCATATTTGAGGTGTATCAGACGATTCCTGTTAGGATTAACGGCGTACTGATGTGACGTCCAAAGCATTCACGTTACATTACACGTCACACCCGTCTGTACGCTGCTTAAGAGACAAACAGGTGGATAGACGGACAGAATAGTTGTAAAACCTACTTTTTCGAGTTCGGAGGCACATAAAACATCAAGATCCACCTTAATCTCGAGGTAGAAAACTTTTGTGAAAACAGTATTTTTTTCCTCTTTAACGAGAAAGTAAAAACACGTCACAGAAGGCGACACTGTGCAACGCTTGGAAAAACACTGAACCACAGACACCGGAACTTCATGGACCCGGTCAATATCTTTAACTGAATTTGATATTTATTTTCAGGTATACAATCGAATTGTTAGTTATAAAATAAAAACAATACGTAGAAACTAACTCGAAAACTTCAATTTCAAGTTTGAAAAATGCTTCTTTTTTTTCTAAGCTTCTTTGAACTTGGAGAAACCAACGTTTGTACAGTTAATTGTACTTTACATGATTAGCGAATCTTGAAAGATCCAAATGATCTTTATCTTTCAAAATATGTTTTATAATTATCGACAACTTTTTCTATTCGTTTAAAAAGCTGGATGGATAGGGTTAGGAATGAGGAATTTTTGCGGAGGGTAGAAGAGGAAAGAAGCCTTACAAGGATAATAACGAAGAGAAAAACTTCTTGGTTGGGCCACACACTACGTGGGGATTGTTTAATGAGGAGACCCGCCTCGGTGGCGTAGTTGGCTAACGCGCTAGTCGTGTTGAGCTCGACCGCCGAGGACGGGGAGATTGAGGTTCGAATCTCGGTCGGGTGAACTGGGGGTGGTTTTTCCTAAATGGTTTTCCACTCTCCCTCCACGCAAATGCGGGTTCACTTCCTCTAAATTCAACCCTCCCAATTCCTAATCCATTAGCGTAATTAGTACTTAAGCGTATAACCCGAACGGGTAGTAAGACGCGGTGCTAAATATTATATTTAATGAGGAGGATCATGAAGGGAAAGATAGACATAAAAAGAGGAAGAATGTTTGAAATGCTAACAGATATAAAGAAAGGAAGAAGCTACACGAATATGAACGAAGACGCTCAGGACCGAAGAAAATGTAAGATGTCCAGTTGATAGCTGTCTCATGACAGATTCACAGAAGAAGAAGAAAAAGCTCGTCATAAAATGCTAATATGCTCATTACAGATATTCAATAACTGTTGATATCACAATGGGAAGAAAATTAAACTCTTTTATTTCTGCTGGAGCGATATTTGATTTATTTTGGTAAAAAAAAAAAGTTTTGCTTTCGTTTTCGCCTCCCCTTCACTCCCGCCTTAAGCACAGCGCATGGCTCTTGCGTATAGTGAATATAATGTGCTTTGAAAATAAAATCTTGATCCCAGCGTCTCCAACCCTACGATCTTGATACTACTTTTGATATAATTTCAGCACCTGTACAATCCAATATTGAGAGATTTCTTAAAAGTAATATCCTAGGGCTCTGCTACAAATAAATAATATAATGAATTAATTATTATTTTATTATAAAAATAGGTAGATTAATAAATATTGCGAACTTAAAAGATAGTATCAACACGTCTTGTTTATTAAGTGCCCATTATTATTTTTTAAACATATAGGCCTAGTTATAGTAAAAAAAATATTATCCTGCCGGTCAAAATATCCATTTCAGTTCCTTGTACTATCGCTTGAGACTAAAAAGTTGACAACCCTGCTCGATCCTGGTGATCTTTTATTGAGCTTTATGTCATTAATCGGTCATTTTGCTGGGTTTATTTTTAAAGAGAGGTCATACTCGTGCTATAATCCTCCACGCCTCGATCACGTGGTTTATCGTCCTCATTGATCATTCATATAAATTCAGCTGACCCAGCTAATGCATGCATCATTATCTCAAAACACACTCTTTTTTTTTTTCGGTGGAAAATCTAGACCTTGGAACTGGAAGGTAAGGTCGAGGTTCTTCTGTTCATAAATCCACATCGGTGGGCACGCGGACTAATTAGTCAGTCTCGTCTTGTATCTTTGCCGGCAACGTAGAGGTTGATGTTCGGATTCTGATCGGCCGTATTAGGGGTGGTTTTATTAATTGGGTCCCCACTCTCAAAATGCAAATACTTGGCAAAATCAAAAAATGCACACCCCTTTTGTTCTTTTTTGTGTGTCTAGAATTACATTTTAGAATAAAAATCCTACTTCGCTTTCTTAATTTGGGATTAATTTCAATAGGGCTGTATTCTAATAATATACAAAGCAAATACAAAAAAAAGTTGGGATGTATGTATTGCAGTTTGCGACATTCATAGTGTTTTTCCATACATACATACATACATACATACATACATACATACATACATACATACATACATACATACATACATACATACATACATACATACGTACGTACGTACGTACGTACATACATACATACATACATACATACATACATACGTACATACATACATACATACATACATACATACATACGTACGTACATACATTACATACATACATACATACATACATACATACATACATACGTACATACGTACATACGTACATACGTACATACGTACATACATACATACATACATACATACTACATACATACATACATACATACATACATACATACATACATACATACGTACATACATACATACATACATACATACATACATACATACATACATACATACATACATACATACATACATACATACATACATACATACATACATACATACATACATACATACATACATACATACATACATACATACATACAAGTACTATACATACATACATACATACATACATACATACATACGTACATACATACATACATACATACGTACGTACATGCACGCACGCACGCACGTACAGTTTTAAATTTTGCTTGTGTTCTTGTATCTCTGTGTTTTTAAAAAAATTGTAGAACGAGGGTAAAAAAACGTCCCTGCAACAAAATCAGATCATTGAATCACAAGAGAAAGTTTAGAATATAATATTAAAATATTATGGTAAACAGCAGATCTGACATTAGTGACACATTCAACCACCAAACGTTGTAGTCGATATGTGAATGTTAGAAGAGAACTGCAATCTCTGTTATTGATTTTCTTTGTTATAACCAATTTGGTAATATTTCTTATGTTGACGTCCCTAATAGTATATTAATTAAATTGAGGTGTAAAGTTCAAAACTTGGGATTTCTTTACTACGCGAAAAAAATTTCATCTCACACCTCTCGCTGTAGTAATATTAAAAAATTGTAATAGTTGCCCATGGTCTTATCCAAGAATTTCTTTTTCTATGAAAAGAGACTAAGGGTGAATAATTTAAGAAAATTATAATGCCATTTTTTGAGAAGGATGTACATAAGTTAAAATAAGACCATTTCCAAAATGTTTCCATATCATCCTCCTAAATGACCAAAAATATTTTTTAAAATTTTTTGACATCTACAGAAGCAAAAATGAAATTTAAATGTTTTCAAACTAGTTTTAATAAAGTGTATAAAGGTCGAAATAATAACAAAGCTCGTTTTACATTACTTGGAAAACCAAAAACCTAACATTGAACCATTTCTTTGTGGCCGGAAGTAACCCAATGCTCCAAATCTACGTCTATTTATACTTGGCACTGCGTCTTACTACCCATCAGAGACATCCACAATTTTAAAATCACCAATGTGGTAAGTATTAGGAAGGTAGAATTTATTGAAAATATACCAGCATTTGCGTGATAAAAAAGAGAGGGAAATCATTTAGGAAAATATACCATCGGGGCAAACTGCCTGAATTCGAACCCCAACTTCCCCATACACGGCAAACTAAAGATTAGACGATCCTGGCGTTTGATCTGTGATCTGTGTGTGATCTGTATGTGTAGATATCCATATCAGTGAGCCACTGATATGGATATCTACGTAATATTATGATGCATATTGTATGATGTAACGTATATCCACACATATCTGCTTCAATATATATATGTATGGCTTAAATTCATGGACTAGATCGCTTTTATAAATTCGCAATGTTTGTTATCTGGATATTAAGTTAGACATCCTGTAATTTTGTGGGAGTGTCCCCCTTGGAATACCAGCTTTGTTTCTGTCTCCTTATATATATATATAAGTCCCGGCCGTTCCACTCTGATTCCGTCAAATAATTAGCTCATCACTTATTCTATCTGTAACCTGGAATATTTGATTGGAACGACTGTCATGTACTGATCGATTTCAAGCTTCACCTTCGTTGAGATTTTTTTTTACCTGAGATTGGCACACCTTACCGGTCTCGTTATTGTACTCCTGCCAGGTAATGTAATGGTACTGTACTGATTCAATGCGTGCACGAACCGCCTTCCACTAGATTTCTGGTGAAAAATTGTCACCCCTTCCCCTTCTCCCACCGACCCCTTACTACAAACTGATTTTCATAGGAAGCTCGATATTTGAAAATTGAAAATTCATGTTACCACAGTGGTGGGGGAAAAAATACAATTGTATTTACATTCATAGTTCGTTAATTAATAATGTAAAGATAGATTATACAGTAATCAATAAGAAAGTATTATTGGAGGCTTTTGATTGCTTTTTGTTTTTGGATAACCTTTTTAGTTAACTAGTCAAATAATACATATTTCTAGCATGCTAAATTTTAGTGACTTTCAATCAATGTTGGTAGTCAAAAGTGTTCTTTATATAAAAATCAGGATTTTGCTGAAGTTATTTGTGGGGTTTTTACTTTCTCTCTATCTTACAGGTAGAGAAAGTATTGTGATCGTCAAAAAATTCGAACTCGAGATTTTGATGAATTTTGACGTTTCATGACTTCCTGAATCCGAAAAAGTGGTTTTTGAATTTCCGTCTGTCTGTCTGTCTGTCTGTCTGTACCTCCAACTAGAGCCTAAACTATTTTACCGATTGAGCTGAAACTTGATATCTAGGGTTTTCATAGGGTTGCCCCGAGGGGTTTTTGGAATTGGATATCTACCCCTAAAATTAAGGGTAGTTTACTGAAGGGAAAAAAGAGAAAAAGTCGTTTTGTCTCAAAATTGGCTCTAACGATTTTGATTAAATTTCATTTATGAACATTAATAAATATTCCAAACAAAATGGCTACTCTCAATATTTCGGCAAAATGGCTTTAAGGGCTCCGGTCTGATGCGTCAATTAACATTTTTTATAATAGCTCCGAAACTATTTGAGATAGGAAATTACTTAGCATTACAAATATGTATATATATTTATAATACAAATATTTTATTCGAAACATATTTTTATAAAATCAATAATTTTCAATCTATACGCAATTATATATATATTTTTAGCTTTTTGGACATTAAAGCTTAAGTATTGCGATCGTAAAAAAAACTAACCTGAAATGTTGATGGATTTCGACGTCTCATGACCCCCCGAAACCTAAAAAATAGTCTTTGCAATGGCGTCTGTCTGTGTGTCTATAAAAACTTAAAATTAAGGGTAGTTTACTGAAGGGCAAAAAGAGAAAAAGTCGATTTTCTCAAAATCGGCTCAAACGATTTTGATTAAATTTCATTTATAAACATTAATTAATATTCCAAACAAAATGGCTACCCTCAATATTTCGGCAAAATGGCTTTAAGGGCTCCGGTCTGATGCGTCAATTAACATTTTTTTAAATAGCTCCGAAACTATTTGAGATATGAAATTACTTAGCATTACAAATATGTATATATATTTATAATACAGATATTTTATCCGAAACATATTTTTGTAAAATCAATAACTTTCAATCTATACGCAATTATATGAATTTTTTTACTTTTTGGACATTAAAGTTTAAGTATTGCGACCGTAAAAAAAAACTAACCTGAAATGTTGATGAATGTCGACGTCTCATGACCCCTCGAACCCTAAAAAATAGTCTTTGCAATGCCGTCTGTCTGTGTACTTTACAGAAGCGTTAATTTCCGTATCTCCACAACTATTTGAGAAACTAAACAACTTATCATTGCAAAATTGTAGGACTATTAGAAATTAAAAACTTTTATTTGACATATATTTTTATAAAAGCAACCGTTTCTGAGATATTTGCAAATATATCAATACAATTTTGTGAGCTTTAGTTGTAAACATATACTACTTAAGTCTTAACGCAATAATTCTCCAATGCCATAGAGTAATTAAATATAAGTAAGTATCTAAAAAAAGTATGTTATTTTTCCTTAAAGCTCTTAGGAGAAATGTTTGCACAGCAATGATCTATCTCCATTTTAGAGTAAATAGTCAATATTTACATTTTTTATTGGTCAAAATGTATAAATGAATAATTAAATATCAATGCAATGACTTGAAGATGCGCAACACCTTATAAAATGTTAAAATTTTAACCAGAAATCGAAATTTTAATACGAAGTGTTGACCCTTGTGGAAGACATTAAACTTTTTGAAATGCTTTTAGGTGGACAAAGATGCGCCTCTTTTCTCATTGATTCTATATCATTGTATATTATTTTATGCGTGTTCTTATGTAGAGTGGTGATGATACAATGTACATTATTCAGTTCAGAAATCTTACGAGTTTATAGAAAGAGAGAGAAAGTCTGTGCGGTGCGCCGTACCATTTATTTTTCATGGTAGCTAAATGCAACGATGTAAATAACGTAAACTTTATCGAAGCTATTTTTTATTTACTATTTTTCAAATTGAAATTTTGGGGGCACTTTTAATGTGTATTACAGGATATATTTTGGATATTAAACCGGGTATTTAAATGTAGCTCGTACATATTTGACACATATTTAGGGATTTGTATTATAGTTATAGGCTACTTCATTTTATTTAAATGTTTATTAATTTTTTTATCATCGTATCTTACGACCTGTTCCGGTTATACACATATGTAAACTACACTAGTGAATTAGGGATAACGAAGGTTGAAAATAGAGGAAGTTTACCCGGATTTTCGTGGAGGGAGAGTGAAAAAACATATAGGAAAAACCACCCTTAGTACACCCTACCGGGATTTGAACCCCGATCTCCCTGTTTAATCTAGTCCGAGAGTGACGTCTTAGACCTAGCGGCCATCGAAGCAGGTTTTATCAAAACTGTTTGCGGTCTTAAGGGGTTGGTCGGCGAATGTCCCGTTTCCCCTCCCCCACATTCATACCACTGACGAGAAGCTCGAAGGTTTGCATTCTGCCAGAGTCTACTGAAAACGAGGTGGTTTTTTTTAAAAATGGTTTCCCACTCTCCGTCTTTGCGATTGCGGGTACTCTTCCACCAAAAAATCTAACTTCCTCATCCCTATCTTATGTGGGCGGAAAATGTGCGACTAGTATTGGACAAGTAGTTAGACGCGAAGCATATTTTTTTTTAAATTGTAACCCCCGCCCCCACCCCCCTCATCTGATCGCTGGTGTGCGTGAATCGTCTGCGCACGGCTCAACTCGGTGAGGTCCTTACGCTTTGACCGAGCGTCTTGGAAAGAGTCCAGCTGGCTCATGTTTCTAGCCGACCTGGGGCGGGGGGTAAGGGGGGAGTCTATAATAATCTTAACTTGCTGTGGCTGTTGACCATCACATTTTAATGAAGGACGACACTTTTCAAGGTCATGAACCTCTCCCCCAAATGTACGATAAAATCTAAAAATATTCGGTATTAATATTCATCACTTCTTTTTCCTTTTTTTTTTTTTTACTTTCTATTAGGTCTATCTGCAACTAACACTAATTTGAAGAAATACGATTTTAAAAAGTTAATTTTAAGGAAATGCATTTTGCTTGTAGATAAAAAGGGGAAACCGCAATTAAATTCACAATATGGAAAATAACCCTAATTTGAACCGAATATCGCTCTTGGGTGACAGGTGAAAGGACGCCAGTCTAGCTCGCTGGCGTTGAGCCAATCCTGCCCTTCTGTGTCCTTTCGCACGCAAATAAAGGTACATTTCCTCTAAATTCTCCCAATAATTTAAAAACTAGGATATGAACGCTTGTAAGTTATCAAGGGGTCGCGATTGTATCGGAGGAAAAAACAATGATTTGAGTCAAACCCTACAAAAGATTGAAAACCACTGCTCTAGGTCAATCGGTATCGCGTACTGCCTAGTGAGTCAAAGATTCCGAGTTCAGTTCCCAGCAAGACCAACAAAATTATAATTTATTTGAGGTATTTAACGTGGACTTCCTGAACGGACTGATTATATCAGCACACGATAATGTACATGAGCAAGCGCGAAAGGGCCTACCAATGTTTCCGGGAAAGGTATTTTACCATACCTTACAGGGTTATTTTACATACCACAATTGACATGGAACCGACGGCTTTACTTCCCCTCCGAAGGAAGTTGTGCTACTGATTTTTATCGCTCAAGAAAAATCCATCGACCCTTGATGGGTTTGAACCCATAAGCATCGGATCCTGAGGCGAACACTTTATCTTAAGCTCACCGAGGTCGACGACAAAGTTATCAATTTGAAATTGGGTGCGTTACATTTGTCTAAGCGGTAGGCCTAAAATTGACGGTTTTGGGTGATGGTTTCTGTGCTTTTATTTTTTAAATCGAGTGGTGTGAATGTCTCTACAAGTGAACTTAATTCCGGCAGTTGCATATCGCGGCAAGAACGCACAGACAGAGAGAGAAGAGATCCCAGTCAATCCGAATCTGATGCTGCTCCCGTCCTTGCCTAGAAATAGCTCGACCTTGTGCCGTCCGGGACACAATCTGACTTACGTCACTGCTGACGTCATTGCTGGGTCCTACTCTTACTTGCGCCTCCGCCCGCGACTGGGTGACGTCGGCCCGGCGACGCTTGAAATGGAAACATAAAAACTACCAGTAACTTCAGTCAAATTTTCATAGGGCCTTCCTTAACTGTCGGTTAGAAAAGTACTAGAGCTACTTTCATTTATTTATATGTCCAGTCATGTGTTAAGTGTGAAATAGTCTCAATACCTATAAAATAACAATAATAGTTATGGAGTGGATTCTTAGGCATCAAAAATGTTTAAAATAGGCATAAAAAATATGGGATTAAGATACCCAAATAGGCACTTAAAAAAACCCCGCTTCGGTGGCCGCAAGGACTGATGCGCTACTCTCGTGTTGGACTAGACTGCCGAAGACGGGGAGGTCGGGGTTAGAATCTTGGTCAGGTGTCTTGAGGGTGTTTTTTCCTAAATGGTTTTCCACTCTCTATACGCAAATGTGGATGCACTTAATCCAAATTAAGCTTTCCTAACCCCTAACACTTTATATTAATTAGTACATTGGTATATAACCAGAACGGGTAGTAAGACGCGGTAGTGTAAATTTGATTTTATTACAAACTACTACCTTTTTTTTAGCATTCTAAGACTACCCGTTCGGATTATACGCATATGTAGGCCAACTAATTACGCTAATGTGTTCGGGATGAGGAAGGTGGAATTTAGAGGAAGTGTAGCCGCACTAGCGTGGAGGGAGAATGGAAAACAATTTAGGGGGGAAAAACCTCAATACACCCAACCAGGATTCAAACCACTATCTACCCTGCATCGGCAGTCTAATCTATTGCGAAAGTTACGCCTTAGAACATGCATCCACCGAAGCGGGCTTGCAGGCAATTCACATCTCTATTAATCACCAGATACTTTTCTAGATTTCCATTATTAAGATTGGATCTATAATTGTAAGATGTTTTTATAATTTTTAAAGCTTCGTTCTACTTCACACGATTTCAAGGAAGAAATTTCCAAATTTGCCATTTCCGAATAAGTTAACCGTTTCTCCTGCAATGGCATGCTGTTTCGGAAGAAAATCCATATCGTACGAAAAAAGAAAGAGAGGTCAAAACCGAAATAGGCTCTCCTTCATAAAATAGGTAAAAGCAAACATAATAGGCAATTATAGGCACTATAAAATTAATAGTATAGTGTACTCGTAATAATATGAAATGTATATATTTTTCTCAACTGTCTTAAGTTTTACGATCAAGGGGGGAAAAAAAAGACAAACAGTCCAAATCCGTTCCATACTATTAGTATATTATAATCAAAGATAAAGGGTTGATAATTTTAGTTTGGTAAATTTCCAGCTAGGACCATTTCTCGTACTCCCATTTTGAATTTTAAATAATCAAGCTCTTCTAGTTATTTGAGTTTGACATTTTATATTTAATAAAATATTTCACTTTTTTATTGTATCGATAAAAAATATATAATTATTTCTGTTTAAATTTTGGAATTTTTGAGGGAAACCTCTTTCTATTTTATGGTTTTTAATTTTTTAATTTAAGAATGTTCATACCTTCATTACGACTTGGGCTGGTCCTTACACCTGCATGACAAATTTTAATCTTTTGCCACACTGTTAAATAGTTTATTCTTCTAGTTTTGGCAGTTTAGAAACCATCCATTTCACCATCCCCGTTATATAAAGATAAAATATTAATTACTAATTTTGTTATTTGGAGTGTTCCCTCTACATTCCTGGAAAATTTAGTTTCCTACCTCCCTTAGAGGGTTTTTTCTAATAATATGCCTCCCATTTCCTCCCCTATCTTCCATTTTGGTACCAATTGAGGATCATTTGATTCGAATTTCGAAAAACCAATGACGGAATTTTGTTTGCCAGCTTTTGAAAACCCTCAGATATAAAATTTCTTGAAAATTAAACGGGAAATAACAATACTAGAGAAATTTGTGATCCTATTTAAGTATTGAATTAGGGTCAGCTGACTGTAATTTCGAAATAAATTACAACAGGGCTGTCTTTAGCCGTGTTAGCAACCCTAAGAAATCGAGTTTCAGTGCGATCGGACAAACTTGATTTTTTGGCCCATAAAATAAGCATGGGAACTTTTTGGGGCCCCAGATTCAGCTCCTTTTTGAATTTTTCAGGTTTAGGATTTTTCACATCATTCTCGGATCCTGAGGAAATCCTATGTCTAATTTCAACCTTCTATCTCACCTGGAAGTACGATAAAAGCCGCTGGAAGGAAAAAACCCAGACAGGGCATGGATTCTATATTATAGATTAGGCAAATGGGTTAAGAATGAGTAAGAGTAATTTAATAGGAAGTGTGCCAGAATTTTCGTGGAGTGAGAGTGGAAAACTATTTTGTAAAACCACTCGAACGGGATTCTAACCCCGATCTCCTAATCATCGACAGTATAGTATATTACGAGAGCGACGCCTTAGACCATGCGGCCACCGAAACAGGTAGCTTAAACTTTAAAACTCGGGGTGTATCGATTAGATTTATATCAAATTAAATTTTCCACAAAAAATGTTTTTATTAACTGTTCAAAACATAGGATTTCTTCATCTCACATCCTTAGGCTCAGCTTTTAAAATATCCTATCCACAAATGTGTTCTTGATCGCTCAAACGCCACCACACATGGCACCCAGCATGTGTGTGTATGTTTGTGTCCCTGACCTTGACCGGTGGTCCGGGCGGTCATTGACCCAGCATCACCTGGAGAAGAGCCTGTTGAGATGTTGAGGAACACCGACAGCTGCATAGCGGCGTGACTCATTGGAATGTCGCGCCTCTTTTCTTTCTAAGCGGGTCCTTCTTTACGCTTCCTTCAAATTCACCTTCCTCCCCCTGTTTCCTCGGTTCGAATAATCTTTTAAGCAACCGAGATTCAGTGTATGTAAAATCGAGCACTAGAGCAATGTTTCCCAAAATTTCGCTTTTTTTGGATACTGGAGGAAAAAAATGACTAAATTTGATTCTTGTTTATATGTGCACATGGTTGCTGTAAGCTGTGGAAGCATTTGGTAGCAGTTAGATATAAAATCTAGGCTACGCGCACAGAAAGAGGGTTTTCTACTGTGATATTCTTAGCCACTTCCATCGCTAATACTAGTGCATTTTCTTTAAAAAAACCTTTTCATCCTAATGCGTTAGTAAAGTAGTTAATGAACCTGACGAGGATGGTACAGATGGAAGAAAAAAAACACCTCTCTAAAGCCCCTTTGACACGCTGCAAATATTCTGTAGTCAGCAGTAGTGGTTAAAATGACAGTTTCAGCCCACTTTCTCCCATAAGGTTAACATTGATCCTCCACATGAATGTGGAGGATCAGCTCACTTCCTTCCATAAGGTTAACATTGATCCTCCACATGAATGTGGAGGATCACTTTCTCCCATAAGGTTAACGTTGATCCACCTCCTTGAATGAGGTGGTTCACTTTCTTCCATAAGAATAGTATTGATCAGTGGCGGATTGGGGAATATAATTTTGGGGGGGGCTTTAACATTAATACTACCAAGTTTTATCTTGAGCTCTCCTTACTATTGATGTGGATATCTTTCACCCATACAGATTAGTATTAAGACTTCTCAAAGTGAGTAAGTGGCAGATCGAGAAATATTATTTTAGGGGGGGGGGGGGAAGGGGGGAGGGGAGAGAAGAGTGAGTTAAACCAGGTGTTTATAAATTAGTTACACCATTAATTTGATAAAACTTTTATAAATCACTAACATTTTACTATAATATTACTACGTATTGGGTGTTACTCGTTTAGCCGTTTATTAAAACGTTTCCCAGGAGGCACTGCGAGGAAGCGAGTAACGTCACCTCCCACCTATAGCTAATGTTGACTAAACTATTTAATTTTGATAAAGCCGTGCTGTTTCACCTGATGAAATCAGGCTATGATATTCACAAGCACTCGATCTTTTCACATAATAAAATCTTTATTACAAAGGTTAATACAAAAACTTTTCAATATAGTTACATACAAAACATAAAGGGCGAATTTCTTACGTCTCCATTGGCGAACACATTTGTCTTATTTTGTAGTGACCATATGCAAGAGTGTCACATCCATTATCTAAAATATAACGTTTGTCATCTCCGGGGGAAAGTGCAAGTTTATTTAAGGAGATACTGTACAATTGATGTTTCTCACTTCTTATCATAGACATATTGGCATAGTGTACGATCCCCTGCTTTAAACATTTTTTATAATGGGCATGTTTAATTTTATTTTTGAGAGTTGTTTTTGACACACCTTTACCTACTTTTTTCTCCTCAAGACTCTCCTTTTGAATGGAGTAAAGCTTCGGTCGAAGTCCCACAAACTCTCGAATACACTCTCCATTCATCTCATCCTTCATTTTACCCAGAGCCTTTTTATTGCACACGCTATGTAAAAAATGTGTTTCTGGATAGTCTGAAGTGTCGAATCGGTCTATATTATCAAACATATCCACATACACATTTTCTGTTTTCAGTTCGTAGCAGAGGGAATCTGTGTCTGTGAATAATAGCTTTGCATTTTGTCCATATATCCTTTTAACATAATTATAATGAAAGTTATACATGATAACCTTGCTTATATCTAAGATAGCAAAGCCTGCATAGATAGGCTTATTCAAAAGTAGGCTTATTTTTCTCATGTGAACCCCAACTAACTCTTCCGTGAAGATCGTATAAGCAATAAATGCTGGTGAAGCAATACGCTTCTTCAGGCTCTTTTCATTATTTAGTAATTGGACATTTACACGATGTCTTTGATTCTCCATAGACTTCCCGAATACTGCATTGTTCATGAGTTTGAAAAAGTCCTTTTCAAATCCATTCACTGCTTTTTTTCGTTGGGAAGTATTAAAATCAATATATGGCTTCAACCAAGCACTCTGATTGAAAGTGAGGACTCTGTGTATCTTTTGAAGCTTCATACCCAAAGAAATATACAGTTTTAAATTACGGTAGTGTACCACATAGTTTTGTTTATTATTTAGGTTGGGCACTAGCTTTTCTGTCTCCCCGCCGGCTGGAGAGTTCACCTTGGATTGTATATACTTAGAGAATTGTGATAACATCTCAGGAGTAACTATAACTTTTTCAGGAGCAAGTGGATAGTCACTGTGCTCGTCATGAATTTCTTCCGGGTACTCTAGATCTACTTCTAATATATAGCCCACAGGGCTATCATCAGCAACTGAAATTATATCGAGCTCTGCTATTTCAGTCTTGTTCAACCACCTAAAATTACTCTGAGGAAGGCAATCAGACATAACAGTCCCGTATAAATTATTACAATCCCAGTATGTGATGTATTTCACCTCCTTTTCAGGGTTAAAATCCATCATATCGGAGTTGTTTGCTTCAGAATGTCTATTAGAAATCATAGACACCCCACCACGTATCCCTTTTTCAATGAATAAATGCATTTCAATGTCAGTTAGTAGCTCCAACTCAACCTTGGTCATCTTTAAAAATGCTGCCCATGCTAGGCCGGGGCTTGTGCAAAAATGTAGACAGTCTAATTTATAGTACTCAAAACATAAAGAGCGAAAGTATTCGAAGACATCTGCTAAAAGTAGAACATCACTTAAAACGTATAAATTTTGATAATCTTCCATAGTATTCATTTCAAAGTTTTCCCACACAGTTTTAGCATGAGCGTAGTCACTTTCTGAAATATTTTCTTGGCGCATCTGATTATAGAATGTGGATTTTGGTGGTAATTGACTATCTTTCAGTTTACTGCTGCAATCCATATAGTCGTAAGGGAACACACCTTTTCTTAGCAGAAGATCTACCTTATCAAATGGGATATTTTCATGGAGTATTTTGAATTGAGTTTTCCCAACATGCAACAAATTTTCAACCAATGTTTCAAGAGATGTGCTTAAAAACTGGAACGAGTCAATAAATTGTAAATAGCCAAGACTGAATGAGATATACTTCTCCATATTGTTTGGAATACACGATATTCTTCTGTCTGTAAACTTCCCAATTTTCTGCATGATAATATGGGCGTCATAATTTTTTAAATTGTGTAATATGACGGGTATTCTCTTGGTATATTGAAACTGAATATTGCACTTACTATGAGCTGCACCCCGATAAGCCCCACTGAGATGACAATGATCACGAACGCGGTCTTGACCCAACTCCTTCTCGCAGATACTACATAGGCTAGCCGAAATAAATTCATTTTCTTGTTCAGGGGTTATGTGCATAGGGACAACATTTTTCTTCATCTCAATGATCATAGTTTCTTCTTCGACAAGTTTGTGAAGAAAGGTATCCACAACATTTTCACCACTGTAGACAACAGGGGGTTTCACACATTTACCTTCTGAATCGACTATTACATATGCAAATCCTGATGGTGTATGCTTCGTCATCTTTGTAGTTGATGAATGATCGGGGTTAGGTGCACACCCTGATATTTTAATATTAAAACACTCAAAATCTGCATAGATCACATACGGGATTTTTAGCATATGTTTATATGTCGAAAATCTCAATATTTTATCCTCTTCCTCGGGCATCTGTATCTTCTGAGCATCGAAATCAGCACACCGCTCACTATGCTCATCCCTGAGATTTTCCTTAGAAAATCTATGCAAGCAATATTTGCAATAGTATGATTCACCATCGTGGCTAGTCAGTGAGCTTAGCAATCTGCTCAAGTTCTTAATAAGACAATAATGTCCTCCATCCACATTTGAAAGAAACAACAAATCCACGTGATTTTCACGACTAACCTTAGTTATCCTTAAAGGGAATATTTCTCCTTGGTATCCATATACATTAATAGATACGTTATTTTGTTTTTCAAACTTAGCTATTTGCGGTATTTGCACAGGATATTCAATACCATCCATATTTAGTTTACCTTCCAGTGATATATACTTACTCACTCGATTAGCATGTTTGTCAGCTGGATATAGAAATGCTAGCACAGACCAAAGAAAACATTTACTGTCAGCATTTCTTATATTGATTAGAGCAAGTTTATTTCTCAACTCTTCTGGTAATGGAATATAACTGGAAGCAGCCAAAGGAACATATTTAGCTAGTTTAAGCTCTAAGTATTTCACACGGTCCTCAGACCAACCACTTCCCTTGTGGTGGAAAGAAGAAGCTGCTTCAATCATGTAAGTGCATGCACCCTCAATCTGCGATTTTAATGCGTCAGGACTTAGAGTGACGATACACTTACTGCGAAAGAAAGGAGTGATGGTTTCCTCTCCCTCCCCTCCAACACGAGAGTACTCTACACAAGCAGATGTATACCATTTTAGATTACCCATCACACTAAGTTTTTGAGCAAGCGTTGCTTCCAACTTCCTTTTAATTTCGTTAATAAAGACTAAAAATAGCGAGTCTTTTGAGGGAGAGATCTTGATGATTTTGACTGTACCATTCAAAGCTTCTGAAAAATTACAAGGGTCGTAATCTTCATCGACATCGAGATTCTCAATATATTCCTGCTCTCTTGACTTTGAAACGTTGGCAACATTTCTCAGTGATGTTGCTCCTGTTGCAGTGCAGTTCTTTAGCTTGTGTCGTAATAGACTATCCCGCCGTGAAAATATTTTTCTGCATTTATCACACTTGAATAACTTCACCTCCCGGCTATGTGCGGAAACATGTCGCTGTAAGTTGTCACTCCGACTAAAAACTAGTCCACACTCATCACACTTTTTAAGTCCACCACCGTGTTGTAAACGTATATGACGTGCCAGGTTAGTAAGCTTGGTAAAAGATTTTGAACAGTTCTTACATATGAAAACCATTTTAACCAAGCGTGTTATATTGAAATAAATAAATAAAATTTTAACTTAAAGCGTGTTGAGTGAGAACAAATAGATATCTTAATTATAGTTAATTGGATAAATATTCACTATTACTCTTCTAGACGTGGAATAGACGATTCACACCAGAGCAAGCAACGAGAATTTAACGATAACCTTCGTATGTTGGGACAATAAGTTAAAGCCGTTATATAAAATTATAAACACTATTTGTCTGTGAGTAACAAGACATGTGTGTGCACAATTATTTCATCTCCAAATGGTACACCTAGAAATAAAATCAATAATCATGGTAAATAGTGTACGGGTAACACATGCGTTACTGTCTGAATCCTTTAATATATAGCTATTTTCGAGTAAATTATTATGATAAGTCAAACTTATATTAATTTCTTAACAACTTTCATTTTGTGCCATCTAGTGAGGGAAATTGGTACTTACAATTTATCAATGTCTTATGTTAGCCCGTAAATATAAGTACTAAGAAATTATAGCTATCGCTACTCATAAAATAATTTAATTTCAGTAATAGGGTTGGATAAGGAAAGTATATATATATATATATATATATGGGGTAAGTGTACCCGCATTTGTGTGGAGGGAGAATTTGTAATAATGTTGGGAACCATACTAGATGAGCTCCACGTTTATATCTGCATATTCACCAATATATATATAAAGATTTACTTAAAAAAAAAAAAAAATTGGCTGATATATATATATAGAAAGAAAGTGATAAAAAAATCTTGATTAAATCATTACATTAATATCAATAGAAATAATATTCACCTGAATTTATGTTCTTCTTAGTTAAAAGAGAAATTATAGCAACCATTTACTATTCAAATATTTCACTACTACTTGAACAACACTTGGTGAAGGTAAATTCAATAATGAATAGCTTTTTCTGTTTCACGTTCTAAATATAGTTTCGTTTAATTGTGAAGTCTTAGGAAGGGTACAAAATAAGTTTCACAAGATTATCATAACAGTTAAGACTAGCTTAATTTTTTCCACAAGTAGGGCGATCTAAAATAATATGTTGGAAAATGTATTGTCACTTTAGCCCACTCATATGGAGCTAGTATTGTGATGAGTTGTTATTGCAGACTCTGTCCTTGGGGGTTTGTGTCCTGTTGCTGGGCATGCTCTTGAACAAGATCGTGCTTGTCGAGTGGAGCACATGACGAGGCAAAGGGTATCAAACCCAGGGACCCCTGATGATTGGTAATCAGTGATCGATGATCGATCGGCGCTCAATAAAACACAGATACATGGAGTGAAAACCACCCCGTACATCCGACTAGGATATGAACCCTGATATCTTCATCATTGACAGACCAGCCTATGGACGCCTTAGACCATGCACCTCACATTTGCGAGAGTTAAAAAAGGGGGGGGGGGGTTTTGTGCAATCGCATTTGCTCAAGTTGAAATTAGCGTTTATTGACCTTGCAGGTCGAGGGATTCGAACCAGAGACCTGCTTTCGTGGGGGTGTGCACAGCGTCTTACTACCCGTAAGGATCAAGTGTACCAACGTTTGTGAGAAAAAACTAACCCTCGTTCATCAGAGTGAGAAAGTTTGCACCCGCATTTGCTCGGTGTGAGAAAATCAATCCCAGTACGCAGGCCGTAGTGACGCTTTAGACCACGCGACCATCAAACAAATTGAACAATGTACACCACATTTGCGAGACTGAGGCACGAACCCGATATCTTGCGAGGGGCTAGTACAGCGCGTTTGCTGTCCTACATCCTTACGGCGTGATGCGTACACACATTTTAGCACCGTGGATAACGGATTAGGAATTGGAACTGTTGAACCCGCATTTGCGTAGCGAGAGAGCGGAAAATACCCGGCTGACTGAGAAGCACCCATCTCCCGGGAGCCAAGACCGTCGGATCTAAGTTGTGATAACCTATACCCAATAACACCTTATCATCCCTGGAGAGGACTTCGTGGCTGTATAATTCCAAGTAACTTGACTTTGACACCTTCTGGTGGTAGCGTCCACCCCTAGACATGTTAATTCTTGATGTATGATAATTGATTATTATTCATGTATGGGTAGGAATGGGATGGACAATCAACATCCCTGGCGAGGACTAGTGGTTGTGTAATTCCAATTAACCTAACTTTGACAACTTCTATAAGCACAACGGATCAAAACTCTTTTTTCCCTGTGACTCACAAATCATATCGAAAACGGTCTATATTTTCTCCTTTCCCTTCTTCATCCCTATACGGATAACCCAAAGGTGTAGTAACCACTGGCCTGGTGGAGATTGTTAGAATATATATTTTGAAACACAATCACTAACAGGATCACTAGGTTGTTTTTGAGATTGTAAGAATAACAGCCACACTACCCTGGGGGTGACACATTTGTCGCACGAGGAAGTAAGAGGTTGTTTCAATACTCTAGCAATCAACACATCGGTAGGGTGTGGGGCTATAGACCGGTTTTGTTATGAAGGAACTTCTTGAGAAGGAGAAAATATAGACCGTTTTCGATATGATTTGTGAGTCACAGGGAAAAAAAGGTTTTGATCCGTTGTGCTTATAGAAGTTGTCAAAGTTAGGTTAATTGGAATTACACAACCACTAGTCCTCGCCAGGGATGTTGATTGTCCATCCCATTCCTACCCATACATGAATAATAATCAATTATCATACATCAAGAATTAACATGTCTAGGGGTGGACGCTACCACCAGAAGGTGTCAAAGTCAAGTTACTTGGAATTATACAGCCACGAAGTCCTCTCCAGGGATGATAAGGTGTTATTGGGTATAGGTTATCACAACTTAGATCCGACGGTCTTGGCTCCCGGGAGATGGGTGCTTCTCAGTCAGCCGGGTATTTTCCGCTCTCTCGCTACGCAAATGCGGGTTCAACAGTTCCAATTCCTAATCCGTTATCCACGGTGCTAAAATGTGTGTACGCATCACGCCGTAAGGATGTAGGACAACAAACGCGCTGTACTAGCCCCTCGCAAGATATCGGGTTCGTGCCTCAGTCTCGCAAATGTGGTGTACATTGTTCAATTTGTTTGATGGTCGCGTGGTCTAAAGCGTCACTACGGCCTGCGTACTGGGATTGATTTTCTCACACCGAGCAAATGCGGGTGCAAACTTTCTCACTCTGATGAACGAGGGTTAGTTTTTTCTCACAAACGTTGGTACACTTGATCCTTACGGGTAGTAAGACGCTGTGCACACCCCCACGAAAGCAGGTCTCTGGTTCGAATCCCTCGACCTGCAAGGTCAATAAACGCTAATTTCAACTTGAGCAAATGCGATTGCACAAAACCCCCCCTTTTTTAACTCTCGCAAATGTGAGGTGCATAGTCTAAGGCGTCCATAGGCTGGTCTGTCAATGATGAAGATATCAGGGTTCATATCCTAGTCGGATGTACGGGGTGGTTTTCACTCCATGTATCTGTGTTTTATTGAGCGCCGATCGATCATCGATCACTGATTACCAATCATCAGGGGTCCCTGGGTTTGATACCCTTTGCCTCGTCATGTGCTCCACTCGACAAGCACGATCTTGTTCAAGAGCATGCCCAGCAACAGGACACAAACCCCCAAGGACAGAGTCTGCAATAACAACTCATCACAATACTAGCTCCATATGAGTGGGCTAAAGTGACAATACATTTTCCAACATATTATTTTAGATCACCCTACTTGTGGAAAAAATTAAGCTAGTCTTAACTGTTATGATAATCTTGTGAAACTTATTTTGTACCCTTCCTAAGACTTCACAATTAAACGAAACTATATTTAGAACGTGAAACAGAAAAAGCTATTCATTATTGAATTTACCTTCACCAAGTGTTGTTCAAGTAGTAGTGAAATATTTGAATAGTAAATGGTTGCTATAATTTCTCTTTTAACTAAGAAGAACATAAATTCAGGTGAATATTATTTCTATTGATATTAATGTAATGATTTAATCAGATTTTTTTATCACTTTCTTTCTATATATATATATCAGCCAATTTTTTTTTTTTTTAAGTAAATCTTTATATATATATTGGTGAATATGCAGATATAAACGTGGAGCTCATCTAGTATGGTTCCCAACATTATTACAAATTCTCCCTCCACACAAATGCGGGTACACTTACCCCATATATATATATATATATATACTTTCCTTATCCAACCCTATTACTGAAATTAAATTATTTTATGAGTAGCGATAGCTATAATTTCTTAGTACTTATATTTACGGGCTAACATAAGACATTGATAAATTGTAAGTACCAATTTCCCTCACTAGATGGCACAAAATGAAAGTTGTTAAGAAATTAATATAAGTTTGACTTATCATAATAATTTACTCGAAAATAGCTATATATTAAAGGATTCAGACAGTAACGCATGTGTTACCCGTACACATATTTACCATGATTATTGATTTTATTTCTAGGTGTACCATTTGGAGATGAAATAATTGTGCACACACATGTCTTGTTACTCACAGACAAATAGTGTTTATAATTTTATATAACGGCTTTAACTTATTGTCCCAACATACGAAGGTTATCGTTAAATTCTCGTTGCTTGCTCTGGTGTGAATCGTCTATTCCACGTCTAGAAGAGTAATAGTGAATATTTATCCAATTAACTATAATTAAGATATCTATTTGTTCTCACTCAACACGCTTTAAGTTAAAATTTTATTTATTTATTTCAATATAACACGCTTGGTTAAAATGGTTTTCATATGTAAGAACTGTTCAAAATCTTTTACCAAGCTTACTAACCTGGCACGTCATATACGTTTACAACACGGTGGTGGACTTAAAAAGTGTGATGAGTGTGGACTAGTTTTTAGTCGGAGTGACAACTTACAGCGACATGTTTCCGCACATAGCCGGGAGGTGAAGTTATTCAAGTGTGATAAATGCAGAAAAATATTTTCACGGCGGGATAGTCTATTACGACACAAGCTAAAGAACTGCACTGCAACAGGAGCAACATCACTGAGAAATGTTGCCAACGTTTCAAAGTCAAGAGAGCAGGAATATATTGAGAATCTCGATGTCGATGAAGATTACGACCCTTGTAATTTTTCAGAAGCTTTGAATGGTACAGTCAAAATCATCAAGATCTCTCCCTCAAAAGACTCGCTATTTTTAGTCTTTATTAACGAAATTAAAAGGAAGTTGGAAGCAACGCTTGCTCAAAAACTTAGTGTGATGGGTAATCTAAAATGGTATACATCTGCTTGTGTAGAGTACTCTCGTGTTGGAGGGGAGGGAGAGGAAACCATCACTCCTTTCTTTCGCAGTAAGTGTATCGTCACTCTAAGTCCTGACGCATTAAAATCGCAGATTGAGGGTGCATGCACTTACATGATTGAAGCAGCTTCTTCTTTCCACCACAAGGGAAGTGGTTGGTCTGAGGACCGTGTGAAATACTTAGAGCTTAAACTAGCTAAATATGTTCCTTTGGCTGCTTCCAGTTATATTCCATTACCAGAAGAGTTGAGAAATAAACTTGCTCTAATCAATATAAGAAATGCTGACAGTAAATGTTTTCTTTGGTCTGTGCTAGCATTTCTATATCCAGCTGACAAACATGCTAATCGAGTGAGTAAGTATATATCACTGGAAGGTAAACTAAATATGGATGGTATTGAATATCCTGTGCAAATACCGCAAATAGCTAAGTTTGAAAAACAAAATAACGTATCTATTAATGTATATGGATACCAAGGAGAAATATTCCCTTTAAGGATAACTAAGGTTAGTCGTGAAAATCACGTGGATTTGTTGTTTCTTTCAAATGTGGATGGAGGACATTATTGTCTTATTAAGAACTTGAGCAGATTGCTAAGCTCACTGACTAGCCACGATGGTGAATCATACTATTGCAAATATTGCTTGCATAGATTTTCTAAGGAAAATCTCAGGGATGAGCATAGTGAGCGGTGTGCTGATTTCGATGCTCAGAAGATACAGATGCCCGAGGAAGAGGATAAAATATTGAGATTTTCGACATATAAACATATGCTAAAAATCCCGTATGTGATCTATGCAGATTTTGAGTGTTTTAATATTAAAATATCAGGGTGTGCACCTAACCCCGATCATTCATCAACTACAAAGATGACGAAGCATACACCATCAGGATTTGCATATGTAATAGTCGATTCAGAAGGTAAATGTGTGAAACCCCCTGTTGTCTACAGTGGTGAAAATGTTGTGGATACCTTTCTTCACAAACTTGTCGAAGAAGAAACTATGATCATTGAGATGAAGAAAAATGTTGTCCCTATGCACATAACCCCTGAACAAGAAAATGAATTTATTTCGGCTAGCCTATGTAGTATCTGCGAGAAGGAGTTGGGTCAAGACCGCGTTCGTGATCATTGTCATCTCAGTGGGGCTTATCGGGGTGCAGCTCATAGTAAGTGCAATATTCAGTTTCAATATACCAAGAGAATACCCGTCATATTACACAATTTAAAAAATTATGACGCCCATATTATCATGCAGAAAATTGGGAAGTTTACAGACAGAAGAATATCGTGTATTCCAAACAATATGGAGAAGTATATCTCATTCAGTCTTGGCTATTTACAATTTATTGACTCGTTCCAGTTTTTAAGCACATCTCTTGAAACATTGGTTGAAAATTTGTTGCATGTTGGGAAAACTCAATTCAAAATACTCCATGAAAATATCCCATTTGATAAGGTAGATCTTCTGCTAAGAAAAGGTGTGTTCCCTTACGACTATATGGATTGCAGCAGTAAACTGAAAGATAGTCAATTACCACCAAAATCCACATTCTATAATCAGATGCGCCAAGAAAATATTTCAGAAAGTGACTACGCTCATGCTAAAACTGTGTGGGAAAACTTTGAAATGAATACTATGGAAGATTATCAAAATTTATACGTTTTAAGTGATGTTCTACTTTTAGCAGATGTCTTCGAATACTTTCGCTCTTTATGTTTTGAGTACTATAAATTAGACTGTCTACATTTTTGCACAAGCCCCGGCCTAGCATGGGCAGCATTTTTAAAGATGACCAAGGTTGAGTTGGAGCTACTAACTGACATTGAAATGCATTTATTCATTGAAAAAGGGATACGTGGTGGGGTGTCTATGATTTCTAATAGACATTCTGAAGCAAACAACTCCGATATGATGGATTTTAACCCTGAAAAGGAGGTGAAATACATCACATACTGGGATTGTAATAATTTATACGGGACTGTTATGTCTGATTGCCTTCCTCAGAGTAATTTTAGGTGGTTGAACAAGACTGAAATAGCAGAGCTCGATATAATTTCAGTTGCTGATGATAGCCCTGTGGGCTATATATTAGAAGTAGATCTAGAGTACCCGGAAGAAATTCATGACGAGCACAGTGACTATCCACTTGCTCCTGAAAAAGTTATAGTTACTCCTGAGATGTTATCACAATTCTCTAAGTATATACAATCCAAGGTGAACTCTCCAGCCGGCGGGGAGACAGAAAAGCTAGTGCCCAACCTAAATAATAAACAAAACTATGTGGTACACTACCGTAATTTAAAACTGTATATTTCTTTGGGTATGAAGCTTCAAAAGATACACAGAGTCCTCACTTTCAATCAGAGTGCTTGGTTGAAGCCATATATTGATTTTAATACTTCCCAACGAAAAAAAGCAGTGAATGGATTTGAAAAGGACTTTTTCAAACTCATGAACAATGCAGTATTCGGGAAGTCTATGGAGAATCAAAGACATCGTGTAAATGTCCAATTACTAAATAATGAAAAGAGCCTGAAGAAGCGTATTGCTTCACCAGCATTTATTGCTTATACGATCTTCACGGAAGAGTTAGTTGGGGTTCACATGAGAAAAATAAGCCTACTTTTGAATAAGCCTATCTATGCAGGCTTTGCTATCTTAGATATAAGCAAGGTTATCATGTATAACTTTCATTATAATTATGTTAAAAGGATATATGGACAAAATGCAAAGCTATTATTCACAGACACAGATTCCCTCTGCTACGAACTGAAAACAGAAAATGTGTATGTGGATATGTTTGATAATATAGACCGATTCGACACTTCAGACTATCCAGAAACACATTTTTTACATAGCGTGTGCAATAAAAAGGCTCTGGGTAAAATGAAGGATGAGATGAATGGAGAGTGTATTCGAGAGTTTGTGGGACTTCGACCGAAGCTTTACTCCATTCAAAAGGAGAGTCTTGAGGAGAAAAAAGTAGGTAAAGGTGTGTCAAAAACAACTCTCAAAAATAAAATTAAACATGCCCATTATAAAAAATGTTTAAAGCAGGGGATCGTACACTATGCCAATATGTCTATGATAAGAAGTGAGAAACATCAATTGTACAGTATCTCCTTAAATAAACTTGCACTTTCCCCCGGAGATGACAAACGTTATATTTTAGATAATGGATGTGACACTCTTGCATATGGTCACTACAAAATAAGACAAATGTGTTCGCCAATGGAGACGTAAGAAATTCGCCCTTTATGTTTTGTATGTAACTATATTGAAAAGTTTTTGTATTAACCTTTGTAATAAAGATTTTATTATGTGAAAAGATCGAGTGCTTGTGAATATCATAGCCTGATTTCATCAGGTGAAACAGCACGGCTTTATCAAAATTAAATAGTTTAGTCAACATTAGCTATAGGTGGGAGGTGACGTTACTCGCTTCCTCGCAGTGCCTCCTGGGAAACGTTTTAATAAACGGCTAAACGAGTAACACCCAATACGTAGTAATATTATAGTAAAATGTTAGTGATTTATAAAAGTTTTATCAAATTAATGGTGTAACTAATTTATAAACACCTGGTTTACTCACTCTTCTCCTCCCCTCCCCCCTTCCCCCCCCCCCCCCTAAAATAATATTTCTCGATCTGCCACTTACTCACTTTGAGAAGTCTTAATACTAATCTGTATGGGTGAAAGATATCCACATCAATAGTAAGGAGAGCTCAAGATAAAACTTGGTAGTATTAATGTTAAAGCCCCCCCCAAAATTATATTCCCCAATCCGCCACTGATCAATACTATTCTTATGGAAGAAAGTGAACCACCTCATTCAAGGAGGTGGATCAACGTTAACCTTATGGGAGAAAGTGATCCTCCACATTCATGTGGAGGATCAATGTTAACCTTATGGAAGGAAGTGAGCTGATCCTCCACATTCATGTGGAGGATCAATGTTAACCTTATGGGAGAAAGTGGGCTGAAACTGTCATTTTAACCACTACTGTCAGCTGACTAACATGCAAGATGTGTTAGCACGCATTATTACTTGCATAAATAGTTCTTTAAAATTCATGGTTGAGCATAAAGTGGTTCTGACTGGTGTTGTTTTTGTAGCCACCTTTTTATAGGAAGAACTATCTGAAAGCTAGAAAAGTTACTAGAGCTACTTTCACGTATTCATACTTCAAGTCAATGTGATCCGCATCTGTCACTTTTGATAGATATCAGTACATTAACATCAATAAAAATAGTAAGATATTATCTTTGTTGACAGCAAAAAAAAAATTTCATTTTCTTAAAGGGATCTCCCTATGAAAATTGAACTGTATACTAAACAAGTTAATGTGATAGGGATGTGGAAGCTAGAATTGAGAGTAAATGCACCCGTATTTGCGTGAAAGGAGAATGGAAACCATATAGGGAAAAAACACTATTATTATACCCGACCGGAATACGAACCCGGACGTACCTGTCAGCAGAAAACCAGACTAAATTATCTTTACACTTAGACCGCGTGCCCACCGGCACGTGTAATAAGATTCCGATAAGTACAGAAATCATCTTCGTCTCACAGACGAACCATTTCAAGAATTATTGCTGGCTAAAGTTGGCCCGATTATAATTATTTATTCATTTAGCACCGCGTCTTACTACCCGTTTGGGTTGTACGCTTAACTACTAATTACGTTAATGGGATAGGAATTGAGAAGGTTGAATTTAGATGAAGTGAACCCGCATTTACGTGTAGGGAGAGTAGAAAACATCCCAGTTCACTCGACCTAGATTCGAACCTCGATATCCCCGTCCTCGGCAGTCCAGCTCAACACGTAATTAGCGCGTTAGCTAATTACATCACCGAGGCGGGTCCGATTATAATAGAAAAACACTCTCGTGTTAAACTATACGGCCGAAGACGGGGAGATTGGGGGTTCGATCCTGGTTGGGTGCACTGAGGATGATTTTCCCTAAGTGTAGACTATTTTCACTCTTCCTCAACGCAAATATGGATGCATTTCCTATAAATTAAGCCTTCCTAGTCCCTAGACCATTAGTTTAATTAGTACATGGGCGTATAACCCGAACGGGTAGTAAGACGCGGTGTTAGGAAATAATAAAACACTCAAATGTTTTATAAAATTAAGGGTTCGACACTGTATCTCATTTGGTAGCGTGTTTATCTATTAAGCTAAGGGTCCCGGGTTTGATTCCTGGCAATGCCGAAATATGTATCATTGCTGAAATATGGGTTTCTTCTATCACAGTGATGAGTTAACGGACGGGGGCTGGATGTTGTGTCTATTCCATTTTTAAGTTAACTTATAAGATGTGTGCTGATATAATTGGTCGGTTCAGAAAAGGCACGTTAAATACTTCACACAATTCTTTTTAACTTAAATTATAATTCTGTTTCATATCTTCATAGAGTCAATTTCGTAACATTCACGAACTCATTTGTGTCCCCCTTCACTTAATTTCATAGATGCCTTCAATTTTAATTGTCTACTTTCACTAGTCAAGTTGTAAGGTGACAACATTTTGCGAGTGCTACTGCACTTGAATGTCTGTCGCCTTTTAGTTTGACTCCAACTTTGAACCTTGCACCCTGGCGCTGCATGTGTGAACTGGTGAATTTACGTTTTGTCCCTTATCGCCTTCTTTCACTAACTCTTGGTTCTCATTCTTCCCGCATGTAACTGGGTAGTACTATTCTATTTTTATTGGAACAAAGTTAGGAATTTGAAGGACATTAATCTATCAGTACAGTCGCTGGGAATAAACCCCGCCCTTTTGGACTAGACAAGCTGTTAACCTCGTGAGGAAACTATGTTCGACACCTTAGCTCAGTTTGTAATACGTCTATCTACCAATTAAAGGGTACTGGATTTGATTCCTGGCATGATCGAAAAATATGTTATTTGCCAAATTGGTGGTTCCCCGTTCATATTCTTGAGTTAACGACCGGGGGACAGGATGTCGTGTATATTATAGAGTTTTCAGTTTGTAAGTCGTGTGTAAATATATTCAGACCAGCATTGTTTGTCATGTGGTCTAACGCGTCACACTCTCACTAGACTGGATTGCCGCTGTAAGGTAGATCGCTGTTCAAATCCAGGTCGGCTGAATTGAGGTATTTTTCCAAAATGGTTTTCTACTCTACTTTCATACAAATGCGGCTACGTATTCTCTAAATTTACCTTCCTCGTCCCGAATCCAACTGTGTAATCTATGCGGCTACGTGTTGGTTGCGCCCGTGTGTGTTTGCGCCCTTGGAAAAATAACCGTGTGTGTTTGCACCCACTTAATATTAAATTCTTCTTATTGTTCTAAGGAAGGTAGATGTTTGTATTTACTAAATTTGTTTATGCTATTTTCTTTCAAAAACATTAATTAATTTCTGTTTTATTTCCCCATCCTCTCCCCGGCAGAATAAAGATCAGGCCAATGACTAACCCTAACATAACATAACCTAACCTAGCCTACCAACATTCCTTCACTCTAGTAGTTCTGAAACAGGACCGATAGAAAAATAAATGTCAGATACGTCCTCTTGATGACTTCCAGTTGCTAGTATCTAGGCTTTGACTCGCCTACGAGAGCGAACACTTATGGTTTATTTTAGGCGGGCGCAAACGCCCACGTTTTTTGAAAGGGCGCTACCATCACGGGCGAAAACAACACGCCCCAATATATGTTGACAGCCAGAATAGATACAGTCAAGTTTTTAAAATAAGAGCCTTTTAGAAAATACAAATATATTTTTGACTTTCAGCATTTATAAAATGTTACTATTTGTGTTATTTTATAGTTATTCTGTATTGATAATATCTATTTTTAAAAAAACAGGTGTATATCACATGACTTTATGAATACGAAAAATTAGATCAAGTAACTTTTGTGGCTGTCGAATAATGATTGCCCTTCTTATCCAAATTAATGGACTGCAGTAAGACGCAACACATACAAACACAAACGCACACGCAAGTTGGTTGGTTTAAAAATGCACGTTAGGAGCGCTCATCATAGCAGGCCCAACTCAGCTTCCGCCTCGCGTGAGGTATGGGAGTAAAAGGGAAAAGAAAAGTCCCAAGATATGCCAGAATTGCATTCGTATTGAAATGATCACTCGAAATTTTCCGCGGTGAAGATGGGGAACAAAGTTTTTTGTTAATAACAACAGTATGTTCCTACTAAGACAGAATAAAGATTTATACACATTGCTTAGCTGTGAAGACATTCTAAAATGGTCTAAAACTGCCTTTTCAATATAGTTTTTATCCATACATAATGTCATATTTTAACAATGATCTGTATTAGGAACAACTATTAACTCTTTATCTCCATTAATTTTTAATCAAAAGTGATCCACGTGCAATAGTGTTCGTGTATATTTACGATTTCGAGCCGGCTGTATCACAGAGTTGATGGGCATGTAATGCACATACCATGAGCGCTGATGGTCGGTTAAAATATGTGTCTGAAGGGTTTTTTGACTGAATAATGTTCTCGTCCAAACTACAGACTGTATTTTAAGTTTACTTTCTTTTCTTTTTTTTTTGCACTTCCTCTTAGTTTAAATTCATGCTCACATATGGAACATAATGTGTCGCAACGTGACAGAAGGAAGATAAGTTTAATTCGTCTCGGCCGAAAAAAAAAATAACAACGAAAGGAGGGTGTTAGGTTGTGGAAGAGATCTGTTGGTCATAAATCATACTGGTTAACGACATTGCCTTCCTGTGACATAGTGGCATGTCAGGATAGGATTTCCCATGGACGAGTTAAAAAGATGTAGTATTGAAACAAAACACTGTACATTCTTAAATAATTCCAAAAATAGTATTTCATTGTCACAAAACTATTTATTGTATCTTGACGTGTATATATATATATATATATATATATATATATATATATATATTTATAGCCAGGATGTGGATTAAAAATGTCCGTGTAAGCCTATTGTCTATCAATAAACAAATAAAAAAGTTTATTTTGAAACACAAATCAATTATATCCAGGAGAAAATAGTTAGAGTGAGTGTTTTTACTCGTCCGCGGAAGAGGGGAAGTGTCATCGGAAGGCAAACGCGAGACCTCGCAGGGTGAACTACTCGTTTTTTCCCACCCCCCTTTCAATTTTATGCTTGGCGTCTAAGAATGTGTTTGTACTTATGCGTGAAGTTGAAACATTTCTTAAATATCTGTCAACGGTGCTCTGAAATTTAATGACAACTTTTTCTCTTCAGTTAAAAAGTTTGTCATCTGATGCTGCCATACTCATGGCATATATTCAACAACTGTTGATATCACCATGTGAAGAAAATTAAAATTTTTATGTTTATACTGGAGCAATATTTTATTTTGGCAAAAAAAAAAGTTTTGCTATAAAAACTGCAAAAACACTGGGCTTTTCTCGCGTTCTTGACATCCCCACGTTAAAGGGGCTACTGCACAAAATATCAATGTGAGTGACTTTTATGTGTCCACACAGCCAGCATCGCGTGTTGTCGCGAATTAAAAAAATAAATAAGTGAAACTTCGCCAACAAACAAATAAAAACATAATCCGACGATGCAGCTGTTCTTAGCACGAAATAACCAACGAATTACTACAGTAAGATTCTGATTGGAAGAACGGTGGTATCTCACGTCTACCAAAGTTACTAAAACCAGTTTCATATATGCATACGTCAAGTCATGTGATGTGCAGCTGTCACATTTTATAGTTAGTATCAATAGCTATGATTTAACACAAATAATAAAATAAATTATTATTATTGTTATTATTATTATTATTATTGTTATTATTATTATTATTATTATTATTATTATTATTATTATTATCATCACCGCGTATTACTAACCGTTCGGTTTGTACGCATTTACGCTAATGTGCAATGGTAGGGTGATAGTGAGATAAAATGGAGGACCTATAGTTTAACGTGGAATCCGAACCACGGTGGAGGCCTGGCATTCCTCACATTCGCAAGTTGTGATTAATACACGTCTTGTCAGAGGTGAAGGAAGGGTTTGGCAATCAGATAAATCTGTGACGGGACAGAGGATTGAAACCCGGTCCCTCAGCACAGAAGTCCGACACCTTACCCCTAGACCACCAGGTCACCCAAAATAAAATAAAATGTTATCAATATTGACCACAAAACAATATTTTTCGTGGTGGAATAACAAGGAAAAACTGTTCAGGTCAGGGAAGTTTTTAATAAAAGTTTTAAAACCACCCTGTTTTTGTATTTTCTAAAAATTCCCTCCGATCAGAACTCTACTATAGTTGGTATCAAACGCACGGTAATAGTTGACTCGTACTTTTTTTTAACACTGCATCTTACTACCCATTCGGGCTAAACGCTTATGTACTAATTACGTGAATGATTTTAGGGATTAGGAAGGTTGTGTTAAAGGAAGTGTAACCGCATTTCCGTGGAAGGGGAGGGGAAAACCACTGGGGGAAGGGTAACCTCAACACACCCCACCGAGATCCGAACCTTGATCTACCCCTTATCGGCAGGCTAGTCTACTATTTTGTAGGTGACCTGGTGGTCTAGGGGTAAGGTGTCAGACTTCTGTGCTGGGGTCCGGGGTTCAATCCTCAGTCCCGGCACAGATTTATCTGATTACCAAACCCTTCCTTCACCTCTGACAAGATGTGTATTAATCACAACTTGTGAATGTGAGGAATGCCAGGCCTCTACCGTAGTTCGGATTCCACGTTAAACTGTAGGTCCTCCATTTCATCTCACAATCATCCTACCATTGCACATTAGCGTAAGTGCGTATAACCCGAACGGGTAGTAAGACGCGGAGCTAATAATAATAATAATAATATTTTGTACTGAATCCAGTACGGAAACATCACCCGTAGGTAAGGAGGCATAATACTTTCTTTCTTTCTTTTTTAACACCGCATTCTGCAAGCTCAGCAAAGCAGGATTTCTCGGAATCCATTAAATTCAGTAAATTTATGAGCTGCTGTGTATTCTCGGGGTTTATTACCTTGCAGTCCTCCTCCAGTCTAGTGCAGTCCGTGCAATTCTACTCGGCGGGCGCCCGCCCTATGCAATCTGTTCATAAACACCTTCACAGAGGTGGCCTTGGGTGCTGAAGGAGGTAGGGGTCAAATCTTGTTTGGTTAGGGCGGGTGGGGGGGGGGGGGGGGGTAGGGTGCGTCAGGTCATCTTTCGGGTTTCGGAACGAGATCTCACATCGAGAAAAGCAAGACCTCTCTTTTTTATTCCTTGTTTTACTACCCTTTTGGGCTATACACATTTAATTATTCTAATGTAATATATGTATCCACATTTGTGGGAAGGAAGAATGGTAAACAATAACTTAGAATAGTGGTTCCTAAACATTCTAGTACGACAACCTTTCAGGGGTTGGGGGTGGGGTTTTTTTTAGTACTACCGTTTTTAATTTATTATTGAATATAATTTTACAATAAACTGATCTAAGGGGTCGTCCATAAACCACGTAACGCTTTTTTCTTACCTTTTCAGCCCCCACCCCTCCCCCAACCGTAAATTTTCTGACCAAGAATGAATGCCATTATTTCATAGGGAAGTTTTTGATACTAAAGGACGGATTCAGAATTAATACTTCTTCAAATTCATTAAATCCTGAACATAAATGATTTCAGAAAGTATTATTATTTATGGATAGCTACACATACAAACAGATAAGACAAACAAGTTCAGACAAAAAGACGTTGAGTTCAAATTCCTCAGGTTCATGAGGAAAAACCTCTGCTATATTTATGTTATGGATGTCAGGTTTGCGATCTGAGTAAGAGCCAGATGGCACTACTATGCTGACTAGGATGGCCCTTTTCTATAGTAGTGCTCACTACATGATGATGTTGAAGTGCCCACATCAGATGCTTGACGCTGGGGGAATACATCCTTCTTAATATTGTGCACTTTTTTATATTCATATTATCATCATCTAAACAATTCTAGGCATAATACTTTTCTAAATTAATATTGGATTAATCTACACTTTTACTTTAATTAACTTATCAATACCTAGACTCATGTTTCGTTACAACATTGATCCTGATCCTGGCTTTACTCTAAAAAAAAACTAGATGGCCAATGAAGCGGAGATCGGGTTTCGACTACCTGTCGGGTGTACTCAGAGGGGCTTTTCCTAAATGGTTTTATATTCTCTCTCCACGTTAGTGAGGGTAGATTACCTCTAGAATCCTACCTTTCTCATTTATACTCTATTAGATAAATATAATAAAAAATAATTTGAATAACTACAATTTGACCATAACACCCTACAAAATGTAACTTATACTAAAAAGATAGAAGTTTAAAGAAAATTTACCAGCATTTGCACGGAGGGAGGGTGGGGAACCATCTAGGAAAAGCAACCCTCAGTAGACCTGACTGGTATTCGAACCCCATCCCCCCAACATCGACCGTATAGTCTACTGAGAGAATGACAATTTATACAATGCAGCCAACATAGCGTATGTATAATATTGCATATATATATATATAATATTATATATATATATATATATATATATATATATATATATATAATATATATATATATATATATATATATATATATATACATACACACTAGATTTATCAGAAGGGAATAGGTATAAGCCTAAATACACTTATCTTTTTAAAATAATTAATGATATTTGAAGCTTTACTTTTCATAACATGCTGCTGGTACGAAGAAAGGTCTCCTCAAACTTGCCTTGAGATAAATTCTGTACTTTTGCTTCTTTCCATTTCACTACAACATCTTTTTGAGACTCTTTCACTATTTTTTCTGGATATCGCTTTTTTATACGCAAACAATGAACAAGTCTCCTCCTTTTGAAGAAATTATTTTTGTTTTTGTACAAACACAAGCGATTATTCACGGCCTATGTAAAATAATTATACTCAGATTCAACTGTACTTATAAAACACTTCGACTGACAGCTGTTATCCAACTAAGAGCACGTGAGGGTGTCAATAGAATGGACAAATCCAAACAAATGCTGCGAGTATAAACATGTCACTGTCATGCACTTGAAAATATGTGTTTTCGAATGTGCTTGGCGTTCATAGTCTCGGGCAGACAATGCCACCTACGCGCATTCGAAATATTGATAGAAGAAAAGTAAATGCTAAGCTTGCATTTTCAACGCTACAAATATTCGGAAGTTATCCATAAGTATGTTTATCAAAGGTGAAAACATGAACAATACTATTGTTTTTGAACATTAGAATTTGAGTATAAGACCTGTGTTACATAACACTTTGATGTTCCCCTCCCTCCCCCCATGTAACAGCATGTAGACATTAGAGCTCACCCCCCCCCCCTCCCTCCTCAAAGCGTTACGTAGTTTATGGATGACCCCTAATTATTAAAATAAGGCATGTCCAAAGGAGGAGCTTGTTTCAGGATTTTGTTGATGACGTAATTGACGGTCCACGCCACAGACATGAACTTCAAACCAGAATATTTTTTCCCGTTGAGTATCCGTCTTAGAGGGCGGCCAGACTGGGCGAGCGAGCGAGCGACTAAAATATAAAATAGAACACATTGGTTGTAATGAGAGGTGGCTAGATTGGAGCGAGCGCGCTTGAAAGATAGAACTGGTTCTATTTTTCAAGCGTGCGCGCTCGACTCGGTACAGTATAGTTTACAGGCGCTAGGAAATATATTGTATGTGTTCATGTTAGGAACTTCTAATTTGATTTTTCTATGATAGTTGCATGCTATAACGGTCTAATTAAGTAGGACACAACTAATATTAATATATATAATATATATATAAATATAACTATATTTTAACATACATTATATATATAAAATATCAGTAATTATATACATATTTTATATATATATAATAACAATCAGTTATATTATATATATATATAATATAGAGTTTAAATACTTCATATTCAGAGCCTACAATAAGATACCTTAGCATGAAGATGAAAACCACAATAATCATGTAAACCCTCAGCTAGCAGATCGAGCTCTCGTCAACAACTTTCGAGAGCTATCTGCTATCCGCGTCGCATGCACCAGGCTTGCGCGTCGCTCACTTTCATCTGCGAACCTTATCCTTTTTTCATGTTTTCATCACACAATATTCACATTTCCAACTTCGCAGCCCACCAAAACATCGGTCGTGATCACAGTGGTACATGTTAGAGAAAAGCCTAGAATTGCTGAGATTTACCGCCTCTTTGCAGGCAACCTAATATGAGCTACGTTATCTGCTTGTCACTTATCTAGGTCATTATGATATTGAGCGTAGATCTTGTTAGTCTATTGCGTATAATCGATGGTATAAGAGCGGTGCTAATATATAATATTGTCTAATAGATGAAAAAAACTTTAAGAAAATACTAAGATTCTTTGCGGGCAGCATTGTTATTAATTTACAGGTATTGATAACATCTATAAAAGTGCAGGTAACATGATTTGACGTAGGAATACACGAATAAATTAAAGTCCAAAAACTCACATCGGTGGCCGTATAACGCGCTGCTCTAGTAGTAAACTCGACTGCTGATGACGGGGAGATCGAGGTTCGAATCTCGGTCGGGTGTACAGAGTTTTTTTCCAAAATGGTTTTCCACTCGTCCTACACGCGAATATGGTACACTTCTAATAAATATCCTTTCTCATATCTAAAACATTAGTGTAATTAGTACATAAGCTTATAGCCGAACGAGTAGTAAAACGCGGTGTAAAAAAACCAATTTTTGACAGCAAAATGTATGTTCTTTTTAATGCTACCTGGAAGCCCATTATAAAGTGCAGCGCGAACTCTAAACCAGTCGTTGCAGTCATTGAGCATTCCAATGCACTTGTTCAGTGCAAAGTGAAAACTTAGTGTGGGTCGTTTCACCCACGCCGTAATAAACCCTGGTACGGTTCAACTAGCCTGCTCGCTAAGTACTCTCCACCAGTCTAAACAATGTTTGACCGACCTTGGATTTAACAAGAAATACGTCTATAGTCGCCTCGACACTTGCTGAACTCGACAAACCCCCTCCTTTTTTTTCCACATCGCATCTCATTTCTTATTCAAGCTATCCACACTTTTTTTTTTCGATACATGTCTTGCTATCCGTCCGAGATGAAGCGTTTAGTTACGCTTATGGGGCAGGAATAATGAAGTGTCACGTAAAGAGAAAGTGTACCCATATTTGTGTGGAGGATGAGTGGGAAACCATTAGGAAAAACATCCATACACCTGGTCATGATATAAATTTAAAAAAAAAGTATCTCCCCGTCACAGACAAACCAGACATTTTATTCCACGTCCCTCACGATGTGATTCGTAACTAAGCATGTGTGAATCCATAATTTTCCCGGTTTCGCTAGTTATTTTGCATCATGACAAAAGGTCACGAACAAAAAAAAAGTGAACCTTTGGTTTGAAGATTATCAATAGTGACAAAAGACTACAGGGTGGAAAAATATGACATATTGATTGGTCTATTAGAGGCCTCGGGCAGTGTCTAAGTACGCCAAATCGTTTTGACCAAAACATGTGATTAGTTGGTCAGTTTTGAATCCCAATTGAGTCGAGTTCTCTTAGTCCTAAATTCTAATAGATGTGAATTAACGTGGGGTATGATTCGGAGCGCTATTATCCCTTAGCTTGTGACACCTGATAAAAATTATGTATACCAGTATTTCACGAGCTTTGGTCAGTTGTGTACCCATTTTGGGGGCCATGGCCAAAGGGGCCGTCCTTAAATTAAATAGGGAATTTTTGGCGAGACGGGGGGACAGGAGTGTACTATCACATACGTTTCTTGTGAGGGTGAGGAAGTCAGATTACTACGTAAGGATTTTTATCGGGGGGGGGTGCCATGGAAATCTTAAGATACCTTACGTGGGTAAGGGAGGGGAACGCGGAATCAAAAATCATGAATAAAAGCTTTAATTAATTTAAGGACGACATCCTAACCAAACGAGCCAAGATTTCGTAGCCCTCCTCGTCCAAAACTAATGAGAGTCTATCTGCTAATTAGTAGCTTACGCGCGCTCGCCAGTCTGGCCACCCAGTCGTTTGCGCGCTCGCTCGCACGCTTGTCAGTCTGGCCGAACCTTTATCCGTAGTCTCATAAACTTAAACATATAATTATGAGCCCACTATACCCCGTTTTCCGTTCTATCGATAGAACATAGACTACTAAAAATAAATTCAAGTTTCTCAACAAATTTAATACCTCTAGGCCATATTATTTAGTTTTAATTTTAAATATATGTACATGTACTTTAAACGTGAATATTCTGAACTAGAACATGACACACCCAAATATATTCAAATAAAATATTGAAAACCCAGTTCACCAGCCGTCAATGTATCACTATGAAGGGGGGAAAACCTAATTTCACCATAATCATTATTTCAGATATGGCGGGAAAGAATACAAATTCCTCAATTCATTCATTAGGCGAACGTGTTGTCGTGAAATGAATAGTATAAATATACATTTATTTATTTTAATTTAGCACTAGAGCCTATTCCATTTTTAAAACATTATTTAATTTAACAATAATGTACCATAAATAATTTAAATATTGTTGAAAATTACACCTATATGTGGGAATAGAACCCGTATCAAGGTGTCATTTACATTTTTATGTTCAAATACATACCTGTGAAAGGACTTGGATACATCCCAAATAATAATTGCATTGTACTAACTCGTAAGCTAGTTACAGAGCTTATTACAAATAAATGTCATTCAGGCTGGATTTGATTAAAAAAATACATAGCTATAAAAATTAGTGTCATCAACATAATATATTATTTATTTTCATACAAGCATTAAATTGGAAACCACTGTTTAGTAATAAAAAAAGCTCCTTGTGTAGGTTCCATATTTATTGCATGTCCTAAGTAGTTTACATAGATTAGATGTCAATATCAAGTATAAAAACAGTTTTAATAATAATAATAATAATAATAATAATAATAATAATAATAATAATAATAATAATAATTAATAATAATAATAATAATAATAATAATAATATGTAAGCCTGTGCGAATCTTCGAAATTTAGAGTTCGAATTCGAATTGTAGTAATTCTTACTTGCAAATAAATACAATTAGACCAGAAACCAGTTGCGGAATCGAACGAATAAAGATTCGAATCGTAGTAATTCTTACTTAAAAATAAATACAATCAGACCAGAAACCAGTTGCGGAGTTGAGTGAATAAAGATTCGAATCGTAGTAATTCTTACTTGCAAATAAATACAATCAGACCAGAAACCAGTTGCGGAGTCGAGTGAATAAAGATTCGAATCGTAGTAATTCTTACTTGCAAATAAATACAATTAGACCAGAAACCAGTTGCGGAATCGAACGAATAAAGATTCGAATCGTAGTAATTCTTACTTGCAAATAAATACAATCAGACCAGAAACCAGTTGCGGAGTCGAGTGAATAAAGAAATTAACTTGAGTTTCAGGTCGTAAAGGAATCACGTGGGTGACAGTTGTTTGTGACAGTGAATTTCTTCTTTTTTAAAAAATAAAGTAGCTAGGCCTACCTTTTTTTAAAAAATATTAATCAACCCTTGCCCATTGATTGAAAAAAAATTGTGTGATCTTTATTTGATGTTTCACCTTTTGAGATTAGTGTTATTGCATAAGCCTATATTTTTTGTTAATAAACCTAAAATCTGTCTATAATGATATCATATTTTGAAATATTTTATTATTGGATTGAAACTCGGAAACTTAACATAGTGAAATATTCAACACGGATTCTATTTGAAATATTATCATAGTAAGCCTAAAATAAATTGTTTGATTCAGATTTGAACCGATTTTTAAAATAAAATATTCAATCCATTTTTTTTATTTAAGCAACAGATTCGACCAGGATTTGATTTGATCAAATAAAACTAGCATAAGATTCGTTTCTTTATTGATTCAAAATTTTTAATCATGAGATTTGATTCGAGCAGTCAAGATTCGGATTTGATTTGAAATTGAAAATAATGATGGGTTCGCACAGGCTTAATTAAAGGCCTGGTAATAATATTTAAAAAAAATTAAATTAATATTATTCTAGTCACAAAACATATGTATTTATAGCTTTGCTAGCAATCTATTTTATTTAGTTTTATAGACGTTGAAAGTTAGCAGTCGGTAATCATTATCTTGCTCACGTGTCATAGTTAGAAGAAAAAAAATTATGCATTAGCGCTCTGTGTATTTGTGTTTATGTTTTGGCCTCATTGAACAAAAATTGACAAATATAGAAGATTATGGATTGAACCAATGGCAGAGGCACTGAGAAAGTGCCCCTCGCCCCTCCAAAAATGAGATGAATTGAAACCACTATGACTGTGCAGCGTTAGAAATTGGGATCCCACTTAACAACTGGATCCAAGGCCTTAAACAGAAATTTATTTTGGGAGTTGTATTACTTTTGATATATCTTTGTCAACTGTAAATATCCCAGCAGTTGGCAAGGTATTTTTTAAGCATCGAATCCCTCTTGAAACAATTTAAAATATTTATAACAATACTTTCATTGGCAGGTGTTTAATAACGCCTAAAACACCTTCTCCTTTCACCACTTAGAAAGGGAATGACTGGCTGACACTTCCAAAACGATGACCACATTTATAATCCTCTTTGATTTTTGATTTACACGTCAATATATACTTTTAAACGTATAGTTTACTACATTATCAGTAAAGTAATACATTCAAATTAGTCACTATTATAATTATTAGCACCGCGTCTTACTACCCGTTCGGGTTATACGCATTTACGCTAATGTATAATGGTAGGGTGATGAAATGGAGGACCTACAGTTCAATGTGCAGCAATTTTTTTTATACTCTGAATATAACTTTAACACTTATTATTACAACCTGCAATGCTCAAGAATAAGAAAACCCGTGAAAGAATGCAGGCCACGAGTGCGGATTTTTACATGTTTGACTGCCTCAGTTAAATAAGGGCTTGCGTCATAAAACTTTGTATACGTAGAAGCATGTGGGCCTACACTACAAGTAAGTAGGGACCAACTATCTTTATTCACACATCAGTTAAGACTTTGTGAGTATTTTAGCTACTTAATATATTAAGATGTTTATATTTAATTACGAAATTTGTTATAATTGGACATTGGCCCTTCTTATCCCAATGCACATGGTATTAATGTTTCCTTGACTCAAGAAGGTCACAGAGATTAGCTTCACCTTCCACTGCCGCCTGGATTCCGATACAGCAGGTTAGCCAACGTTTGCAAAACGATACTAGCTTGTAAATGAGTAAGGATCATACTAACGGCACCTATTATTAATTAAGATAATTATTTGTAGAAGGAGAGGCTGTATTTAAAACGATGTACTTTTACTAGATTGTTGACTTGGGGGTTGTTAGAGCTCAATATCGTCGTAATTATTGAAACCAACCCAAATTAAAAATATACGTAAAAAGAAGAATAAATTATTCATTAAATGATGTGTTATTAAAAACACTCTAGCTTAATTTTACAAATAAAATAAATAAATCTATTAATAATTTTTGTTTTCCCATATAAAATACATTGAAATGAAAACATTTTAACAAAAATATTTCAATAACTATTTTAGCATGGTTTGAAATTTCCATAAGAATTATGAAAGATGCCCAGATATGTTATTAAAATAAATTTTAAAAAATATGTTGAATCAATAAATATTTTTTAAATACTTTTTTTGTTTAGAACCGTGCATTTATGGGTAGCCTCAGCCTTAAAGTTAAGCTCCAATACATAACAACTATCCAGCCAAGCGATTACTAGACTTAGAACTGAAAGGTATATACATTAATTACAGTCGAATAATAGTTAATTATATCAAATTCTAGTAAGTCCTAGTTCAAAGAGGTACTACGATGGTAGTTGCTAGTTAACTCCATTAAGAGTTACGAAACACAAAGACTAATTTCCTAGAAGAAGAACTATCGTTTTACAAATAGTAAATGGCGAGCTAACAGGAATCTAGTCTGTTAAGATACTATGGCTGGTCTATTCCTAATTAGTACTGCCTGGACATTCATTAGTATATTTATACTTCCACCCAATCTTGGGCACACTATAACTAGTGCAAACAATAAACGTATTAACTAATACAAACGGCCCCAGAAGGGGGCCGGAGACTAAGCACTATCCCAGTGGGCCACTACTATGAACTAGTAGTACGCCCACAGCTTGCGAACCGTAAAAATGTACGCTAAAGATAAATAATAGGGACTGGTATCAGTCACATAACTAATTAGGTCATTGAACAAAGCGTTAGATAACCTGATTTCCACAATTATGGGATCCTAAGCACTAAGTAAGCCTTAAAGTTTAGGGTGTCAAGACATTTCCCTAGTATTTAACACTATGTCTTAAGGACATAGAAAAAGAAGTCAGAAACACTGACATACATAATCATGTCATATGGACCTAGATAAATAGAGCATAAAGCCCATCATTTAAAACTATGCCATATGGACCTAGAAAAACAAGTCAGAAACTCTGACAAACTAAACTATGTCATATGGACATAGAAAAAGAGTAAGAACTCTAACAATCAAAACTATGCCTAATAGGCATAGAAAAAGTTAGAAACTCTGACACAAAAAACTATGTCTTACATAGTTTAACAAGAGTACTAAGACTCTAACGCAGATTCTAACATTCAAATACTCATAGTCTCAGACGAGGCTTCATCCGTGGCGAAATGGAGAGACCGACGCCTCACACATCTTATCCACCAGTTGTTTTGTCCGTGGATGTAGATTTATGTCCAAGTTGTTCCTCCGTCGAATTGATTCAATAGAATACAAAATGTGAAGCGAGGGATGACTGTTTTATACAAACAGGACTGATGTCTTAAGGGAGGGTCTCCAGCCGGACACAAAGGGGGAGGTGAGTTTGCAAAATTGCGTTGAATGACAACTAGCGCTAGAAGATGGCGTGGAGAACACAGAGAAACTCCTCTGTCATTTCATCGAAGTGGGGCCTGCGAGTAAGATGTCGTTTTGCTGAACCTCCAGGAACCGTCAGCTGGAGCATTTTCCTGAAGTTTGGGCGTTTCCCGGCAACATGATTTCACCGTGAGCTAATATCTGCCACACATTATTAGAATTTATTAGTTCTTGTATTTATCGTGTTAATCATATATATGGAAATCTGAGTGTACGTGTTAAACGGAACGTTTACACGTTACAATAATTATGTTCAGCTACTCTAAAATTTACTTCCATAAGGCTAAGTACAGTAGCCCCATGACTTCTTTGGTGCTGACTGACAGCTCACAGCTGACTTCTGACAGTCAACATTTAGGTATATACCTAAATTTTGAATGTCAGAAGTGACAGCTGCTAAACACATGTTTTTGCAGATCATATGGTTCGCCGTAGGAATACATAATTCGGTCTGGTAACTTTTCAAAGCCGTCAGCTGTCAGCTGTGAGCTGTCAGTCAGCACCAAAGAAGTCATGGGGCTACTGTACCTGAAATTTTCTCCTGAGGAGGGTGTGTGCCACACCTCCGGCAGATGGGGCTTCAATCCGTCCCTCATTTGGAAACCCCACATGGGCGCCCTTGCCTACAACTCAAGTTAATTTCTCTAGTCATTTTACCACGTAACTGGTTTCTGGTCTGGTAATGTTAATTTGTTAAGTATGATTGAATCATAGATTCGAATTTTGAGCTTAACCCATCGGATCCAAATCTAAGATTTGTATGGATTCGAAATTTCGAAGGGTTGCGCAGGCTTATTCATAACAAACTCTGTTGATTCTCACCTGTGGGCGCGAAGACAAAAGAGTCAGTCTCACCTTGTATAGTTTGTCGGTGACGTTGAACTTGGGGCTCTAATCCTGATTCGGCAAACCGTTGAAAATATATACATTCAGCGGGCAAACTGAGGTTTTATTTCCTAAATGATTTTTCCACTCTTTCTCCAAGAAAATGGTGGCACACACCCTCAATTCTACCTAACACACCTATATCCCATTAGTGTAACTATACTTATAGACCGGGCGGGTACTAAGACATGGAGAAAGGTAACAAAATGTTACCCTAAGTTGTTTAATACCCCCTCTTCCTTTTGTAAAAACACACACAACACCGTCGATGGTTAATATCGACTCCCCTCCCACCTGCTTCGACGGCCGCGTGGTCTAAAGCTCTACTCTCGCAGTAGACTAGATTGTTGATGACGGGGAGATTGAGGTTTAAATCACGGTCGGGTGTACAGAGTTTTTTTACAAAAAAATTTCCACCCTCCCTCCACGCAAATGTGGGTTCACTTCCTATTAATATAGCCTCCCTAAGCCCAGGCGAGGATTCGGGAGGGGGGGGCAAAGGGTCAGTTGACCCCCCTGTGAAAGTTAGCAATTAATGCAAAAAACGAAATTAAAGTTCAAATTTTAGAAATAAAATACAATACAGATAAATTATAACATTTTTTCGCGCAGACACCTCTTAAGCCGGGTCCACAAGTGCGTTATTCGTCCACGTTTAATCATTGTTCAATATGACTCACGCAAGCATGGAAAATATATTCGTTTTCGTGTATGAATATGTGTCGTGCATAGCGAGTAACTAACATTGTTCCGCATTGAGACGGTAGATTACTACACATCAAAGAAGACTAATAATCGCTTGAGAGCATTTTGTCCAAGAATACCGAATATAGAGTATGTGTGGACAGCAGGAGCGGTGAAACTGTGTGGAACTCTGCCCCCCTGGAAATTATTTGCCCCTCCCTGGAATAAAAGTCAGGGGCTTTTAAATAGCTTCCAAGGTCATCCAAATTTCAAAGATATCTAGGGGAGGACAACTCCAAATAGCTTCTAGTTTCATACCATTTTGATGAATTTTCAGGCGAGGACCACCCCAAATAGCCTAGTTCTGAAATAATTCAATTTTCAAAATTTAGTCGGTGGAAGACCACTTCAAAGATTATCTTCTAGAGGTATCTAACTATCATAAAACATCAAGGTGAGGATCACTCTAAATAGCTTCGAGGGGCATCCAAATTTCAAAAATTTCTAGGTGAGGAACACTTTAAAGGTTTTTAAAGAATCTATTTTTTTTAATATCAAGGTGAAGACTACTCATAGCTTCTAGAGTGAATCATTTTTCAAAAAATTGTTGGAGGATGGCCACTTCAAATAGTTTATAAAAAACTACCTGATTTTAAAAAATTGGGGAGGATTACCACGGTTTAAAACATACATAATATGAATGAGAAACTATTAAATGGCTTTAAACAGAAATCTAACATTTAAAAAAACTATGTTATTTATAATTATGAGCCCCCTATGAAAATGATCTGGATCCGCCCATGCCTAATCCCTAAAACTCCTAGCTTAATTATTACATAAGCATATAACTCGAACGGGTGATAAAACGCAGTACTTAAAAAATGTCCCCTCCCCCGACCCCTGGTTTTGCCAACATTATTTTTGTACACCGCAAGTTACTACATGTCCGGGCTTTCAACACATTTATACTAAATAAGTAGGGAGGAAGAAGGTACCATTTGATGGAAATGTACCCGCATTTGCATGAATGGAGAGTGTAAAAACTTTTTTAAAAACACCCTCAGTACACCTTAGCGGAATTCGAACCTTGAACTCCCTGTCAACAATCCAGTCTAACACGGGAGTGGTGTCTTAGACAGTGTGACCTCTGATGCAATGCCAGCCTTGTTATAAAAAAATAATAAAGAACGCCCGGGACAAATATCTGAACCGACTGTACCATGAAAACGCTTTGAGCATGAACAATTTTATTTCATCAAAATGTTAAGAAAGAAAAGGAAAGGTTTTGGGTGGGGTGAGGGGTTATGACATAATTTAATTTTCTAAGCGTCTTCGCCTGGTCTAATCCTTCAGCAAATATTGACCGGCGATAGTGAAACATTCCATCGCTCTAAACAACGGAAAGGATAAAAAGAGAAAGACAAAAGTGAGAGGAAAGAGAGGACACTATCTACTCCTCAGATTTAGCTCGGCATCACAGAGATCAGCAGGGCTAGCCAGAGAGATGGCATTTCCGACATACACTTTAATTACTTCTTTCACCGCGGCTCACACTATCCGTTAGGTTTTTCACGCCTAGGTTTTATATACAGAATGTTCGGAAACTCATAGCCCAAACTGCACATATAGCTTGTTTGAACCAAAAGTCATTTAAAATCCCTACACACTTACATCCGGAAACGTATGCTAATACCATTAATTGTGTTCAAAACTTCGACGTACAGCACCGGGATAGCAAAGCTGTCAAGCATGCATGTACAACATGTTGCATAGGAGTAAGGCGCGCGGCACTGCACATGTAATAATGGCAAGCACTTTCTGTGATATAGAACCGTTAATGATGATTGATGACCCTCAGAACGTATTCTTATTTCTATATGGACTCGTGCGTTGTTTACTATTAATTGTGTTGTGTTCTGCTGCCGTGCTCCAAGATGTCGAGGTGTGTAGTGCCGCGCGCCTAACTCCTACGCAACCTGTTATACACGCATGTTTGAACAGCTTTGCTATCCCGGCGCTGTACGCTGAACCTTTGGACTTTAATGGTATTAGCATACTTTTCCGGGTGTGATTGTATGGGGATTTTGTATTACTTTTGGTTCAAATAAGCTATATGTGCAGTTTGGGCTCTGAGTTTCCGAACATTCTGTATAATATACATAGTTATAACTATTATTACTACGTTTTACTACCTCTTCAGGTTATACGAATATAATTATGATAATTACTTTAGTGGGCTAGGAATGATAAAGAAAGCATTTTAGAGATTAGTCTACATTTGCTTAGAAGGAGAGTTGGAAACCGTTTAGAAAAAACCACTCTCAGTAAACCCCACTGCGATTTGAACCCCGATCTCCCCGATCATCAGCAGGCCAGTTTAACACGAGAGTGACTCCTTAGGCTGTTTAGCCACTTAAGTGGGTCATAGGTCTTATCACTTACGCTAGTATGTGTATATATATTAGCATCGCATATTACTTACTGCTTGTTCAGTTTATACGCAATACTTACACTAATGAAGTAGGGATGATGAGCAAGATATAATTTTTGGAGTACTGTACTTAAATTGGCGTGTAGGGAGAGTTGGAAGCCGTTTATGAAAAACTACCCTTCATACGCCCAACCCGGATCTGAACCCCTATCTTCCCATCACTGACAATCCAATTTGTAACACGAGAGAGACGTGTTAGTCCATGCTACCGCCGAATCGGGGATGCCTATAAAAATGGACATTTACAAAATAGAGCAATATAACTTTACTAAAAATTATAATTTGATTATGCATTTGTCGGTGCACTCGGCTGGGATTCGAACCTCGACTTCCGCCTCACCGGCATAATTTGACTAAATCAACCTGACATTCAAACCGCCTGCCCATCCTGTCGAGTTTTATTCATTCTTCCCCCGCATCGATGAGCACGCGAAAAAAAAAGGTGTAATTATTCTAGTCTAGTTTTTTCGATGATGGGTAGGTCGGGGTTCGAACTCCTGCTGGTTGTACCGATAGTATTTTTCCCAAAATAGTTTTTCATCTCAATCTTCCCCCATACAAATTTGGGTACGGTTCCTTTTCTACTTTCCCTATCCCTACCCCATTAGAGTATATATACGGCTAGCCCGGGCGGGGATTTTTGTCTCTATTGGGGTTCTTAGCGTGTACATTTTTAACATATCAGCACACGGCCAACAAACAACTTCTCCTATGACCCCCATTCCTTATACTTAGAGATAAGGTAAATTCGCTTTTGCGAAAAACGCGAAAAAAAAGGGGAGTCTAAAATAAGGTATTTATAAGTTTTCTTTGCGTTTCATGGCATTTGAAAGTGTTTAAAGCTATTTTTATTTCGCGAATTAACGCGAAAAACGTGATTTTGAGAGTATTTTAGCTAAATTATTCTATTTAGCGAAATAGACGCGAATTCACTGAAAATTTAAATAAAATGCTGAGAATTTCTATAAAACGATGTTTTTCAGCGGAAATAAGTGATTAAAAAATCATTGAGTTTCACTCGTCTGTGTGCTTCAGCTCGGGTTTTACTTGCATCCTGTGCCTGCATACATAATTTTTTATCATAAATCCTTTGTATAGGCCCTAAAAACATTGACGAAAGACATTTTTACCTATTTTGCTACAAAATGCTAAATTATGCCACAAAACGCTAAATTTCCAATAATTAATGCTAAAAAAACTGAAAATTAATGCTATTTTACCCTATCTCTACTTATACTGCACACCCGGTCCTAACGCCTGAATATATTATTCGGACAGTGTTACAAACACATGTATAAATAATTATTCGCAACATCACCTGGAATTGAATCAGGACCACCCTAGACTTGGGGTCGACTGCTACATTTATCAACAACCCACAAAATCCGCTTCGAGTTACTTTCTCAACAGACTGAACTGCCAATGACAAGGATATCGGAGTTCGAATCCCGGTAGGGAGTAGGCTTACTGAGGGTGATTTTTTCCTAAATGGATTTCCACACTCCCTCCACACAAATGCGGGTACATTCCCTCTAAATTCAACCTTCCCCAACACTAAGAGATTAGCGTAATGATTATATATACCTACATCCCGAATGGGTAGTAAGATGCGCTGCTAGAAAACTGGGAATAGCCGCAGTTGAAGAAACTCTTTAGTTTAGAACTAAGGATTCTTACACTTCCCGCGTCGAAGCTAAATTTTTACCCCTCCCGGGATTCGAAACAAGCGAATTTCATAGTTGGTTGGTCGCCATCCTAATACTCAATAAGCTTGGCCATGACCGATGCCCGAGTGGGATTTTTATATACACATACACACACACACACGAGGGGGGTCCCTCCCCTGACGAACATGAAGTAGCCTATGAATAAAATATTAAATAAAAATTAATGATTTATCAATGTTAAATCACATTAAAGCAGTGGTTGAAAATAACTCTATTATTACTGTGTGCGCCCCTGCACACACATTTAGGGATGTTTAAAAAAAAAGTTTCGATACTATTTCATTATCGAAAGAAACAATCATAAAATGTATAAATCTGCTTTGGTTCCATTGATTTTTTTAAACCCACATTTTAATACGACCGATTAAAAAGTTTCTACGGCTTCGTTCAGAAATGAGGTAGACACAATATAACTAGGCCCTAATTTACAACATTATGATAAACAACTTTTTTTTTACTGATTTAATTAATATAAGGCGACCCGCTTTGGTGGCCACATGGTCTAAGGCGTCACTCTCGCAATAGACTAGACTGGCGATGGCGGCAAGAACAGGGTTTAAATCCTGGTCCGGTGAACTGATGGGGGTCTTGCCCCCAATTGGTTTGCCCCTTTCACTTCACGCAAATGTTGATTCACTTCATCTACATTCAACCTTTCTCATCCCTAACTCATTAGCGTAATTAGTACATATGCGTATAACCCGAACCCGGTTGGTAAGGCGTGGTGCAAAAAAAAATTTCCAAGTATTAAAAAAAATCCACATTTTCATACATAACCCATTAAAAACATGATAATTGGTTACAATTTCCCGCTTATTCTTTCGATACCGATAACTATAGTTATCGATAATTTCCTTCCGATACGAGGACGGCAAGGCCGTAGCCAGGGGGGGTTTGGGGTTCAAACCCCCCGCGAAATTTTATGAACAAAATATATATGGCTTTATTTATGGATCAAACAATATCAAAATTAATATACAAATACAAATTAGGGGGCTGTGTTACCATAAAAAAAACACTTCAGAGAGCTTCTAGAGGTGTTAAATATTTTGAAATTTTCCTAGCCTTCGGCATTTTTGGGGTTATTTTACCATTAAAAAAACACTTCACAGAGCTTCAAAAAGTGTTTAATATTCAGAAATTTTCCAAGCCTTCGGCAGCTAGGGGGTTATTTTACCATAAAAAACCCACTTCAGAGAACTTCTAGAACGGTTTATCATTTAGAATTTTTTCTAGCCTCCGTCAATTGTGGGATGTACCCACCAAACCCCCCCTGAAATTATTGGCTGGCTACGGCCTTGGAGGACGGTATCGATACTTTTTTTCCTATACTGAAAATTAATACAGAATAGATACTTTCGTTTCGATATCACATCCCGACATACACACATACGCTATAACCTTCTAGAAATGAGCGTGAGCGGTTTTTTTTTTTCTGCGCTCTGAGTGTACCCCAGGGTGTCGCAACGCGTGCTGTTGCTTGAAATCTGCGGCATCCCCCCCTTCCCCTCTCTCCCCCACCCCACCGGGCGTGTAATGCGGCGAAGGCCGACCACTCTTTGCTATAGTACGACACACAGACTCTCTGTAGTTGGATAGATGGATAGATGTGTGTGTTTATATAGAAGCCGTCAAAGCCTAGGTACATGTGTTGAGGTATTCAGGTCGTGACACGGCCCGGCCTCACTTTCCATTAAGAGCGACCGCGCGCGCGCGCGCCTTCTCTTGAGAGTTGCGAGGATACGAGAGACAAAAAAAAAAAAAAAGCACTCACTTAGGAAATATGTTTACATCTTTCACCGGTTATGGCTAATCTACGATCAGTCGGACCTGCACTATTAAAACGCACTCGCAAGTTGTGTTTGTGCTGTGTTTGTTTTCTACAAAGACCGAGTACAATGAAGTGTCGGAAGATGGAATTTCAACCAATATGATGGTTCCATCATACAAGTCATATTAAAGTTTAATACAAATACGAATTAAGTATAATTAAATTTATATATAGCATTAAAAGCTATTAATTATTACTATATACTATTACACCCGCTTCGTTGGCCGTGTGGTCTAACGAGCAACTCTCGCAGTAGACTAGATTGCCGATGAGGTTAGAATCTCAGTCGGGTGTATTGAGGCTGGTTTTTACAAAACGGTTTTCCACTCTCCCTCCACGCAATGTAGGTATAAGTTACTTCTTTTAAATATAACCTTCCTAAATCCCTAAAAACATTAACGTAATTAGTACAAATGCATTACGGTACCGTTTACCTTATATTTTCACGAACTGTTATCCTTGACTAATGGCTTTGTTTGTACTGTAGTACACCTCTATTAATTTGTTTTTGATTGGCTGAACGAAGGGCCAACTTCCTTATACCCTGATTTTGGTTGGAAGAACAGTTTGGAAAATTCAAACACATTTCTTTGCGGCCTACATTGATAACATTTTAATATATTATCTCTGTTATTATCTCTGTTATTTTTTAGACCCGCCTCGATGGCGTAGTTGGCTAACGCGCTAGTCGTGTTGAGCTCGGCCGCCGAGGACGGGGAGATCGAGGTTCGAATCTCGGTCGGGTGAACTGGGGGTGGTTTTTCCTAAATGGTTTTCCACTCTCTCTCTCTCTACGCAAATGCGGGTTCACTTCCTCTAAATTCAATCCTCCCAATTCCTATTCCATTAGTGTAATTAGTACTTAGGCGTATAACCCGAACGGGTAGTAAGACGCGGTGCTAAATATTATTATTATTATTGTTATTTTTTAGGTATTGATAATATCTATCAAAAGTGACAAGTGCAGAAAACATGACGATGTATGAATATATTACAATTATTTTAGTAACAACAGGATACTGTTCTTCCTATATTCCATTCACGGTAGGAATTACTCTCTGAAAGGTCTTTTTTCCTACCAATATCCTACTATATAATAGCTTTCTGGTAAGGAAAAAGACCTCTCAGAAAACAATTCCTACGGTGAACAGACTTTACCAAATTCAGAGTACAGATACACGCAAGAGATGGACAATGTGCATCTCCTTGCTACAATTTCGACATGAGACTGTGCTTGCGTGTTCTATTGTATAAATACATTATTACAGCGGGTGCGTCTGAGTGTATTATATATGAGCCTTTAACCTCGTTTTATGTACTACCGAGTGAACTCAGGGTATGTGTTGTTGTTTTTCTAAATAGTATCACACGCAAACGTGGTTACATTTACTTTAAATTATACCTTCCTCACGCATTTATTCCCCATTACCACATTTTTAATGTGTATAGCCCGGACAAGATACTTAGGGAAGGGGGATGTCTGCCAAAGGGTCTCCTATTTGTTTAACCGCGTCATACTACCCGTTTGGGTTATTAATTACACTACTGGGGAAATGGATGAGGAAGGTAGAATTTAGAGGACGTTTACACTCATTGGTGAGTAGGGAGATTGCGAAACCATTTTCGGGAAACTACCCTCAGGTTTAGTCCACCATGTCAGGATTCGTACCCCGTCGCGTCATTAACAAACTAAAATCGACAGACGAGCATGATGCGTGCCACCCGTGTAAGTCTTTACAATTTAAGAAGGAGCACTAAAAACATGTTACAAAATTGCTATACTTATTGCACTTGGTGTAAGCACTAAAAGGACAGGATGAGGAGGGTACATTTGAAGGGAATGAAACCCCCATTTTTAGCGAGAGGATGAGACATCGCAGTGCGCGAGAAATAAAACATTCTCCATACAGGATCGAACTTCGAACGTTCTGAATCATATGTTCCGATCAGTGTCACTTTTGACAGGTGGGGTTAATTTTGACAGATCAAAGATGACCTTTATCATTGTTGGCTTTTTATTTATTTAATTTAAAAAAGTTGTTTTTTTATGGCAGTTCGACTATAAATGACCTTTGGTAACGGTAACGAAGTAACCGACCTTTCTCGTCTGCTCGTGTCACGTCAGTTTGAGCCGCATTCCTCTACCAGATCGGAGTCTCCACGGTCTCTCAGTCTGGCTTCTCTGGGACGGTTGACGTGTTGGGGTTGGACTGTCCCAGTTTTACATGCCACGGTGCTCAATCCCGTCCTACTACTGGGGACTAGTTTATTCCAACCCTTCTTCAGTGGCCGAATGATCTAAGGTGGCACTCTCACGTTAGAATGACATGCTGAAAACGAGGAGGGTCGAGTCTACTGAGGGTGGTTTTCCCTAAATGGTTTCCCACTCTTCTTCCACGCAAATGAGGCTATATTACCTATAAAATACTTCCTTCCTCACCTCTACCCCATTAGGGTAATTACCATTTTTGCGTATAATCTTAACAGATGATGAAAAAAAGTTTCTTCCTTATAGGCCTAGGTTTTTTTCTGCTTTCTTTCCTAACAAATATAATTGTGAAATTCCTTTTAGTTACACTCTTGACCACTGAATAACCTGACGTGCAGTTAATTCTCTCTCACTTTTTTTTTCATATTAAACCCCCGACTATCCGGATTAATCAGCGCAGGCGAATGCACTAAGGAGACACGAATAATCGAATACACAACGTTTTCTTTCATGTTGACATATGAACTGTAGTCTTTTCATGATAGGTTTTTACCTGGATGACAGTTGAAAAATCACATGTTTAGGTTTTGGGTTACCAACACTTGTAAAAGATCACCGTTTTGTTATAAATTTTTTTAAATTACGTGTTATATTTTACATTTAAAATAAAGTAAACTTAAGTTTTCTCACATTATTTCATTACTTTTAATAATTTCTTCTAACCCAATCTGAAACAATATTTTAAACATAGTTAAAAGTACTTATTCTACGTTTTGGAATGTTATCTTTTATGTGTGGTATAGTGCATACATTAATACCTTTTAATATAGTAATCGTATTCACTTGGAAAAGATAAAATACTTGTCAATGTTTATGTATAATAAATTATTTTATGATTATTTTATCATATTTCAAACTATTTAACTGAATAAAATATTTGTATCCACTGTATGGGTGCATCATTCTAAAGAACTTATTTCCGTCATGTTTAATCACATGGTTTAAATTCGTCGGAAGCCATTATGAAGCTATATTTGTTGGACCTTTGTGAAAGTGCTGTGAATAATATTTTTTAATAGAAATAAAACGATAAATGAGCTTTGTGCCCGACCTCAAATAAATATATAAATGATATTGGCCTAAATTACTGTGGTTAACTATAACATTCATACAATACCATATGTTTTCATTACAGCTATTCAAAGTGGCATGTCAGCTGTTGGCGTAGGGATGCATTAGGGACTATTTCCAGTAACTTTTTGAGCTGTCATCCAAGTTAACTAAGTTCGTGAATATACTTTATAAAATATATAATAATTTTATATAAAACAATTTTACATATCAAATAGCCGAAGCTGTTATTAATTTTAGGGAGGAATTCACCATCTAGATATAATATTCTGAAAATTGAAAAATGACACCTGGACACGGGAATCGAACCTGGGACCTTTGGCATAAAAATACAGTACAGCTTCTGTGGTATTATTTCCTTCTACATCTCTTTTGTGAAATAAAGTTGTATTATTTTCTGCTTTAACGTACGATTTTTCTTGTGGCTGTGACGAAAACGTGTTAAGGTGGGAGTGTAGGAAACGCGAGAAAAATGGCGGTGTTTTGTAGTTTTTATAGCAAAAACTGACACCTTTGCTCTTACGGTGGCATGTCTATCTACTGATTCCTGGCATGGCCGAAATATTTATCATTGGTGAAATGTTGGTTTAACCCTTTTACATTGAGGAACGTCCAGGGGCTGTTGTGTCTGTTCTAGATTTAAATTAGTTTATAAGTCGTGTGCTTATATAATCAATCGGTTCAGAAATTGCACGATAAACACCTCAAGTAAATTAAAACTATAGCAAAACTTTTTTTTTTGACCAAAATAAATAAAATATTGCTTCAGCACAAACATAAAGTTTAATTTTCTTCACATGGTGATATCAACAGTTGTTGAATATCTGTCATGAGCATAATGTTCATTAGATGAGAAACATTTTAAAATGAAGAGAAAAGTTTGTAATTAGATTCCATGACATCCTTGACAGATATTCAAGAACTGTTAATATCACCATGTGAAGAAAATTAGACTATATGTTTCTACAAGAGAATTATTTGATTGCTTTTGACAAAAAAAAATTTTTTTATAATAAAGCTGAAAAAAAAACTCCCTTTTCTCAGATCCCATACACTCCAACCTTAAGCTTCGTTCACAGTACTACGTTTATTGCTGAGTTACTTATTTTATAGAAAAATAACTAATACTACTGTATACCGTTCTGTAGAATTCTGAAGAACCGTGCACAGATAATCTGCATTCACTATAACTCGAGTACGGATACCCGGGAGTTTACTGTAGTTTTAAGAAAGGGAGCCGGGTTAGAAATGATTCTAAAAGAGATAAATAGGGTAAAGAATAAATAAACTAACCGTTCGGTTACAGAGGATTAAGTCATCCTAAACCAGCCGGTTTCCGCCTTCAGCACGTACAGGCCTACACGATTTATTTATTTATTATAAATTAGTGAGTAATATTGCTTTACTTAAAATCATATTTTATAACTTGGAGTTCTTAACATCCATGGGTAACAAAGTATTATTTTCAAAATGTTGCCTTGGCATTTGCAGTTCCGACATTATAAGTTAGTTATGTATCATGGTCAAGAAATAATTGATTATATTTAGGGATGGGAACCTCAATTCTTTGACCTCACGAATACCTTGAATCCTTAAGGATATTTGAGATTCGAGAATTCGAGACTCACATCCTTAACTTTTTTTAATTGAATTTAATTTTAAATCTTTATTACTGCCTGTTGATGGTTCAGAATTAATATAATTTTAAATCTTTATTACTGCCTGTTGGTGGTTCAGAATTAATATAATTTTAGGACAAACTCAGAAACCAGGCCCCAGAACATTAATTTAACACAAACGCCCAAAGTGTGATTTATAATAATTAAATCTCACACTGGTGTTTGACTGGTCTAAGGCATCATACTAGCATTACACTTGGTTACCTTTGATTAAGAAGGTCGGAGATAAATTATTGTCGTGTGCACTAAATATGGCTTTCTACATGTGATTTTCACTGTAACATCTCTACTATCCTTCCATGCTATTGTGGGTACACTTCCTCTAAACTACCCTCTTCTTCTCTCAATATATATTTAGCCATTAATACATCTCAGTTGTATCTAGGGAGAAGGTATTTGATGGAGACTAGTTTACCCAGCTGATTGTATCAGCAGCACACGAATTAAAATCTAACTTGATCTTAGAACATACACAACTCGCAGTTTTCCGACTGATAATTCATCACTTTGAAAAGAGAAACCTCAATATGACCATTTGGCCATGCCTGGAATCCAAGCAGGGACCCTGTATAGGTCTGATACATAATTAACAACCATTATCGCGTCTTTCACTGTGTGAGAGAGAAAAACCCTAATTTCACGAAATAAATTTTTCGGCCATACTGGAAATCGAACCCGGGACCATTAGATCCACACTTAATTCTCGTTCAATGCATTCTACAAGATGTTTCCATAAGATTGTGCCGTGTGAACAATTAATATTATACCAGATTATTTTTTTTCGTGTGTCAACTTTGACCGGGAGAGATATATTATCTAATAACTTTCACTCCGAATGCATATTGTGCTGAGAGAAATTCAGAATAAACTATAGAGGATGTAGGCTCTAGAGTCAACTCAGTCTGTTTGCTGTAGCGCATATTCGCATATTCCGGTTTATGTCAAGTAAAAAGTCCAGTTCGTTGGTTGTGGCGCCGCTCCTTTCAGGAACCTGTTGACATTACTGTGCATTCACACATTCGCCGAAAAACTAGCGTCTAACAGAAACGTGGTCATGTGACACGCTCTAAGCCAATCACAAGATTCCCGCCTCGTCTGCGCGAGCTGTTCCACTAAAGTTCAACTCATCTCAGATCTGCCTGAGATGTCCGTCACAGGAGAACCAATCAAATCTCAGAACCAACCATCTCAAATCAGTGCGCATGCGCATTTGACAACGCATGTCCTCTACAGCCAGAAGCAAGCAGACAGCTTCGTTGGCCTTTGTGAGGAAATTTGAAATAACCCATTGATGGAAAGCCTGTGATCGATTTATCGGATTGTGCCACGACACAGCGTTATAATTTGAAAACATCCATCGGGAGAATGATCTACAATATATGTTTATCTACAAGAAAATAAATTATGTTGATAATCAGCTGCTTAAAGTTAGCGTTGCAATGCATCATGGGTCAACATACAGCGTGTGAATTGCTGCACTACTCAAACATATTCTGCTTTCTATTTTCGTCGAACGTGTGAATCAACAATAGGCCTATGTTTTTAATGAAGCAATATTTTATTTATTTTGTCCAAAGACTGGTTGTAAAAGGAAGTGTTTCTGATCACCTTCAGGGCAACCTTTACCTGACACAGGATCTGATCATCGAGAGAAGTCTGTCTGAAGATTGGAACTCGGCCAGACTGAATTATTATTATGATGTGTGTGTGTGATAGCTCTTCGAGACCAGTCTGGTTGGTTATTGCGACATTCCAGACGGACCGGAGCTAGCGGTTGGCACAACATACTTGGCAGCCAAATGGATGCTCGGTGATTGTAAAGTTGGCACCGCTTTCTGCTCGCTGCATCGTTTTATTCATCCTCTACACCAAATGAACTGTGGGCCGTTGTACAAAAAAAAATATATATATATATATATATATATAGTCGTCGGTGGATACGTGGACTGAACACCAGGTTAATCTAGTCTGGTTCGTCGGTGATGGGTGTAGATGAAATATTGAAAGAATAAGCAGGAATTTAAATTAATTAATTAATTAAACTATATTTAATACCAAGTTTGATTAAACTAAACCAATAAATGTTTTGCCTCTCATCAGGGGACCACCAGCATTCAATGTTGGCCTCATGTGCTAAAGACAAAAAAAAAAATGTCCAACACATCATTTGTCTAAGGTTGAAAACAATTTCCGTTCGGGAATATTTTAAATATGTTTTTTCCTGGAGAAAATTCCAGCTATTTAAATTAAATAAATGCTTTCAAGGTAGTCCAAGCTTAATATTGGCCTATACACGTTGACACCAGAAACATTAGTTTTTTTAGCATCGCGTCTTACTACCCATTCGGGTCATACTTATGTATATTAATTATTCTAGTGTGTTAGGGATGAGTAAGGTTGAATTTAGAAGAAGTGTTTTTACATTCGCGTGCAGAGTGGAAAAGTATATAGAAAAAAACTTCCTCAATACACCAGACCAGGATTCGAAGAAAACCCTTCACGAATGTATCCCCTTCCTATGGAATTCAATTTTTCCTAAACATTCCATTTATAGTGGCTTTTTAAAAAAATCAAGTATTTGCTAACCACTTCCCTCCATCACTCCCCTTTCCACTCACCAGCCAAACTATTTGATGCCTTTATATGTATACATATGTAATACATTATACATGTAATAAATATATATATAGATATATATACTAGCGGACCCGACAGACGTTGTCCTGCCCGAACTTTGGGTTTTCGTTTGGGTGGCATAATTTATTTCTATAATAAAACAAATGTTATGTAATCATCACAATTACAAATTCACAATGAACTCCAATTAGTGAGTAACACAAATATTACAAATTCAGTGTTTGTCAAGACAACATACAAAATAAAACATCTTTTCATTTTTGGCATTTCGTCCACAACTCCACAAATATCAGCTGTATCGAAAAACAAACATAACTATGAATTATTCTCAGAAGTTCAATTATTCATGAACTTTACAGAAGGTTTTAACGGTCAATTATTGATGAACTTATGATTTTTTTAACGGTCAATTATTAATATTATATTCATTATTATAAATATTGGGTGGTGGTGGTGGGGGGTGACATTTTGAGGTTACATGTTCTGATATGCAAAAAATCTTTTAAAAAAATTCCCCCCCCCAAAAATAATTCCCCCCCAAAACAATCCCCCCCCCCCAAAAAAATATTCCTAGAACCCGATTGCAGCGCCACCTACCGGGTCTAATTGTGAATCCAAACCATCCACGGACCCACTCAAACATACACAAAAAATTTAATCAAAATCGCTCCAGCCGTTTAGGAGGAGTTCAGTGACATACACACGTACAGAAGAATTATATATATTAAAATGTGATAAAGAGGCTCTAAGGTGACGTCCCCCTCAACCCAGTCCCTTCACCTAATTATTAGGCTGTAAGCCGCCACTGAATGAAAATATTTCATCTCTTGGAACACGGTGGAAGCGTATAACCCGAACGGGTAGTAAGACGCGGTGCTAAATATTATTATTATTAACACGGTGGAAAGGATCTTTAAAAAATACAAACATATTTTTTGTGGTCAACACTTGACTATATTAACATAAATTATCTTGTTAATATTGATATTATCTTTAATAAAAAAAATGACAGTAACGGATCACATAATTTGACGTATGAATGCATCAAAATAGTTTTGCTAATTTTTGTGACTGTCAGCTACCGTGTCTTTACTGTATAGTAGATTTACTTAGAAAGGGCCTTTTAGAAAATACAAACTATTTTTGCGGTCGAGATTGATAATGATAACATTCTACTATATTATGTGTAGGCCTACTATGTTTTCAGTATCGATAAACACTATGAAAAGTAACACCTGAAGATCACATGATCTACGTACAACTATACTAAAATTAGTTGAGTAATTTTTATTATGATCAAAAAAGTTCCTTCTTATCCAAATTGGACTGTTTCGATGTGCACTAACAAGGGAGAGTAACCGTCCCATTGGAGGTGAATTCTTTAAGGAGATTTTATCCACGTTGCCGTTTCTCATCCTCTATCCGGGCAAATACTGAAGAATTTTTCTTATTCACTCTCATCCTGTATTTTAGTGTTTTTTTTTAAGTGTATACCTCAGTTTTAGCTTATGTGGTGCTGACTGACAGCTCACAGCTGACTTCTGACGGCTTTGAAAAGCTACCAGACCAAATTATGTATCCCTACGCCGAACCATATGATCTGCAAAAAACATGTCTTTAGCAGTTGTCACTTCTGACAGTCAAAATTTAGGTATATACCTAAATGTTGACTGTCAGAAGTCAGCTGTGAACTGTCAGTCAGCACCACATAAGCTAAAACTGAGGTATATGTTAGCCAACACGGATTGGAATAATGGGTTACCGTAACATCTCCCCTCCTAATGGCGTGTTTACGCCCCTGGCGTATTTTGCACGATATTACCTCTTGCATGTCTCAAATAGACATGCACATCCTGCAAACACATGTCCTTGAACGACCTTCACTTCCTGTCCTCGTCAACCATGAAAGTTTACTGTGTGGGGTTAACTTCTAAAGAAAGTGGACATTTTCGCTGGGACTCTTTCACGTAGAACGAGTCTAAATTTGGCCGCCGATGACGGGAAGATCCGGGGTTAGAATCCCGGTCGGGTGTACTGAGGGTGGTTTTCCCTAAATGGTTTTTCACATCCCTCTACTCAAATTCTGGCACACTTTATCTAAATTTAACCTTATTCATCCCTAACTCACTAGCGTAATTAGTACATATGTGTATACCTTGAACAGGTATAGTAAAACGTGGTGCTAAAAATATATCTAGTCTATAATTTGGAATTAGCTCGGGTGATGAATTATTTTTTTACGTTGCCTGGCATCCGTTTTTGGTCCTAGTTTCAAGGAACTAAACTTAAGGTGGAGATGTAGGAGACGCGAGAAAATACATCAAAACATTTTTACGGTTAAAATAAATAAAATTCTACTTCAGTACAAATATACAGTTTAATTTTCTTTACAAGTTGATCTCAGCAGTTGTTGATTATCTGTCAAGGGTGTCCTTGAATTTAATGACAACTTTGTCTCTTCATTAAAAAAGTTTCTCATATAATGCCGTTATGCTCATGAAATAATATATTCAACAAATGTTGATATCACCATATGAAGAAAATTGAACTATATGTTTTTACTGAAGCAGTATTTTATTTTGGCCAAAAAACTGTTTGGCTATAAAAATTGCAAAAACACTGGCCTTTTTTTCGCGTCCCCAGCATCCTTACTTCAAATGGTTTATTTTATAACTAACTAGCTTTATGTACTCTTGAACGTTTTCTACTTAGATACTATTTTTTCAAAAATGCTTTAGTATATCAAACTAATTAGGCCTATTAGAATTTAGATTATAAAATATAAAATAATAATATTATATTAGTGTGATCGTAGCCATTTCCAAGTGTAGTTTATTGTTGGAAACATCACTAGTTTAGAAACTTAATTTGGTTTTTGATTAGGTATTATTTGGTACCGTGTCTTAGTACTCTTCCGGGCTACCTGCATATTTGCAATAATATGGTAGGTATGAGGAAGGTAGACTTTAGAGTAAATGTACCCACATTTACGTGAGGGAATGTAAAACCATTTAGGAAAAACTACCATCAGTACACCCGACCGGGATTTGAACTCCGATCTCCGCCATCGACAGTCCAGTCTATTGCGAGAGTTACGCTTTAGACCATGTGGCCACCTAAACCGTTTTCTTTTTTTGTTGATTTTCATCATGGTATTCTTTATACACATCATTGTTATTAAGGAGGTTGCCTACCTGTAACGTCATGACCGGTCAAGATAGGATTTCCTATGTTGATGAATTTACGTTTTACTCAGCGAGTTTTAAAGACATACAACGTTGAAACAAAACCCATAAATTCTTAAATAATTATAAAATTAGTGCTACAGTGTCACAAAATCATTATTTTTATCTTTAAGTAGTTTTTTTTGTAAACATATTTCTTATCAATTCTCTACAACTTTGGCTATTTGTCTTGGTCATAAAAATGGCCTGTAGGAGTCTTCTTGCCAGTATCTAGATTAAAAAATTCCATGGTAGCATATGTCTATCTAGAATAGGAAACAAGAAAAAGGTAAAATTAAAAAGCAAGTCAATGTTTTCAAGACGCAAGTATTAAAGTGACTGTAAACTCGTCAGGGTGAACCTCTAATTTTTTATCCCTCTCTTTATATTTTGTACATTGGCTTCTAAATGTGATAGTGCTTAGACGGCTTAGGCGCGTCAAGTTAAGATGCAACCCGCCTCACAAATAGGCAACGTCGTTAATTTATTATAATCGTTATTATTTCAGGCTTGGTGAAAAACCCGCGTTGATCCGAGACCTCCATTCTTCATCACGTGAAAGCACTGTGTAAGTATCCATAACTTATATTCCTCGTGTAATAGTTATTGCTCGATTTTCTTACGGATAATCTTATGTAAGAAATTTTTTTTTCAACCAAAATCCTACTAAAAGACCTTTCAGAGGGCTATTCGTAAGAAAATTGTGCTCTTGTGGATCTACACTCTAAACAGGTTCTTGATATTTGTTTAATCACTTAGCAACGTTTGTTCTGGTACTATAAAATTAATAATTTAAATTTTATTGTTATTTGCTTTACTCTTTGCGGTAGGTCAATTGTATCAGTTTTATCAAATCAAAATCAGGGTTTTCTCAAACTCAGGGTTATTAAAAAAAATACGTATCTATTTAGCACCGCGTCTTACTACCCGTTCGGGCCATACGATTAAGTACTAATGGCGCTAGTGGATTAGGAATTAGGAAGGTCAAATTTAGATGAAGTGAACCCGAATTTGCGTGGAGGGAGAGTGGAAAACCATTTAGGAAAAAATCCCACCCAGTTCACCCGACCAAGATTCGAATTCTAACCTTGATCTCCCCGTCCTCGGCAGTGTGGCTCTACACGAAACTAGCGCATTAGCACCAAGGCGGGTAGGGTTATTTAAAAAATCTACTAGATATTGGATACTTTAGCTTTAAATTTGGTTCTCTTTGTAAATTCAATGAATTGCTATAAGTTATAACTCTGCTTGCGTGAAAAATCAATATATATATATCCAATTCCAAAAACTCCTCGGGGTAACCCTATGAAAACCCCAGATACCAAGTTTTAGCCCGATCGGTAAAAAAGTTTAGGCTCTAGTCCGAAGTACAGAGAGACATCCAAAAACCACTGTTTTGGATTCGAGGGGTCATAAAACGTCAACATTCATCAAAATCTCGAGTTCGATTTTTTTTTTTGTCAATCACAACACTTTCTCTACCTGTAAGATAGCGATAAAGTAAAAATGGATCCAGAACAGCAGTTCTTTGGGTGAGAGTGAAAAAAATTAGAGCTACTTATGCTACAGAAACATTTAATGTCCTTTTGCTTAACTTATTAGTGTGAGGAGGAATCTTTTTCGAAATGTGTGTCATAAATATTATAAAAAGTCATCATCTGGTGGTGAAGAGCTGGATGAGATTAAATGTTAGCAAACATTTAACCAATATTAACTGACATTTTTAGAACGTATACATTACCATTATTCCCCTTTAGGACTCAGAACTGAATTTCATGAGCTGTATGTATGTCTATAGTTAATTAACTTTTTAAATATATTCATGTGTTTTTTTCGCCCCGTTTGTGCTATACTTATAAATATTAGCTACGACAGTGTTGTAGGAATGAGGAAGGTAGAATTTATGGGAAATGTACATGAATTCACGTGGAGGAAGACTGAAAAATCATTTAGGAGAGAAAAGAACACATTACACCATACGTCCGACACCTTAGCTCAGTTGTAGCCTGTCTGTCTATTGAGATAAGGGTTCCTGATTTGATTCCTGACACGGCCTGAAAAATTTTTATTGGTGAAATGTGGGCTTACCCTTTCACAGTGATGAATTAACGGCCCGGAGTTGGATGTTGTGTCTGTTTTAGATTTAAGTCAGTTTATAAGTCGTGTGCTGATATATTTTTTTAGCACCCTGTCTTACTACTCATTCGGCTTATATACTTATGTAGGCCTATTAATCATACTAATGAGTTGGGGAGGAGGAAGGTTGAACTTAGAGGAAGTATACCCGCATTTGTATGGAGAGAAAGTGTGGAGCTATTTAGGGAAAAACTTGAGTACATTAAAATGTTTTCTCAGCATAGTAAAAGCTTAATACAGCTAAAAGAATGGAACAAAAACTTGTGGCACTGACGTTTTTACCGCATTGCACATATATAGTTGTATAATCCGGCATTGCCCTATATACAAGTGGTAGATGTCTTTTTCAGCAGATATCTTCGTCAGCGTCATCTGGAATCTAAAAAGGAACCTCTAGATGCGTAATTGTCCATTCTTTCCACTTAGCCGTGGGAATGGGCTAATGTGACACGAATAATGATAGGCTATTAGCATAACATTCACAATATTACTCAACAAATTCAAGGTACAGTATTTATACAGAGGCTGTTTACGCCTTATCCTGACGTAGGACTAAAACAACAACCAGACCTATGACCGTTAATTCAACACTGCGAAAGGAAATTAGCCCTACACTCCAATTTTCATAGAAAGGACCGTATCTAACAGCTAGAAAAGCGTTGATAGATCTACTTTCGCGTATTCATACTTCAAATCATGTGATTTGCAGCTGTAAATTTAGAAACCTACTTACCTAAGTTACCAATATTGACCGCAAAAAAACATATTTTTTTTCCAAAATGGCTTTTTCTACGAACATTGCACTGTTCTTATTTATTTGGCACGTGGACTCTAAATGTGGTAAGGGAGCGAGCGGAAAGAGCTAAAATAAAGAAGCTAAACAACAAACAAGTTTTATTTTAAAAGTATGGTGGTACAGTCTATTTTGTATTTTATTGACGGAGGAGGGAAGGGGGGTGGCAATGTATGTTTACTGTGTATACAATATGCAAGTTTGGATGTGTTACTTTATAATAAAAGCTATAAACTGTATTCTGGGGGACATTGTTTCTCAAACGTTGGCAGTCCTGTAGCGCGACGCTAGTTGTCGTTCTAGCGGTGAGTGTAGGAACTGCTGGAAGGTCAAGGCCCCGGAGTTGCCTCTGTCGCTCAGCGCTCAAGGTCAAACTAATTTGTGACGTCACATAAATGCATGCAAAATTGGGGTTAAAATGTGAATCATTCTAAGGGTTGGAGGTGACTTTTTTTTATAAAGTGTGTGTGACATTTAACAGTTTTTGGCTGAGCTATCAAAGGAAATGACCGAGTCTGTACCTATACGTAAGTAACCCGAAAGTGTGGATTTGTAGAGAAGAAAGTAAAGATTAACTCACTTTTTAATTTAATATATTTACTCTAACTCTCAAAATAATTAATATTATAAAATATGTCACTGATGTTGCTCAATTTATGTTAGTATCATTACCAAATCCAATATAGTTATATTGATCCTAACTGAATCTTTCCACTCGTAAAATAATTTATTCTATATTGAGATTAAAAGTATAAAATATACATACATTTATAATCATTTTAAAATGAAAAGCATTTATAAAGGGGAAGGAGGCATGCATTGTGCACACACAACACAAATAATATATTTATATTATATTTATTCATTGAATCAATAATATTTTTAACTTACAAATAAGTTAAACAATGTTAATCTTAATTATTATTGAATAGAGCATTTTTATAGTCAATTTTAAAACTTTTTTCAACTTTTAAAATATTATTTTAGTTAGGGGATAGCTCGCTCTTTAAAAAAAAATCCTTAATATATTCCAGGGATGTATTTGTATTTTTGTGAGTAATAATCGCTTAATATATGATTAGTTACGGTATGATTATAATTATTATTTTACTACCATAATGTTCGTCACGTCACCCTTCTGGTCGAAATTCGAATCCCTACTAATCAAACCGCCACCCTTCCCCCGTCTTGGTGACCTGGTGGTCTAGGGGTAAGGTGTCGGACTTCTGAGCTGGCGACCGGGGTTCAATCCTCGGTCCCGGCACAGATTTATCTGATTACCAAACCCTTCCTTCACCTCTGACAAGATGTGTATTAATCACAACTTGTGAATGTGAGGAATGCCAGGCCTCCACCGTGGTTCGGATTCCACGTTAAACTGTAGGTCCTCCATTTCATCTCACAATCACCCTACCATTACACATTAGCGTAAGTGCGTATAACCCGAACGGGTAGTAAGACGCGGTGCTAATAATAATAATAATAATTCCCCCGTCTTGGCCCCGCTCGGTAGACATCAATCATTCAACCGGCGAAGGAATCGTCTTGGACGCCTTGTTCTAACAACAGCCTATTTCTGTTCTACGCTACATTCTATTTTGACCGTGAATCGAAATTTTGCCTCGCCACCTCTTCACAATGATTGTATGCGTCCTTAGTTCTTAATGATTTGATCATGCAGGGTTTTGTGGTAAATCTTATATTGTACAGTCCAAATTTCATAGAAAAGGTTCTTTTTTTATCTGCGATCTAGATAAGTTACTAGATCTACTTTCACGTATTCGCACGTGAAGTCATGTGATATTCACTACCTTTTTAATAATACCTAATAAATAATACTCGGAATATAATAAAATGTTATCAATTTTGACCGAAAAATGAATGTTTTTGTATTGGTTTTTTAAAAAGGCCCACCCAAATGAATTTGACTGTTAACTGTTTTTAGCGAGCTACACGATCCACGGTTTTAATAATTTATTATATATATATATATATATATATATATATATAAGGGTGGGGGGAGGTGGGTGGGTGAAGAAGATGGTTAATTCACTTTTGGGGGTTCTGGATGTTGTGTGAGGAAGGAAAAAAGAAATAAAAAAAAGAATTGAAAATGTTAAAAATGGGTGAAGAGGGGAATGGGGGGTAGGGGGCAGTCAGATCATCAAGTATGGTCCTGTTCCGCACTAGTTGATTTGTCAACCGCCAGGTTGATTATTATCGCTAGTTGGGCTACACATCGCCAAAATGAGGGTGGCTAGTGCTAATGAGGTTACAACCCACCAGGGTGAATAATAATAGCACCACGTCTTACTACCCGTACAGGCTATACGCCTAAGTACTAATTACTCTAATGGGCTAGGAATTGGGAAGGTTGAATTTAGATGAAGTGAACCCACATTTGTGTGGAGGGAGAGTGGAAAACCATTCAGGAAAAACCACCCCAGTTCACCCGACCGAGATTCGAACCTCGATCTCCCCGTCCTCAGCAGTCTGGCTCAACAACAACCAGCGCGTTAGCCAACTATGCCACTGAGGCGAGTACCAGGGTGATGAACTGATGATTATTAGTGCAAGTTGGACTAAGCGCCACCAGGGTGACGATTGGTGTTAGTTGAACTACACGCCGTCAAGGTGATGGCTAGCGCTAATGAGGCTCCCTACACGCCACCAGGGTGATGATTAGCGTTAGTGAGGATACAGGAGAAGAAGGTGATGATAGCGGCAGTACTGTGAGAGCATTTCAAACGACCTCAATCTTGGATCACTGATTTGCATAGCCTGACAAGGAAACGAGGTATCCGACATTTTCAAACAAGTTCAGTAGGGGTATGAAAATTACGCAATACCGCAACAACAACAAAAACTGGTGTGGCAGGGGGACAAAGGGAAAAAAAGCGTAGAGTGTATAAGAAAATGAGTTCATCGAACGTATTTGGACAAATTCATTAGTGGCGTAGAAATGGTGGTGTCGTAGGGAGATAACGAGGAAAGTAAATTGCCCAACCTCACAAGGAGATGAGGACATCAGACCAGCTCAAACAAGTTCAGAAACTGTGGTATTCATGTCAAAAATAGTAACTAGAATCAAAAATGGTGATACTATTACAAAAAAATTGTGTGGCAGGGAGACAAATGGGAGAAAAAGGAAAGAAATTGCATGTGACACCAGTTCTCAACAGGACATGATCCGTCATGACCGGTTATGATTGGTAATGATCAGTCATGATCGAACATGTTCAGATTCACATATGTTCAGACAGGGGTTGAGTTGTCGGATATGAGGGGCAAACGTCTAGGATCCTCCTGCGGGGGTATTTACGTCAGATATCAAGAAAGTCACTAGTTTCAAAAATGCTATACCGTCGCAAAATGCTGTTGTGGCAGGAAGGCACAAGAGGAATATAACCCACAACCTTACAAGGAAATCCGGTAAGCAAACGTGTTCAAACCAGTTCAGTAGTAGTACGATAATGATACCCTACCGCAAAAAACTGGAAGGATTTACCGGTATGGGCTTGAGTTGCCGAGTATGAGATGCGCCATGTTGGATATATACATCATGCTGTCAAGTACAGAGGGAAACACCACCTTGAATTTCCAACGTGTTCACACTTGTCCAGACATGTTGAGACTTGTTCATACATGTATATCAATAAATAAATCATCTGTCAATCAATAAATCAACCAATGTCAATAAATAAATAAATAAATAAATCTTGTTGAGACCTGTTGAGTCTTGCCGAGACCTGTCGGAACAGTTCTAAAATTCGAAAATTCAAAATGGCAGCCATCTTACTAAAACATGTAGCCTAGAAGTAACCTTTTTACTGTATTCAATTCTCCTGTCATGGCTGTCCTATAATACAAAAACGTAATACCCGAACGGTTAGTGAGACGCGGTGCTAAAAACAAACAAAATACTTTTTTTTTTGCTTTTTTTTTTGAGGCCGTTTTTAGCAAATACATTTTAGCTCTTAACACAGGTGCAATCATTTGTCTCAGTTAAATGGGGAGGGGGGAGGTGGGGTGATTCTCCGCTCCTTCGCGGAACATGTCCAACCCACGCGAGAGTTCACGCCTAGAGGCGAGCACGTCTCCGTCGCCTCTGAGCGGAAATGGTCCACATTGTTTCGCGACTCCTGCATCCCGCTGGGAAGCGAAGTCGTGTTCCTCTCCCTCCCCTCCCCTCCCCCATCCTCGCTTCTATGTGTCACACATGTCGACACATAAGTGCAATAATGCAACAACATCAACAAGGGAGACTTCTCTCACCTTAGCTCTGTGTCCTATACACAGAACTAGCGAAGTCTGGAAGATCAAAATGATATTTAGGTTACGGACATAGCAGTATCATTACCATTTCGTAAATTGAAAAATGACACCTGGACACGGGAATCGAACCTAGGTGTCATTTTTCAATTTACAAATACTATTATTATTATTATTATTAGCACCGCGTCTTACTACCCGTTCGGGTTACACGCACTTACGCTAATGTGTAATGGTAGGGTGATTGTGAGATGAAATGGAGGACCTAATGTTTAACGTGGAATCCGAACCACGGTGGAGGTCTGGCATTCCACACATTCACAAGTTGTGATTAATACACGTCTTGTCATGGGTGAAGGAAGGGTTTGGCAATCAGATAAATCTGTGCCGGGACCAAGGATTGAACCCCGGACACCCAGTACAGGAGTCCGACACCTTACCCTAGAACACCAGGTCACCATTTACGAATATTACTAGAACAGTTATCACAAGGGAATTTGAGGCTAGCCTTTTCACATTGCTTAATTAACAGCTGGGGGGACCGGATGTTGTGTATTATCCATAATTAGGTTAGCTTGTAAGTCGCGTACTGATATAATCAATTAAATACGCCAAACAAATAAAGTAACAAAGGTGAGGACTGAGAAAGAACATTGGTCAACACGGAAAGTGAGATCTTCGTGAGTCCGGATGTGTAGCGGGAGAACTGCAGGCAAAGGCGTTTGTCTCGTTTTGTTTTGACTTTCCGGGTGTGTTGAGATTTGAATCCCGGGCCTGGTTTACTGAAGTGTCCCACCCAAAATGAATTACAGTATCTCCACGCTGATGCAAGTACGCTTCTCATAAATCTACCATTTGCGTCTCTACTCGTTACTGTGAGTACGCGGCTAGCCGGATGGTGGTAAGACGTGGAGCATGGAGAGGTACTGTCAGGTGGTGGAGCATGGAGAGGTACTGTCAGGTAGTGGAGAATGAAAAGGTACTGTCAGATGGTGGAGCATGGAAAGGTACTGTCAGGTGGTGGAGCATGGAGAGGTACTGTCAGATGATTTTGTGGCTAGGAAAATAATTTATATATCAACCTGGTATTTTATTTATTTGTCGCCTCGTCTTACTACCCTTCGGGCCATGCGTAATATATTTGCACTGTTGAAATAGATATGAGGAAGATATCATTTAGGGGAAAGATACTCTCATTTGCTTGGAAGAAGAATGGAAATCCATTTAACAAAATTAATCTCATTGAAACCAGCGGAGATTCGAAACTTGACCTCCCGTCATCGCTGTCCCAGTCTATAATATTTGGCTGGTGCCAAAAACTTAAAAGATTAAACTATTTCTCCGTTTAAAAACTTATTTTTGAGAGCTGTGACCTTATTGCACTTAGGTTATGGTCCTTTTACAAGTCCCACTTGGCCCCCTGTCCCCCTCCATATTTGGTGAGTACTCGTAAATAATTGACAGTCACCTGCGAAAGAACGCGCCGGCGGGGTAGTGAGTCATAAGACGCTACTCTTATTTCGTAGCACGGCGCTGTCACGGGCGTCGCTACTTTCCACCCTGGAGTTCCTTGGGTCGATCTCTTGAAGTGAAGTCACCTGGAATATTCACCGGGACTGTTTACAATTAAACTGTAGTAGGACTCTCGTACGAAAACACTTTTTATTTTAAAAAAATGTAATAGTTAACATTGATAGCGCCGATAGTGGGGATATCGGGGTTCGAGTCCCGGTTGGGTGTTCTGAGAGTTATTTTCCGGTTTTCCACTCTCCCTCCACGCAAATACGCCGCCTAAAAATACAACCTATTTCAGCCACAGCACATTAGCGCAATTAGTACATAGGCGTGTAGCCCAGACGGTTAGTAAGACGCGATCCTAAAAAGCATTCTTAATATTTCACTATGTTATTAGTGTTATTTTATAGGTATTGATAGTATCATTCAAACGTGACAGCTGCATATCACATGACTTGACGTATGATACTTTAAAGTAGATACTAACCTTTTCTAGCTATCATATTATGTCACCACTCCTATTAAAATTGGATTGTACCATCATTTTTTAATTATTATCTTTATCAATAATATTTCACGTGAACTTAATAACACACAATGTATAAGAACGTATCTCACAGTCTAACACATATACCTGCTTCGGTGGCCGCATGGTCTAAGGCGTTACTCTATTAGACTAAACTTCCGATGACAAAGAGATCGGTGTTCGAATCCCGGTCGGATGCACTGAGAGTGGTTTTACAAAATTGTTTTCCACTATCCTCCACGCAAATGTGGGCGTACCTCCTCTAAATTCAACTTTCCTTAACTCAAACTCATTAGCGTAATTCGTGCATATATGTAAAGCATGAACACTGAACAGGTAATAAGACGTGGTGCTAAAAAACAAAACAAAATAAACACCTAAAATAAAACGCCTAATACTGGCATCAAAATGTTCATTTGTGCCTATTAGAAAAACAAAACTAACCCTCTCGAACATTTGAAATGATTTTAGATGCTTTATAGGATTGAAGCAGGGCTAACTAGACTTGTAGACGGCCTTCTTAGAATCTCAGCCACAAGGGTGGTACATACTTAATAAAAATTAGTTGAACAATAACTAACAGTCAACGGACTGTCAAATATAATTTGGGGTGGATATATTTTTTTAAATGTCATTATGTTAGTACTGAAGAAATTTATTTTTTTATTCATTATTTAATTGATTTAAAAAAAATAGGGTTCAAAAGTGCATGACTGTAAAAAAATATATCCTTGCATATATTTATTCATGTAGGCTCAAATTATTCAAAATATTAGTAAATTAAATTTCTAGATAAAATAGATTCCTTTCATTTATTGAAAAAAAATTAAAATACATCAAACTATCTCGGTGCATTTTTTTTACTGTTTACATCTACTTACATGGTAGAAGTGTTGCTTGACTGTGTTCACGTAGTCTAGGTTGTCAGGCTTAGTGCCAGTGAGGGGGCAAATGGGGTTTGAATCTCTACCGGGTGTATTGGGGTAGTTTTCCAACTGTGATTTAGCCCTCTGGTTTTACCACATACTATCCATGCTAATGCGGGTAAACTTCCCCTGATTAACCCTCAACTGTACCTTACTGATTAAGTCGTTAGTAACCATTGTATTAAACGTACTAATGGGATAACAAGTGTTTCCTGCTTCTCAAACAACTAACTCTTTTGGGTTTAGAATTGCATTCTTTATCGAATGTCTTCAGACACTTTAGCTCAGTCTGTAAAGCGTCTGCTTATTTAGTTAAGTTAGATAAGGGTCCCGGGTTCGATTCTCGGCATGGCCGAAAATGTATCTTAAGTGAAATCATCTTTCACGGTGATTGATTAATGGGCGTGAAGCTGGGTGTAGTGCCTTTACTAAAATTAAGTTAGTTTAATAAATCGTGTGCTGATCTGATATAAGTCGGGTCAGATCGCCCCAGAAATCGAACGAAGGACCCGCCAAGCTTGTGAGAACCGTTTCGCCTTCGAAATAGTAATTTGTTGCGAAGGAGATTAGAAAGTTGAAATTATTGTTCCGAGAACATTGGATTTCACGGTTCGAAATAAAAAATAAAATGTATGTATACTGTGGAACAACAGACAAATGTGGCATAACTTAACGCTTCGTTAGCCGTTAATGCAAGGCTAACCAGTAACGCGGACTGAGTGACATTATTCCCTCGTATATACCTGTAGATCTGATAGCGAGACACGTCATTTGTTCCTAACTAGGGTGGTTAACTACAGGGCGTTCACAATCACCTTGGCCGGTGTATGTTTGGACAGTCGTTGACAGAAGTATTTTACCCTTCTCTTGTGGGTACACCCAGTGGCGGCTTAAGGACCGGGCGAGCCGTTCCGGGTGCCAAACAGAGCACCAAACTGACCTAACTTAACCTGGGCGTTCGTAAACCGTTAATTATAATCAAAGTGTTAGTTCCACATAATCTAAGGCGTCACTCTTGCAGTAGACTAGACTGTCGATGACGGGAAGATCGAGGTTCGAATCTCGGTCGAATATACTGAGGGTGGTTTTTACAAAATGGTTTTCCATTCTTTCTCACGCAAAGGCGAGACACTTTCTTTAAATACAACTTACCTCATCCCTAAAACTATTAGCATAATTAGTACATGAAGCGTATAACCCGAACGGGTAATAAGACGCTGTGCTAAGAAAAAAAAAGTGCCATGGCAAAATATAAAGAGGATAACATTTTGTACAAAATATCGTTCAATCTCGCAGTGAAATGTCGGGAGTATGATTACCATTTGTGGAGTTTCCCTTCAAATTATTTTTCCTATCGACGCCCAGATTACGTTAGGTTTGAAGTTGCTAGGGGTGGGGATTATTTTATTTTCATGACCAGGCTACGTTAGGTTTGGAGATTATTTTCATATTTTCTAGGGCTCTGCAAGTACTTGGATTTCGAGCATCGATCCAAGCTCGTCATTAAAGCTCAGTATCGAACTAATCACTTCTTTTTTTTTTTAACGAGTGTCATTCCTATTTTAAGAACTTATGTTGTTTTAATATGTTTTTAAAATCTCACATTTTAAAGATGTTATATTTACATTTTATGTTTGTTCAGACTGCTGATATTTTAAAATTATGAATACTCTCGAACTCGAAAGCTTTTTGAAATGACTCGAGTTCGACACGAATGAAAAAAACCTAAGCAAGCAGACCCCTAATATTTTCCAATTATCCACTGGTTTAACTAGGGAGGTGTCGAAAAGCAATCCCGCCCGGACGCAAAATCTACCTCGGGCTATCCTTGGGTACACCATGCCTGAATTCGAACCCCAACCTCCGCGTCAATGGCAAAAACCAGACAAGACTGGTGTCTTTGTCCGCGTGCTTACAGTGGCGGGTAACGACTTTACCAGACACTTCTTTCGAATATCACGTAGTCCATCCTATTGTATCTTCAATCACGAAATTGGGAAAGGGTCAGTCATGAACTTTTGTTCTTGAATGTACAAACTTTCCTTGTTAGATTCAAGAGAGCGCTTCACCAAGGACGCGTGAAGCAGCATTTTATTTGCTACTAGATAGTGAACTAGCTCCTTACCAAGGAATAATGGTGCTGGGTAATTAATTTTATTGGCACCTTGGGTCGCGCTCTCTCTCTCTCTATTTAGTCGAACTAACAGAACTTCTCCTGGCGAGACGTCTCGTGTTTGGACCGTTTCCAGATAGTTGTTACCTTGGTATCGACTGGGATATAGTCAGCACAATATTTATTGACACGTATCTGACCGTTCTAAAATATACTTTTTTTTTTTAGCAGCTCGTTTTACTAAGCGTTTCCCGGGTCGAACACTTATCTATTAATTACTTTAATTTGTCAGGGATGAGGACGGTTGAAATTATAGGAAGTGCACCCGTATTTGCGTGTGAGAAGAGTGAAAAACCATTTAGGAAAATCTACCCTCCTGGAATTCGAACCTCGATCTCCCGTCGTCATAGGCAGTCCAGTCTATTGTGAAAGTGACTCCTTAGATCAGGGGTTTCAAACTCGTTTGTTTATAAGGGCACCTTTAAGAATTTGAAACACTGAACGAGGTGGGACACACATTTAAAATATAAATAGCCATTATCTTAACTAAAATTAATTTCAGCTCAGAATCGTATTGATCTAAAAAACTGAATATCCATTTCTTGAAAACATTAAGACTATGCACTTCTTGAAAACAATAAAATTATGCACTTCTTGAAAACAAATAAGACTAACACTATTTTTCTACCAAAAAAGAGTAACTTATCTTTCAACAATAGTGTAATCTTGAGTCAAAGTCACTCTCTTAGTTGTTGACAAATATATGTTCTCGTAAGCCAAGATTTCTTGAATGTTCGGTTCCATTTCATGTGAGAAAATAACTGTTAACATAGGTATGTGCTGCCAAACATTGCACATGTTGGGTGTTCAAATTCAGTATTTTTTTCTGGAATTTCAGAAGAAAAAACACAAATTTGGTACACCAACCTCACATGCCAGATTTCCCCCAAATTATTCCAAAATTATCAAACGTTGTGTTCCTTAAACCTACATAACAATTATAATAGGTTACCCGCTTCGTTATCCGCAAGGTCTAACGCGCTACTCTCGCAGTAGACTATACTTCAGGTGACGGGGAGATCGAGGTTAGAATCTTGGTTATGGATACTGAGGGTGGTTTTCCTAAATGGCTTTCCACTCTACCTCCACGCCAAATGTGGATACACTTCCTCTTAATATAATCTTCCTAATCCCTTAAACCATTGGCGTTATTAGAACATAAGCATATATCCTAAACGTGTAGTAAGACGCAGGGCTAAAAAAACAATATTAGGGTATACTTTTGTGTCGGTTCATCATAAGGTCCGTGGGCCGTGGGTTTGACAACCTAGTGGGGGATTTACACATGCTATGCCATGCTATGCCATGCTATGCCATGCTATGCTACATTTTATCTCGTACGTATCACACAAACAGCTGTACTAAGCTATACGTTGGACGGTATAGTAGGTTAGTTGTAGAAAAGTATGATTTTGGTAGGAATAACAGTAAATTATAGTTAATAACGTTACTAAAACTATTTTAATTTAGTCCTACATCAAGTCATGTTTTCTGGAGCTGTCACTTTTGATATATATTATCAATACATATAGAATAACATAAATAATCAAAGTGATATGTTATCAATGTTGGCCGCAAAGAAATATGTTTGCATTTTCTCTACTGTTCTTCCTACCAAAATCATGTTATAAAAACAACATAGCCTTCTGTGATTTAAAGTGTATCGGTGAAGCTCTTAATTCTTTAAATAATTGTGGAATTGTTCGAGAGGAAGGGTAAGGATTGTTGTTAGCGGCGGTGTAGAGTGACTAAGAAAAATAAACTGTTGTGAGCCCACGATAGATGCCGTAAGAGTTTAAATTTCGGTGAATTTCACCATTTTATGTTGGATCTGAAATGTTATTGCGAAGAATCTAGACATTATTTTTGGCTAACTAAAGCAGATTTGTATGAATTTCTGGCCATCATTAAAACCGAAATCGAGAAGGACAATTTTTGGTGGATGGCCCCGATTGGCTGTTGTTTGCTCATGTGCAGCACAAAACTTAGCTCGAGTGAGATGTAAAAATAATCTCCCGGTCCTCGATTTCGCTCGCATTGAGTAGCGTAGCTTCATGTGTGATTCCAACTTTGGACCATGCGGCCACCGATGTGGGTTAGAAAAAAGTTACTAGATCTATTATCACGTATTTATACGTAAAATCATGTGATCTGCAGCTGACACTTTTGATAGATATTATCAATACTTATATTATATTATATATTATATTATAAATATTATCAATGCTGACCGCTAAAAATATGTTTGTATTTTTTCTAAAAGGACTGCATTTTCAGGCGCCAAAAAGTTTCTCCCGCAGCTGCGCCATTTGACGTATGTCAATTTTTTGTGCCTCACGGTCGTCTAGCAGAGGACTGGATTCCCGGTGACAAAGTCAAGAGTTCGAATTTTGGTCAGCTACACTCTTGAACTGGTGGTTTTCCTCATGTGAATGATTGTTCTTGGTTTGCAATCTCTACGCGCGAATATACGGCTGAATTCCTTCTAAAACTTATCTACTTTTATCCCTTAGATATTTTCTACCTGCGTCGCGTCTTACCCCCTCCCCCCCCCCCCCCCCCCCACGTCCGGGCTATCTATGTTGTTATACATGGTGGCTACAGACAGGGAAAACCTGGAAAAGTCAGGGAATTTTCGGATGACAGAGAAAACAGGGAAATGTCAGGGAATTTAATTAAAAATAAGGAAAAGTCAGGGAATTCATAAATATATCTAAAATATCCCATTAATTTCGCAACTAAACACTAAAACAAAAGTTAATAATATCTAGGTAAAAAAATAATTAATTTTTTAAATAACTGAAAAACGTTTATGTTTAGTAGATACAAATTTTTTTAATATGTGATCAATTATAAATAAAACAAAATTCATCATCCACCATTAAAACAGGAAAAAAGTAGTCAGGGAAAATTGAAAAATGTTGCCTGGAAAACCTGTAAAAGTCAGGGAATATTGTAAAATATGTTTTGTAGCCACCCTGTTATACTAAAATTATATAAATGAGAAAATCACCATTGAATATAAATTTACCCGCATTTACGTGAATGAAGGGTGGAAAAACCAGCTAGGGAAAAATCGCCTTAGAAGATCCGGTCAGAATTTAAACCCCGACCCGCGCCTCAATGGCAAACTAGACCAGATGAGACTGATGCCTTAATACACATGCCCACCGGTGCGGATCCTAGCTGGACTAATCAGGATTACTATACCTACATTGAAACGTTTGGAATTTTAAAAAAAAATCCTTTGCATGAATTAAAAACCCTTGGCCTTTCAGGTCAGAGTTTGTCTCACAAATGGACGTGAAGTGTATCCGATCCTAGCGAGGTGGAGGTGCTTGGTGTGGGGAATGCGTGGGGCGCGGAGCAGTGCGTGCCGTCCGTGGGAAAGTTCTGGCCGTGTGTACGTGTGTGGATCACATTCACTCGAGTCGAGAGTCTCCCTGAGGCGCATTCCGTCCAGCTGTGTGTGTGTGTGCTCCCAGACCTGTCGCAATTAACGCGGCTATTGCCGCCCCGGGCGATGGACGAGAAACTGGATTCAGATCGTTCCACGTAGGTATGTCCTGTTCCAATAGGACCATAGACCCCTATCCCCCCCCCCTCATCATTGATAACGTACGGGTTTCACATAATTTTAGTCACCGTGAGCTAAAGTGTATTGGGATTTACCGAAAGCTAAGGTTGAAATGGGAGTCACTGAGAGCTAAGTTGAAATGGGAGTCATCACTTGCTAAATTGAAAGGAAAGTCGCTGAAAGATAAGTTGAAATATGAATCACCTAGAGCTTGTTGAAATGGGAGTCACTGAGAGCTAATTTGAAATGGGAGTCATCACTTGCTAAATTGAAAGGGGAGTCGCTGAAAGATAAGTTGAAATATGAATCACCTAGAGCTTGTTGAAATATGAATCACCTAGAGCTTGTTGAAATGGGAGTCACCGAGCTAAGTTGAAATGGGAGTCATCATGAGCTAAATTGAAAGAGGAATCGCCGAAAGATAAGTTGAAATGGGAATCACCGAGATCCTTGTTAAGATGGGAGGAACCGTGAATTAAGATGGAATTCGGGTGTTCTACATATTAATACTAATCTCATAACACTCGACATGGATCCTAACCCGGACCTCCGCGTCACCAGCAAACCAGAGCACACGAGACCGACGTTTGAGTCTGTGTGCCGACCGGTACGGTTCCAAAAGCTTCGTTTTAAAAAAAGGGTCGTATCGAAGGTGTACTTAGGAGTGTCCCACTGTTTGTGTGTGTGTGTGCCTGGTATTTTGAGACCAGAGAGCACCTTCTCACAAACATCCACTCTCATTCGAGCTGACAAAAAAACAACCACTGTCGGTTGGTCCAAGGTTATACCGCGGTATGAAGGTATGTCGGTCCGCCGGGCTGCGTCATGTGGTTGTTCTCTGGCGGACAGACGGATCAGGAGCACCTTCCTTCACATTTTATTTTTATACATGTGTGAACCGTTGGGAAGGAGTAGGTTTTGGTGGGTGGGGGATTAGTCATATGGAGTTTTTTTTTTTAATTTATTTGAGGTATTTAACGTGGACTTTCTGAACCGAATGATTAAATCAGCACCCGAGAATGTCTAAGAGCAAGAACGAAAAGGCCTACCAATTTTGACGGGTAAGGTATTTTCACATACCTTACAGGTTTCTGTTACATGCCACAATCGACATGGGACCGATGGCTTTACTTCCCCTCCGAAGGAAGTTGTGCTACGGATTGGAGTTAGAAGGCGAAAATTAATGCGCTTTTTTTTTCTCTCTCATTGGTATTGTTTAAAAGTATAATGAAAAATCACGTGTCATGCTAAAAACCTGTAACTGGGTTTGGTTTCGGACTTTGACCCCTCTATCAGCGACTGCGGCCATATTGTCCTGAAAGCAGCCACACTTGTGTTTTGGGAAACGTTTTTCAGTTGTAATAATTTAGGAAGATGTAAATAATTGATTGTAATATTTGTGTTGACGCAGCGGTCACTTTTTTTTTGTTACTAATCGAGATTTTGTTTGAGAAGTGGCTCTTGTTCTTATTTTCTTTTGGCTTTAATAGGCAGACGTAAACACATACACACACACACATATATATATACATATATATATATATATATACGTTTTAGAGATGGCTCAAATTTAATTTTTCACGATTCTAAGTCTTCATTTTTCCTACGTATCCAACATCTTGAATCCAATCTTTCACACATTGGTATAATTTGGTTTTCAATTTCCACTTTTGTTCACATTAGGTGGTATATTAATGGTCTGGGAACTAGTTGTATGGTTTACTATAACTATGTTTGATTAGACTGTACCGCCTCTGTGGTCTGGTGGTATGAGTTCCTGGCTTCAGATCCAAAAGTCTTGGGTTCGATCCCCGGCGCTTCTAGAATATTTCTGTGAAGCCGTGGGTCTGGAATCGGAGTCAAACTCAGCTTCGTGCGGACAAATGAGTAGCTACTTGGATAAACAAATAGCTTCTCCGGATTTAGAAGACTGAGATTAACGGCCGGAGGGTTCGTTGTGCTGACTATATTACACCTTCTATCCTCAAATGCTGGCTCTATCATCGCTAACGGCGGTGGCCGCTCGGTCGGTATAGCTCGCTTGCGGGCTCACACCATAGAGTTTTTGTTGTTTTTTTCTTATCTTTTTTAAAGGAACTGCTAGAAATCATCATAACCTTAAAAATAATTCAAATCTAAAGTTTTTAAAATGTTTGGGTTCGGCCAGACTAAAAAGCGTGCGAGCGAGCGCGTAATTAGCAGATAGCTCTCTATAGTTGTTGAGGGGGAGGCTACGAATCTTGGCTCAGTGAACTGAGGTTGGTTTTTAACAAGTGATTTATTGTTGTGGTTTTCTCATCCTCTCTCCAAGCTAATGGTGATTCTTGTTTATAAAGGCCTACTTTGATAATATTGAAGTATTTTAACATATCAGTATCAGTAATCAAGTATGGTTTATGAACTTACCAATTAAATTAGGCCGTTAGTAGCAAGTGTGCTAAACCTATCAATATTAATAAAAAGGTCAAATGTGAAGTTTTCCTAGCACTCGATGAACCAATACATAATAATATTGCCTAGCGCCTGTAAACCAGACTGTACCGGATCGAGCGCGCGCGCTTGAAAAATAAAACCAGTTCTATCTTTCAAGCGTGCGCGCTCCAGTCTGGTCACCTTTCATTACAACCAATGTGTTCTATTTTATATTTTAGTCGCTCGTCCAGTCTGGCCGCCCCCTTATTCGTATCTTTGAAATGTTATCATGGAGTTCTTGAATCTCGAATATCCTAAGGATTCGAGGGATTCGAAGGACCTATCCCTAGGTATACAGTTAAAAATAGGTTGATACTTGAGAGTCAATATTTGACCTCAACTGTCAACTGAGCCTGAAATAAAATGTAGTCGAATGTATATGTTGTGTTCGTTCTCTTAAAATATATGTCTTTTAATTAATTATCTTTGTTTTTAGTGGGTACGGTTATCAACATATCAGAATTAATCCATGAATTATTTATTTATTGTATTTATTTAGCACCGCGTCTTCCTACCCGCTCGGGCTATACGCTTAAGGATGAGGAATTGGGAAGGTTGAATTTAGAGGAAGTGAGGCCACATTTGCGTGAAGGGAGAGTGGAAAACCATTTAGGAAAAACCACCCCCAGCTCACCCGACCGAGATTTGAACCTCGATCTCCCCGTCCTCAGCAGTCTAGTCCATGAATTTTATTTGTCACTTTGAGATAGGCGTCATATCATAGTTTAAGTTTTATTTTCATTTTATTTTTATTAAAACATTGTCCGACACCTTAGCTCAATCTGTAGCGTGTCTGCATACTTATCTAATCATCCCGGGTTCAAAGCCAAAAAATGTATCATTGATGAAATGTGGGTTTCCCCATTCACGATAGGGAATGTCTGTTTTAGATTCAAGCGTGTACGGATATAATCCAACTGTTCAGAAAGTGCTCGTTAAATACCTACCTCGAAAAAAAAACCATTGCTATGAATACATACTTTAAATGATAGTTCATAAGTCGATTAGACTTAAGTTGTCATAAAATGTTGTCCGTAAATAAAACAAAGTTCCTAGCTAATTTTTAAATATGTCATCGCTAATCGCGGGATGTTTGTGTAGCGGTTAGTAAAGATGATGAACTATATAGCAGAAGTGTGACAACACTGCGACTGAACTTTATCTCTTTCTCTCTCACACACACGCACGCGCGCGCGCGCCATCTCTGTTTTCGCTCGGCGATGTTTGTTTTCAAGGTCATGCAGGCACACTCTTTGCTCCGCCTACTTGTAGAGGTCGACCGCTAGAGAGGTGTACGCTGAGGATGACGTCACCGACGCCAACAATCGATAACTTCTGTGATGATTGCGTTGCATCCAGCGTGGACCTCGTGCGTAGGGATGGGCGAAAGAGTGATTTTACGATAAAGGTGATAACAGTGACCGTGATTTTTTTTAAATATTGGTGATCTACAGCAGTGTGTATTCACCGTGATGGCAGTCACTGTAGTCTTGCCGGACTGATAATTTGTCGCGGTCGCTGTTTGTTTCAGTATCGATATTTTATTCCAGGCACTGCTCTAGTTTTTACCATACGTGTAAAACTGATATTTCATTAGTCTTGCTTCCTCTACTACCTTATGTACTCCCTATACCCCCACTCTTTCCCGGATAACTTCATTCCTTTATCCTGTTTCTCCTCAAATAATGGTTTATTGAAACATGAGAATGAGGCCTCTACTGGCTACACCTGTGAATAACCCTTATCGGCCAACTGATATTTTGTCAGTCACGGTCCCGCTATCGACATCCATCTGGCGAGCATATCACATTACACTAACGATCACTGATACTTTTGAGATCTTAAGAGGTCACTCGAGGTGACAGTGACCAGAGAGTATCGATGATGAAAAAATCAATGCCAGTAATTTTTCACCATGTGAATATTGTAAATTACAGAGGATTGGAACCACTTAAGTATTATGATTGTTGGAGAGGAGAAGAAAATGACCTATTTTGACATATCTAAAGCTAAAAGAGTCAAATAAGAAAAAAACTAAAATAGGATAAAAAAGTGACATTACTATTACTAAGAGCGTCACAAAAAAAAAATAAATTAAGTTGAGCAAATAAGTGACAACTCAAAATTTTTAACTTAAATAAACTGTGTGACGTCACATGATAAATAAATGATCGAAAAATCAATAAGTAGTATTTTTTTATAAGATTATAGTCCACATTATTAAAGATATTTTTCTCTAATTTTAAATGATTACTTGCCATTTTGATGAACTTTTACTTTTCCGTTTTTCCCCTTTTTCTGTCAAACTACATTTTTGAGTTGTGACATTTTTTTCTCTCCGGGGTGCGATATAATTTACGTTAATAGGTAACTTACTTTACTATATCAGAGTTCCGATGTCATAAAACAAGTGGTGAGACTTACATAAGGTGTTAAGAATTTGCACAAACTCAAACTTTGACTGTTATTACCAGGACCGGATTTTGATTACTTTTTTTTTTGCTAGTCACATACATACAATGCTCATTATTAAGTACTCAGTTCATATCCCCTTGTTGTGGAAATATATATTTTATAGATAATTTCTGTATTTTTTTGTCATTTTGAAACCTTAGGTAATATATTTTTATGATTATTGAGTCATTTTAAGGCGTTCTCATTGAATAAGAATATTTTTAAATACTATCGATATTTTTAATGTCATTCATGTTTTCATCACACAGTTGTCGGAATGAGAATATAATTTGTCAATGAACTTTATAACCTCTTTGCTTGTCTGGTTGTAAAACACACATTCCTGTGGTGAGACACTGCAGCTAGACTGGAGAGGGCTGCGTTGGGAGGGGGTAGCTATTACTTCTCATGCAGATATTATTTGTAAATGAATATTACATTGAGCAGAATACATGAATATGATTGTCAAAGGCTTTTTTTTGTAAATGTATTTTTGAGTTTTTTTAAAGTGCGTGTTTGATTTAGTTGTGTGTATTTTCACGAGTTTTTGTTCATATTTTTAGGAATTTTTTTGAAAAGTTGAACTTTTTTTTTAGAATTTCTAAGTTATTTTATAGGTATTTTTTTATTTCTTCAGGTCATTAAAATCTGGGCCTTGGTTATTATAAACCCTGTGTTTTGGACAAACAAAAAAGTTGACTTAGTCGATTTTTCGACTATTCTTTTCCAATTAGTGATGTCTTTAGGACGTGTTAGTCGGCATAACTGGTCTGAATAGACGGGAACAATTCGCAGCATCGCCGTCTAGTGAACCAGCTATTTTCAATCACCTGAGCCTGTGGTCATGCGGACAAAGGTGTCAATCTCATTTGGTCTGCTTTGCCTGTGACGGGAAGTTCGGGATTCGATCTCCTTCCTGGTAATGTGGTATTTTTCTCTAAATGATTTTCTACTCCACGCAAATTTCGGGTAGATTTTATACCATCCACTTCCTTGCCTGATTAGTGTAAATATGCAGGTGGCAGTGCACTTGAACAAAATCATGTTGAAAAGATTTAGATTTATTTTTACATTATTTTTTTTTTTTAAGCCATAATTATTTTAATTTATTGATGTGTACATAGTAGTTGTCATTTTTCCCCACAGGCATATGGCTAGCGTAATGTTATATTTTTATTATTTTATAAAAAGCAGATATGATCTTGAGGGACAATCATTTTTATATGTTACCTATATTGATATTGTGTATCGCTTACAATTCTTCAAATAACAAAGAATTACACTCATCATGGTTAATAATCATAATGTATTTATACTTTTCTTACAAATGATTAGTTGAATCACCTTTAAGACAAATATATATTTTGCATTCAACATACAAATATCCTACTATTTTATTAGTGCTAGTTTATAGGTATTTATAATTTCTATCAAAAGTGACTGCTTGACGTGACTTGACGTATGAATATGTGAAATTAGATCTAGTACCTTTTCTAGCTGTCAGACATTTCCATTCGTAAGAAAATTGGGGTGTATCAAAGGCGACCTCAGAAAAGTAAATGTTTTCCCGGCGGCTAGTACTTCCCTCCCCTCCATCCTTCCTCCCTCCCCTCATTAACATAGGCATCCAAGTAGAAAGCCAGCAAGGCAACGTTGCGCTTCGACTCTCCTTGCCTGGCTGGACGTAACACAACCTTCACAAGGTGACAGGAGGGGCTTACGAGCTCTTTTGATATAGTTTTTAAGTTTGCGTCTTTCTTTTTAATCTGTGGTAGTTCCCTTATCGATATAGATAAACTCGTTCATATTTAAGAAACTAATAGATTTAGTGATAAATATATATCCCTGGGAGTTTTAATCAATTATTAATTCAATATTCACGAGCTATCAGTTATGTTTGCACTGGAGGACGCGGAATTTAGAAATACACCAAATAAAACCCGTTTCACGTGTGTTCGGGGGCCGGTTGAGTGTGTGTGAGACAAAGAGCGACCTATAGGAGAGAAGGGGAAAAGTTATTTCATGGGCAGAGAATAAAATGTCTTCTGGTCCTTTTTAGAGTTTATACATTAGTTTTTTTTCACGCCGCTCGTTTCAAGGTTAATAAAGTGGTCAGCCAGACTTTTCGCTTGTTTTGTTCTGTGTCGTAATTAATTAATTTTAGACATATTAGACTAATTGTAAGACCGGCCATGAGCTGAAATTTGTAGAGTATAAATAAATTAAGAAATGTATTTAATCGGTCATGTTTATTTGGTTGCAAATGCAAACACCCGAGCGGTAGGGTTTATACTCATTATGGTATATTTTAGTAATATATTTTAGAGCTTTTAAAACATACATTTTTTTTACCTTCAACTATGATAATGATATATACTTGTTATATCTTTAATGCAGCATGACAGCCTATCCCATGACTTGACGTATGACTTGACGTATATAATACGTGGTAGGAAGAACAAATTTTGTTTGTGGTCAACATTGCTACCATTATATATACTAAACTATTGGTATTATTTTATAGATGATAGATAGTATCTATCAAACGTGACGGTTGTAGATCATGTGACCTGACGTATGAATACATTAAAATGGTTTTAATAATTTTTGTAACTGTCATATAGTGTTTTTCTTACCAGAATTATACTATATAACTTATATTATATAATTTATGTTTTAGGTGTTATTAACTTTATAATTTCTTACAGTCCAAGTTTCATAGAAAGACAGCTAGAAAAGTTACTAGATCTACTTTCACTTACTCATACGTCAAATCATCTTATCTGCATCTGTCACTTTTGATATATTAACAGTACACTTTTACAAAAAAAAATTAGCACCGCGTCTTACTACCCGTTCGGGTTACACGCTTAAGTACTAATTACGCTAGTGGATAAGGAATTGGGAAGGTTGAATTCGGAGGAAGTGAACCCGAATTTTCGTGAAGGAGAGTGGAAAACCATTTTGGGAGAAAAAAAACCAGTTCACCCGACTGAGATTCGAACATCTATCTCCCCGTCCTCGGCAGTCTAGTTCAACATGAAACTAGCGCGTTAGCCAAATACGCCACCGAGGCGGATTGTATGGTTATTAAACGGGAGCATTTTCTGCTGCAAAAAAAAAAAGTACGAATTTTCTAAAAATTCTATTAAAATTGGACTGTAGCTAAGACATTTATAAATACAAAAATAATTTCGTATGGGGGTGGGTTAACCGTCCAAAATACCCTCCACACCCTCCTTGCATGGCTCTGATAAGCTCCAAACAACTTAATCATGCTTTTTTCTAGCAGTGACATGACATTTGATATTGTTGTTGCGACCAGTCATGTGCTCAGACGATGCGTGCGCAACCTTCATAGAGCAGTCAGTCAGGCAGGCAGTCTATTCGGTGGCCAAGGTATCCTCCACTCATCGGCAAGTGCACTTCAGTTTAGTTGGAAACAAGAGAGAGCGAGGCGGCGAGTGAGTTAGTCGGCGATTAGGAACGGAGCGAATGACTTCGTGGATATTCCGCGCGAGGAGATTACGGATGGATAAACAGTTATTTGGTGAACAGTGTTATTTATTAGCACCCTGTCGGGAAAATATAAGAATAAGGTTATCGGTCAAATAAAGGTGTTTTTTTTCTTTTGATTGATTAAAACATTTACCTCAATGGATAAGTGCGAATGAATTATAACACATTCACCTGTGATTTATCTTGATACTGTGTTGTGTCAGTGAATCTTACTGTGGGAAATTTCGTGTGCGCCCCGAACAGTGGTTTTTTTTTTAATGACTGATAGTGTTGTGATAGAGTTGGGATTAAGACCTTCACATGATGTCCACGGTAAGTTGGCCAACCTGCCTTATACTTGGTGTCGGTTTGCACCTGCCATATGTCACTTCCGTTGTAGGGTTGTTGTTCTTTTGTTGTGAATTGATACTCTTTTTATTTTAGGTAATATTATGTTGGGGGAATAGTTTGATTTATACGTACCTTTGTATCATTTAAAATAAATGTATTAAAATGCGTTTTGTCTAATATTTTGATACTTGACACTACGGAACGCTTTTGTTTGGAAAAAAATGTAGATATAGAAGTGCAGGGGACATGAGAAATGATGTTTTTTTGAGTTTTTATATCAAAATTTTGGTTGGTAAAAATAAATCAGATAACATTGCTTCATTACAAACAAAAGAATTTAATTTTCTTCACATGGTGATATAAACGGTTGTTGAATATCTGTCAAGGGTGTCCTGTAATTTAGTGACAACTTTGTCTCTTCATTTAAAAAGTTTCTCATCTAATTCCGCTATGCTCATTAGTCATGACATATTCAAGAACAGTTGAGGTCACCATATGAAGAAAATTACTCTGTTTCTACTGGAGCAATATTTTATTTATTTTGGGAAAAAAAAAAGTTTTGCTATAAAAACTGCAGAAAAAAAACACACCTTTTCTCGCGTCCCTTACACTCTCACCCTAAAGGTGTTACTAGGGAATTTTCTGATTTTTCTTTATCTCTTCTCTAAGGCAGACAAAAAATGCATACAGTATTACTCTAAACCGTTCACACTCTTTATTACTCACAAGAATAACTGTATAAACACACGATATAAAAAAAAACTACCCATCTAATTTGACATGTTCACTAAAACTATTCCTGCAATTACTTCTTGGGTCAAAGAATTTCTAGTCCAACCCACCACGTGGCATAGGATTTTCTTACGTTATATATATATATATCCGCAGATCTAAGATGATAGGATAGGGACGTGGAAGGTAGAATTAAAATGAAGTGTACCGGCATTAATGGGGAGATTGGAAAACTATTATATAAAAATATAAACACACACGGACACCATATAACCTAATATTTATGTTATGACACATTGACATTTTATACACCTCTTTAGTTTAGACTGTATAGTATCAATAAATGGATTCATAAGAATTTCCAATATATTTATAAATAATTAAGGATGGTAGTTTTGAGCAAAAATAATATAAACCTAAATAATTAAGCCGAGGGGTGGCTGTTTTATCAGGCTTTTCCAAGCTAATGCTTTCGGGGTTTCTAAAAAAAAAATCTTGTGTAATCTTATACGTGTGTAAATGGTTACCTCCTGATTGCAAACAAGGCAGATGATGTTATGTCCACCTAAATATCCAGTGTCCAGATTGTGATCAAGACTTAAAAGAGCGGTGAGGGCGGTGACCCGAGTGGAAGGGGTTGTTGGCAGCACCCACTGGACGCCAGAACTCCCCCCCCCTTTCAAACCTAAACTAAACCTAACCTAACCTAGAAATACTCGTGTATATAATTTAATTAAATTTAGACTGGTAAGGCTAAAAGGCTACAGCTAGGCACACGTTGGCCATCCCTATTGTTTAAGGGGCGGGATGGCATAGCAAACACGGTGTGTTCGCAATATGGACTATCAAAACAAGATAATCCTCTCCAGGTACCGATGTGTTCGAAATCAGGTCGACACCGTGTAAATTGCTCGCGGAAATTTCGAAAGCGTGTCTTAAAAAAAAACCTTTGTTTTCTGACACAGGCCTTCACTTATCGGAGATTCAGAGTTCCCTAAATGACTTATTTATAAAAACGTGTATGTATTTATTGAAAAAACTAATTTGCTAACAAATTTCTTAACTAAGGCCTCAAAATGTACCGAATTAAGATTTGTCTCTAAAATTTTATAAACTAATTGAATAACTACAGATACCGGTGAGCATACAGATTAAACTTCCCGTCCAGGTGTACTGAGGATGATTTTTTTTTTTACTAAATGCTTTCCCACTCACCCTCCGAACAAATTCGGGTACATTTCCTTTAAAAATTCCATCTTCCTCTTCCCTACCCCAATAGTGTAATTTAATGGCTTATAGCCCGGACGGGTAGTTAGATACGGTACCGTAAAGAAGTTTGTTTGTACACTATGTTTACATTAAAATATAGCAGTCCTACCTTGATCTATAACCTCAATTTTAGCTTCTTTGCTGCTGACTGACAGCTCACAGCTGACGGCTCTGAAAAGCTACCAGACCAAATTATGTATCCCTACGCCGAACCATATGATCTGCAAAAAACATGTCTTTAGCAGTTGTCACTTTTGACAGTCAAAATTTAGGTATATACCTAAATGTTGACTGTCAGAAGTCAGCTGTGAACTGTCAGTCAGCACCAAAGAAGCCATGGGGCTACTGTATTGCACTATGGTGCAGCTGGTAAGATAAGACCATAGTGTAATCATTCAAGGGAAGAGCACATTACATATCAGGGTGAACGGAATATAAATACAAAGGAACAGAATAATAAACACTTAGGTCTGTTTGCAGAAGCTTTTGATTCTTTTTCGAAAGTGATGACAAGTGGTTAATGAACATCCCCCTCCCCCTGGAGAGTGGTTTTTCACGTACTGATACACTCAGTCTACCCTGAAAGGGTATCTTGACTGATTACACTATAAGGTGTTATGCGTTAGTGGATGCTTAGTGGACTGATAGTATGGTCCAGAGCACACTATCGCTCCACCTTTAATGCCAGGATCACGATTAACTTAGCGTTAACTTAACGTAGCGTTAACTTAACGTAACGTTAACTTAAAGTTAACTTAACGTATGTGTGATCACGATTCACGTAACTTAACGTAACAACTCGAGCCAAAAATCTTCATTCTCGAGTATGATCTGTGATTTGTACTAGTTTTACAGTGATGATCTGGAATGTTTATAGTTTTCAATCGATATAATAAATATCTATCACAATTTTTTGTTGTTGATAAATTTAGCTCTCCTATTTTAGTGTAATTATTTTGTTTCAATGTCTGATCACTAGAACTTACGCTAAAGAGTAAACATTAGTCATAATACCAACAAATGAGTTACTAAATATCCTTGATGACGTCACTCGCATAATGATTGGCTGGCTAGATCACGTGATACCCTTCAAGTAACGTAAAGTAAAGTAAAAGACCTACCAGAACATCTCTTACGTTAAGTTAACTCCAAGTCTACGTTAAGTTACGTTAAGTTAAAGTTGATCGTGATCCCGGCATTAACCTACGTTGACTCAAGCAAACCCACGCTAGTGTCCACTAAGCATCCACTTAACCAAGTTCTTGCATACGGCCCTATGACCCTCTTATAAGTTGTGCCATAGTGGAACAAAGCAAGGTAAACGAAGGCTAACTGTGAATCATCCAATAGCACAGCGGGTTAGGGCACCGTGAGAAACTCCTCCGTTACTAGAGAGAGTTGGGCCGAAGTTGGATTCCGTCCCCTCCCCCGACAGCGAGCGGATGGCTGCATTGTGACGTTGGAAAACTTTTACTCCCGGCTCCGGTGTTACAGAAGAGGTGGTTTGGTTGTGTATATACCGACAGACTGTTTGGAGCGGAAGGGACAACTTTCCACGGGTCTGAGGTGTGCTGGTCGCGGACTGCCAGGAAATACCAAGCGAGAGGAAGACCCTTCTTCATTCCTTTCGTCTCCGCGACGTTTCTGTTTTATCATAGGTTCATCTAGAGGGGGTTCAATCCCGACCGACAACACCTACGATTTCGGGGTGAACACACGGTCTAAATGTCAAGCTCATTTAGTATATAGTAGGAATAGCTACAAAAGTCACTAAACACTTTTAATGTATGCATACGTCATGTCATATAATCTACAACCTTCACGTTTGATAAATACTATTAATACCCATGAAATAAAATTAATATGGTAAAATGTTAGCAACTTTTTTTTAACCACACAGAAATGTCTGTTTTATAAACCATTCTTCCTTCCAAAATCATGGTATAGTTTGGTGAAGATAGATAGAGGGGTCTGGAAATCTAACCCAGGCTAGGTGTACCATGAATGTGTTTTTTTATTTGGTTTCCCATTCCTCCACGCACACGTGGACACATTTTCCTCCTTCATTCTACCTTCTTCATACTCGAACCATAAGCGTTAATATTTATTACATATGCATGCGGATAAACCGAACGAGTACTAGGATGTGAAAATAAACATCAGCACACAACCTACATGAAAGGCGACGCGAGAAAAGTAAGTGATTTTTGCCATTTTCACAGCAAACAATTTTTTTTTTGGACAAAATAAATTTAATATTGCTCCAGTTCCAAAATAAGAGTTTAATTTTCTTCGCATGGCTATATCAACAGTTGTTGAATATCTGCCATAAGCCTAGCGGAATTGGTGACCTGGTGTTCTAGGGGTAAGGTGTCAGACTTCTGTGCTGAGGGTCCGGGGTTCAATCCTCGGTCCCGGCACAGATTTATCTGATTGCCAAACCCTTCCTTCACCTCTGAAAAGACGTGTATTAATCACAACTTGTGAATGTGAGGAATGCCAGGCCTCCAACGTGGTTCGGATCCCACGTTAAACTGTAGGTCCTCCATTTCATCTCACAATCACCCTTCCATTACACATTAGTGTAAGTGCGTATAACCTGAACGGTTAGTAAAACGCGGTAATAATAATAACATAGCGGAATTGAATGACAAACTTTTTAAATGTAGAGAAATATTTGTCATTAAATTCTAGGATACTCTTGACAGATATTCAACACCTGCTGCTATTACTAAGCCTATGTGAGGAAAACTAAACTCTCTATGTTTCTATTGAAGAAATAATAGCTTTAAGTCGATGAAAAACATTTTTTTCTACAAAAACTAAAAATACTACCCATAAAATATAGAAATCCCTACAATCCCGCCGTAAATTCACAGCAGACACAACATCCAGTCTCTGTCCCCTTCTTTAAAATATGGTTATTAGGACTCTCCGCGAACTACAGGTTGAGTACCTCTTTAGACACTTGCTACCGACTAAACCAGGGATTCGGACAGTATAAAGGTCGTGGTGAGTTTAGAGAATATGAGCTGTCTGGTATCGAACAAGTCCCCTTACACCTGTATTCCTCCAACTTTTCCACATGGTCACGTTAGGCGGGGCTTTTTGACATGGAGCCAAGTGTATAAAGAATAGGTCGTGTTGGAGTAGAATTTATGGTTTTATGAACCGGTGGGCGTGCGCGCGCGCGTGCTGGTGCTACACATGTAATGTCTTAGCAGGTGGATAGTAAACAAAAGCTTGCAGGCGAAAAACCAATCAAGTCCATAAAGCAGAGGCTACATTTCTATAAAGAACATGAGACTTATACTCTGATTTTGGTTGGAAGAACAGTAGATAAAACTCAAAAGTATTTCGTTGAGGCCAACATTGATAACATTTTACTATGTTATTTGTGTTATTCTGTAGGTATCGATAATATCCATCCGAAGGGAGAGCTGCAGATAATATGACTTTATGTATACATTTATTAAAATTGCTTTAGTAACTAATTTCTACTGTTCTTCCTACCAAAATCATACTATACTTCGATCACTTACACTATGTGACATGTAGGTATCGCGTCAAGGTATGCTTACTATTCTCCAAAGTTCCAGGTGAACTAAATCTAGATTAAGTCCAATTTTCATTGGAAGGACCTTTTGTGGCCAGCATTGATATCATTGTACTATATTAGTGTTATTTTATTGTTATATCTATCAAATGTGACAGCTGGATACCACATGACTTGACTTATGAATGTATGAAAGTAGCTCTTGTAACTTTTCTAGCTGTTAGACAATGCACTTCCTCTAAAATTCGGACTTTAACCTCGGTGCTTTAATATGATAACTTTGAACAAACATGACCACCTTTTTTTTCGTTTTTGAGAAGATGGTTTTGAATTATGTTGGTGATAGTCCTTTAATAATTTATTGGATTTATGTGAGCTATTAATTACGCTAATTAGGATAGGAGTTATCAAGGTATTATTTTGGAGAAGTCATTGCATCTACGTGAAGGGAGATTAGGAAACAATTTTGGAAAGAAAACTCCCTCGGTAAGCTAGTATTTGACTCTCACCGCTAAACCAGATTGGGTGAGCCTGACATTTAGTTTGCGTGCCCACCGATGCAAGTAAAATTATTTATTAACTTATAGAAAATTATGAACGCTGTACTGGTGCTTTACAGCTTATTAGGAAGATTAAACCAACCCAAGCAGCAGGCATTGTGGAAAAGCTAAACTACCATTTAGGAGCGTGCATCACATACCAATCAACTCAGTGATACAATCGGCTAGAAATCGTAAATTTACACCAACACTATTGTATGTACGTGGGTCATGTCTGATTAAACATTAATGTAGATAAATAGTTAATAGAAGTTTCTAATACTGAACATTGTTGAAATATTAAATGATATATTAAATTAAAACTGCATTGAAAAGGCCATTTTTGACCATTTTAGAAAAGTTTCACAGCTAAGCACTGTGCGCAAGTCTTCATTCTGTAATAATAGGGACATTATTATAGTTATTAACAAGAAACTTTGTCACTTTGTCTCCTATCGTCACCGCGGAAAATTTCGAGTAATCATTCAAATACGAGTGCACTGCACACATTTCTGGCATATCTTGGTATTTTCTTTTCCCTTTTATTCTCACACCTCGCGCGCGCACAAACGCAGATGCTAGTCTGGACCTTAGTTGGTCCTGCTATGACGCTCATCTGAAATATTAACTTTACTCATCTGATTTGAGCTGATTTAATTAACTCCTCTCTATTTAAAACATGATTGTCTGTTTGATCCAACATGATTGGTTTTAAACCTCAGGGCTAGAACAGGTAATCTCTGTTGAGAGTTCTTATCGACAGAAAAGATTGCGACCTCGATGTTGGATTAAGAGAAAATCTTGGCTTTGAAGCTTAAAATTTAGGTCTGTTCGACCTTTAAATTCTTGAATGATCTGAGTTTAGATTGGTACAAACTATATCGGTTTCTATCCTCAGTATAATTTCTGATTCTAGTACGAATAATGGGAGCGCGAGAAAAGTTAAGTGTTTTTGCATGTTTTACATCAAAACTTTTTTTTGGTCAAAATAAATAAAATATTGCTCCATTAGAAACATAAAGAGTTTAATTTCCTTCACTTGTGATATCATCAGTTGTTGAATATATTCTCAGGGTGTCCTGGAATTTAATGACAGCTTTTTCTCTTCATTTAGAAAGTTTGTCATCTAATGCCGCTATGATCTTGACATAATTATATTCAACAACTGTTGATATCACTATGTGAAGGAAATTAAACTCTGTTTCTACTGGAGCACTATTTTATTTATTTTGGCCAAAAAATTATTTTGATTTAAAAACTAAAAAACACTGGCCTTAACTCGCATTCCCTACATCCCCACTCTATGTGTCTACCTACCATATTGTGGAGAATGACGGTACATTGGTCGGTTCTTCACCTGAACCCTCCGCATACCTGTAACATTTCTCTCTCCTCTCCTCGTGAGGGAGGCAACCTGCCATTGTTTGGGTTAGGGCAGTCCTACATGAATTTTAAATTTCTTTCGTAGGGCGGGCTGTAAAGTTATGTAGATGCTTGCTATAGTTTCAATATATTATTAAAAATAATAATTATTATTTAACACGCATTTCCTACTACCCGCGTGTCTTTGTCCGACACCTCCAGCTCGTCGGGAGCTAAGGGGGCCCCTGTTTCGATTCCCAGCACGACTGAAAAATTTATAATTTGTGAAATGCGGGTTTGTCCTCTCATAGTTTTGAATTAACGGCCGGGGATTGGATGTTGTGCTTGTTCTTGATTAAAGTTATAAGTTGTGAATTTATATTATCAGTCGGTTCCAAACGTGCACATTAAATACTAAAAAAAAGGGTTCTTAGAAACCAACTTAATCTTTGAGACACAATAATAATACTATATAGACAGTAATTAATAATAAATAAAACAAAATAATTTAAACAACATTTGGAGGAGGGTAAGTAGGCCTACTAATACTAAGGGCCAGATTCCTTTGTCAGATTTAGTGCGGCTGGATACCAATTACAAGAAGACACCAACCTAATCTAGAATTGAATGGGCCAGTTTCGCGTATTAAACTGGCTCATTCCATTCTGCTCTAGATCATAGATGTCCTCTGTTTGGTTTCAAGCCGCACGTGAAGCGTTCCAAGTCTGACAAAGAATCCGGCTGGACCCTAAACCACAAACAGCTATAAGCATTGTTTTAGGCAGCACCTGAATTGAACGGGATTCTCTAGCCATTGATTCTCAAACTGTGGTACGCGTATCCCCAGGTTACGCGAGCAGCTCTCAGGGGAAAAAATCATCAAAATTACAAGAGAACCAAACGTGGCGGGGAAACAAATGTGTTGGGGAAATTTTCAAGGTGGCTGAGGAAAATTTTCTTCCTTTGTTACATCACATTATTTTGTCATTTGACCTGTCACTTAAGAAAATGTTATCGTGGGTGTTCATTAGCCTAGTCATGACCAAAGGGTACAATCTAAAAATATGTTGCAAGTCATTGCTCTAGGCCATACTTCTAGAGTGCCTTCCTCTTGCCTAACACTGAGAAAATCTCGCCCTTTCCCCTTTTTTTTTCTTCTTCTATCTATCCAACACTTTATATGAATAGCCACCTTCACGCGCCTCTTCATATTATTCTCACCGCAAAAATACACCAAAATTATTCGTACACAAAAATCACAATAGTCTTAAAGTGCTCTTAACTATCAATGACCCAAATGTGAATAGAAATAAATAGCAAAGGGCAGACTATCAAAATAATTACGTGTTCATTAGATTGGAATTAGTGGCCGGTGGTGGTAAGTTATTTTTACCAGCACTGCGTCTTACTACCCGTTCGGATTTTTGCATATGTACTAGTTACTCTAATGTGCCTGGCGACTAAGTCCCCCACTCCCCAATTTTGAGAACCCCTGATCTAGGTATTTAGTCGGTGTTCTTAAATCATCGGTCACCGATGGAAAACACCCCAAAATGTACACCTTGCTGGGGTCTAACCCGAACCCCTTGGAGTTATAGCTAGGTGTGGTCCTGAGGTGGATCGTGCCCGGGACGTCGGAAGCCTCCCCCCCCCCCCCCGTCCACCTCACCGCTCGATCTGCAACCAGACGTTCTCCACGCGGAACAAGGCCGTCGAGAGACGATTGCGGATCGGAGGAAACGGGTTTTCACTTTATCATCATCGCCTGGGAGTCGGCTTGTTTGTATGTTTGTTATTATTACTATTCAGTGATGAACTACTGTTAGATCGAGTACCGTTGTAAAGCCGCGGCTCTTTTGTTTGTCGGGCCTGGGCTCCTTATTGGTTCACGAAAACTCCTTTCGTTCTGCCTTCACTCGTGTAAACAACAGGTTTCCGTATTGCCATGTCCATTTACAGTCTAATTTTCATAGGAAGGGTCTTAACTGGCAGTTAAAGCTACTAGATCTACTTTCACGTATTCAAACATCAAATCATGTGATATATTATGATCTAAAGCTTCACTTTTGATACATACAGTGGGCGCCGCTTAATGTGATCACATTGGGACTGAGAGGAATTGATAATAATAGCAGATTGATAATAATAAACGATGCCACATTAAATACAGATGCTTTGTTATAAACGATTACAAGAAGAAACTACAGCATTAACTCTTATCATGCTTTTCCTTTAATATGTGTATGTTAAGACAAATTATATATGAATATTACTATATAAACTTTTACTGTATTTACATATTTATTTTAATGTTAGAGATAAATTACATTTAAGTACCCTACATACATTTTTACATCAAAAAAATACTAAACATTACAAAAGTGCTTCACCTGATAAATTGAGGTATATCGTAATGCACCGATTGGTTATATTATCCGTATCACAAGAAGCGGCGCCTACTGTATTATTAATAGCTATAAAATAACTAAAAAAAACGGTAGAATGTTTTCCTAAAAGGTTTCACCCCTCAAAAAAATCATACCACCTCTTGAGTTTTGTTTTTAAAAAAAAAATATTGTTCGACCCGTTTCATTCCGTGCTTCGGGTCTCGCTACCCGTCCGGATCGTCCGAATATTTACACAGATGAGGTAAAATTGGGGAAACTAGAATTTTAGGGATGTGTGCACGGATTTGCGTGAAAAAATTTTTATTTAAAAAGTTTGGTCTTAAGCGTCACTCTCGTTTAGACTGGGCCCGCTGATGATGGGTAGATCGGAGTTAGAATCCCGCTCGGGTCTACTGAGGATGAGTTTTCTTTAAATAGTTTCCCACTCTCCTTCACGCGAATGCGGGTAGATAGCCACATTAGAGTAATTATATATGCGTATAACCTGAACTGGTAGTAAGATGCGGTGATAAAAAAAAGACGTATAGCAAATAAAAAACTAACGGGTCCGCTACTGGTAGCTTAGAAGGACAGACAGGTCGGGTGTCGAGTCTCCGAGGGTTCAAAAGGTCAGCGGTCGTGAGCCACACGCTATTGTAGGGAGGTGCAGTGACCCGACCCTTGATTGGCTGGAGAAGTGCGCGCGCATCACCTCATTGATCCGCCTAGGTGTGAGAAAGGAGGGAGGGGAAGGGGGGGTAGTGTATCTCTGACAGCAAGGGTCAAGTTCAAGGTCGTGTGGAGGTGGTGACCTTGACATTGACCCCCAGCCTTCCTCGCTTTGTGTACCCCGTACCGAGATCTCGTGCTCGTATAGAATAGTTGACTCTCTCTCTCTCTCTCTCTGCTCTCTCTCTCTCTCTCTCTCTCTCTCTCTCACGTTGTAAAGAACATAATATGGTCTACAGACCCGAAGTTACATTCATCTAGCAAGCGCTATAGTCGTTACGTTAGTATTCCAATGGAAAAATTCCGAAGTAATTTAACAACTCAATAGTAAATTAATGTTATATTTGGGGTTTTGAAATAAAATTTAAATAACCATCGCTGTAATGTAGTGTAGTATAGTGTAGTTTCTTAGTCTCTTAATACCTGTATCGGTGGTCGCATATTCTAACGCGTCACTCTTGTTTTAGACTGGATTACTGGTGACAGGGCAATCGGGGTCCGAATCATGGTTGGGCGAATCGAGGGTGGTTGTCCATGGAGGGTTTCCCACTCTCCCTCCAAGTGAATTTGAATAGATTTTCATTTATCTTTCCTCATTCATATCTTATTAGCGTAGTTAAGGTATGTATTTAGCCCTTTAGGTTACTAAGAGGGGGGGGAACAAATCAAAATCAAAAGACCCCATTCCTTATCTCAAGTGGTAACGCGACTCCCTACCGAACTAAGTGCCATGGGCTCGGGTCCAAATATGTCCGGGAATTAATTAAATTGGGGCTGCCTCCTTCTCAGTGATAAATATTGACGACTGGGGAATAATGTTGTTTAGATTCTAGAACTAAGCTAATTTTTCTTAATCAGGGCCGGTCCTAGGCCATTTGGGGCTTCCTGCGAACTGTAGAATTTGGGCCCCATAGGTTTTTTTAAATAAAAGATTAGAGCAGTCCAATCACATAAAAAGTTAGATAACATGAATCAGTCAGACTAAACAAAAATATATTAGGATAGGTAGCTCTGTCTTAAAGGATATTGAAAATAAAACGAACATGTGGGCTTGAACTAATTATTTAAAAAGAGATTATTGATTCACGTATCATTTTGGGATTGAATACATTACTCATAGACGATGCATTATGCATACACTATGGTTTTTATATAAAAAATAATGTAGTTTTAACATTTTTATTACAATGTTATAAGAAATCATTAGATACATTAGTAATTAGATTAATTAAAGGTGGAGAAAAAACTAGCAAACACTAATCGAACAGCTGGGACTGTTGTAACTAATTTCATTTTACTGCTGTTATATTTTTTCGATCATTTTATTGATTTATTTAAATGATTAAAACAAAGGGCTAGCTGTGGGGCCCCTAATCCTTGAGGGCCCCCTGCGGACGCATCACTCGCTCAGGCCAAGAACCGGCCCTATTTTAAAGTCGCTCGACCTGAAGTGAAAGTAGAAAACTGGCCGGTGCTTCGGATCAGTCAACATAATATAACTATAACTAGGATTTTACTCTTCATACACTTCCTAAGTGCATGGCTACATCAGCACGTGACATTCACCTGCACTAATCCTGTACACTTATTTTATACTGAAATGTAATAAGCTTACCTTGACTATTTCCACCATGGTGCAGTTTATATGATAGGGCCAGAGTGTAAGCCCTTCACGGTAAGATTGAAAGCTAACACTGGAATTAACATGTCCAGACACCTCCGGGATGCTCTGATGACCCCGACACTTGGGAGTAAATCGCCAGTGTTCACGGCGTGGGTTCAAACAATGACCTTTCTATTTTCCCGTTAACGTCAATTTCATGCTCTCGGTTCATTTTCTGCACTGACACTAAAATCAATTATTTTTATGATATATTTAAATTAACGTGTTTGATCATATAATATTTCATAGATATAATTTGTTGTATTTTAAAACACTTGACATGCTTTCCGCAACACTTGCATCCTACATGAGAAATCCTCACTTTGTATCCTCAATCCGTGATGCGAACGCGTATGAATCCACGCGTCCAGGCCCGGATTAAAGGGAGGGTGACAGGGGCTAACGCACCAGGGCTTCCCCCAACTTTGGGTAAAAAAATAACTTTAAATCAAGTTGGACCGCTTCAGGAAAAATATTTGAGAGGACTAGAATAATTGTTAAAGTAGCCAGCTTTGACATCAGGTCAATAAATTTACATAAACAGCTGTCAACATAGTCACCATCTGTCAAAAAAAGGGATAGCTGTTGACCAAAGAAATACACAAAAGTGGGCTTATAGTGAAAGGTTGGTTTGGAACATACAGTACATAGTTTTTTAATCTCTTTTTTAGGTCTCACTATTTTTAAAATGAAACTTCCCCCCTCCCCTTTCCGTGTCTTAATGACTGTTTTGGTTATACGCATATATTAATTACGCCATTAGAACATAGCGATGAGAAATGTATAATTTTAGAGGAAATTATACGCATTCGTGTGGAGGGAGAGGGAAACCCACGGGCCTTATGTTTGACACCCCTGATCTAAGGCGTCATTATTTGTCAAAAGTGATAGTATCAGTAGGCCTACATTCGATTTGACTCTCCGCAAGCAAGCTATACCGACCGAGCGGCCGCCGCCGCCGTTAGCGGACTTGACGTATGAATATATTATATAGATTCAGTAGCTCTTTATAGCTATCGTATAGTAAGGCTCTTCCAATAGGAATACGAATATTTGTTCACTTTGAACAATCTTTTGTTATAGTCGAATCATCACAATAATAACCTTATTTGAAAGTTCATAGTCAAGAAATCGGTTGCTATATGTGGGTACGTTTCTGTGGAACTTGAAAAGGTCAGGGGATTAATTGTGACATTGAAATTTTAAAAAGTCACTGGAATTGTCAGATTTTGTTTTTTGTTTTTTCCCTGATTTGGGTAGTAAGAAGAGTATTTGGTATACCCTGATTTTGGTTGGAAGAACAGAGAAAATTCAAACCAATTTCTTTGCGGCCAACATTTATAACATTTTACGATATTATCTGCGCTGTTTTAGGGTATTGATAATATCTATACAAAAGTGACAGATGTAGACAACATGACTTTAAGTCATGAATAAATTAAAAAGTTGTGTTTAGTAACTAACTTCTACGTACGTTCTTCCTACAAAATCATACTTTAGTTACAAAAGTTACTAAAACCATCTTAATATATTCATACATCAAGTCATGTATCTGCAACTGCCACTTTTGATAGATATTATCAATACCTATAAATAGCACAGATAATATAGTAAAATTTATCAATTTGGCTACAAGAAATAAGTTTGAAATTTTTAAAATTTCTTCCAACCAAACTCAAGGTATAGCCTACTTCATGAGGATTGTTTTAGTGGTTTTAAGTTCTCATAAGAAATGCAGCAGTGTGAAGATTCCCTTCAAATAGTGGTGCCCTTAAGGCTGGGTAGAAAGGAACGTGAGTTAAGGACAGTATTTTTGCAATTTTTATAGCAAAAAAACATTTTTGGTCAAACTAAATAAAATATTGCTCTTGAGACGTTTAGTTTAATTGTTACAAATAGTAATTTCAACAGTTCTTAAATATTCGTCATGCACACCATGTAATTTGGGGAGAACTTTGTATCTTCATTAAAAAAAAATTCTCATCAAATGACATTATGTTCATGACATATATCTATTAAAAAACTGTTGATATTTCACTATGTAGTAAACTAAAATAAATTTAAAATTTTGACTGCAGCACTGTTTCATTTATTTTGGCGAAAACTTTCTTGCTATAAAAATTGCAAACATACTTGCCTGAACTTGCGTACCCTGGAATCCCACGTTAACGCCATTACGATTCATAGTAACGAGAGGTGCGTCTTCCATTGTAAATTACCTCTCGGGGTTCGCGTCTCAAGCGCCCCTGATTAAAACAAAATCAAATTTAAAAGACTCTCGACGTGACCTCCTCCATATCCTTCCTTCTATTTGTTATTCCATGACGGGTATGTGGTTGTGTGACCCCGCGCTGTCTGGCGTGCCATGTGACCTATGTCATGATGTGTAGAGTGATGTATCCTTCTCAAGGATGTATGGAGGTCGTCTCGGTACTACACACTGTCACTTTGTGTGTATGTGTGTGTGATGCTCCTCTTGTGTTCTCTCGAGAGGGGCAAGGGGGGAGGGGGGCGGAAGTGTGCGGCCTTGCGGCCGCGCAGGCGTGAACTCCAAAGTTCCGGGACGAGACTGGCTTGTCAGTTGGGTTCTGGTTGGTTCCCTTTTCTCTCTTCTCTTCGTATCTCTCCTCTCTTTTTTAACCATCTCTTTCGGAGCACCTGTGAGAACAGAACGTAGCTCAAGTTGACCCACCACATTGCTGATTTTTTTTTTGTTCAATCGTGTCTGCTCCATTTGTGCTCAAATTTGCCTAAAATGAACATTTGTGTTTTGAAACTAGATAGTTTAATTAATTTAACGTGGCAGACCAACTAAGCAGGTCCATCACATTTTGAAAAAAAAAAATCAATATAACTAAATTATGTAAACCTATGTACTATTCGTTTGTAAATGTGTTCAAGATAAACATTTGTGCTCTAAAATTAGACCTTTAAGAGAACATATAATGTGACAGGCAGGCCAACGTTATCTAAATGTTACCAATATGATTCATATACATAAAAGATGAATTTCTTGTTGTTCATACATAAAAATTCATGACAAAATATCATTTGTCACTGGCACCAAGCCTTATATAACTTTTATTTTAAATTAAATTTTGAACAAGTATTTTCACTTTGACTAAAATTGTAAATTTAAAAAGAAGAGGATTCTAATTTGTATTCGGATTCGAAAGAAAATTTAAGGTTTATATGCGAGAAATATAGGATTGACCCATCTCTAAAACATATAAAATGTATAATTTCATGATAAACACTGGCTAAGATTTATGCCACAAAAGAGCCCCGGATGTAAGGACATGCAAGCTGAGGCGCCATTTCTCCCTTTCCATGCCTCTTCTCTATGCAATTAAGATGACCTGGCGGTTTAGGGGTAAAGTGTCAGACTTCTGTGCTTGGGGGTCCGGAGTTCAACTCCTCGGTCCGGCACAGATTTATCTGATTGCCAAACACTTCCTTCACCTCTGACAAGACGTGTATTAATCACAACTTGTGAATGTGTGGAATGCCAGGCCTCCACCGTGGTTCGGATCCCACGTTAAACTGTAGGTCCTCCATTTTCCTCTCACAATCACCCTACCATTTACACATTAGCGTAAGTGCGTAAAACCAAAACGGTTAGTAAGACGCGGTGCTAATAATAATAATAATAATAATAATCTGTGCCATTCTTATCTGGGCGACTAGTTTCATTTTGGTGGGTACAAAGTTGAAGAGTAATAATAATTATTATATCTGGGGAACGTGAACAAAAAAAAGGTCTTATTTCTCTCCAGCTGCTGGTCGTGTTTGCGGGTGGTCTCGTTCTGCAAACCTCTGAGTAGCTAGGGGCACCCCCCCCCCCCTGTTCTCTTACACGTCAGCTGGTTTGTTAAGGAGATACAGTAGGAGAGTGTTCTTTTGTCCCCTTGTGTTGCGAGGTACCGTTGGCGGCCTTGGAAGGGTCGCTCCGCTTCGCACGCGACCCGCTTTCATCGCACATACCTCCCCTGCCCCCCTCATATATTGCACGATCACTCTAACATACACGCTAATTCATCAATATCCACACTCGTGGTTTTACTTCAGATAGTTTTTTTTACAAGTGGTGACACATAATAATAACTGTCTCTTTTGCGACGTACACCCACACTGGCAACCACTATAAGGTTTGTTTTATAATAAATTAACACAGTGCCACAAATAACACCTAAAACAATAAATACTAGATGTGATCAATATGATAAACAGAAGAGTGGCATTTAGTTTCACCAAATAAAAATGTAAAAAGGTTAGGGGGCCTAAGTGGGGAATTTTTAGAATGTTGTTGAGAAAACTTGGAAAAGTCAGGGAATTGTATAGTAAAAGTTTTTAAGCGACTCTGAAAGTGCAATCATAGACAAAGTATATTTTCTCTTTGGCAGTGGTATTAAACCTCGTGTATGCGGATACATTTTAGGGGCTACGTAAAATTTAAAAAAATACATACAAACATATATATATATATAAAACTCATTATTTAATTAATTATTTTGGATGTAATTTATTTTAGCTATAAATTATAGAATAGGCATAATTTGAACTGTGCACACAATTTTTAGGGTACAAAGCCGATAAATTATATCTGGGGGTACGACTCAAACAAAAAAAGTTTGAATACCACTGCTCTCTGGTACAATACAGAACTTAAATCACACAGTATCAACTGTATATAGGGTAGGCCTATCTACGGTAGGAGAGGTGGTAAGTTACAGTATGGTTTGGTAAAAGGAAAAGTGGTAGGAAAAGTTACCATGTATTCATTCGCAAACCATATAATCTGATACAATATGTTGAGTTGTTGCCTTTTGCAGTCAAAACTTTCAGCCCCCTCCCCCTTTTAGCAGTTTTTACATTCACTAAAAAATTCTTTACAAACGAAAACTTTTAAAATGCTGCATTCTCTCCAAAAAAATTAATATGGCGATCTAGCCGAGACAGGGGCGGTTGATGACGTCATACAAATCGTCTTCGGTTGTGTTCATGCACCGCTTACAAAATACAAACGTTTTATTTTGAAATTAATATTTTGAATGGCTAAGTCACGAAAAAACCAATTATACAGTAATTCTTGGGAAGTATTATTAGAATTGTTTGATAACACCTTTTATTAATAATATAGTATTACTAAGAAAATGATAATTATTTCCGAATGACAATAAAGACTTTCAGCTAATCAAGGTTTGCATTAAAGAACATTATGCTAGCTCTCACCACCTCTCCTATCGTAGCTAGGGTATATACGTAATAGGACCTAGTTGCCGTCTCCCTCAACCCAGCCTCTTCACCTATTTAAGTAGCCCGCGAGCCGCCACTGCGGAAAATTTTCCGACTGAAAATTCACCAGAAAATGTTCATCTGTTTGCGGGTGGGCTGTGTGTGTCGACTCTTGCAGTTCCCCGCGCGGAGGTCATGACGCGGCGATGTGATTGTGATAGGACAGGGTCACTGCCCCGCACATCCTCTCTAGCTCCGGTGCATGCCGGGTGTGAAGTCATTAACTCTCTCTTGGTGTAGGTTATGGAGGGTGTGTGTGTGTGTGTGTGTGTGCCTCCCTTTGTGCTTACGGATAATGCACCACGGTTAATTTACGAGGGGAAAGAGAAAGGGTTTGAGAGTGCGACCTGGAATTATGATTGTTTTATTCTTTGCATCCTTTCGGCGTAACTCTTTCTCTCATATTTATGACGAACGTGGTTTTTTTTTAGTGCCTGCCGGCTGCAAACCTATTTTTTGTCACGGACATTAACTTTGTATACTCGTGTTTGCAAAATCATTGAACAAGTATTGGTACACAATTTATTTTTTTATTTCTCTTACAGTGGACGAGAGGTTAGAGCGACTAATTTTTGCTAAAGTGGTACAACCCTTTTTTTTTGAGGTCTGCGCAATATGCTTTTGATCCGCTCCAATTGAACCAATTTTCCTATTTTTCCATATCATAGAAATTAAAATAAAACAAAAAATATTTATATAAAAGATTTAACTATAATTTCTCACTGTTCCACCGCGTCTTTTTTAAAGAGCCACCCACGGATAACACCTAGCTTAGGTAGATAACACAGATTGAACCAGGCGTCACATTGTGATAAGGCGTTTTATATTCTCTTTTAAAAACAATGGAATATTTAAATAAAAACGTAGGCTATTTAAAATCTTTTCAAACAAATTAAAAAGAAATTGATATACAATTATTTAAAAAAAACTATTAAACTGTTTCCAATTTCGTTTTTGTCAAGTGAATACTGCAGAAAACCGCACATCAATACGTTTTATGATTCGAGCTTAGTAATATTGTATTTAATATCCCGGTTAATAGGTCGCGAGATGTGCTTTAAGCTTTTATACTGTTTTTTTAACAGTACGTCCCCGAGAAAGTGTAAGCTTTTTGTCTATACACTTTCCTCGTGTGTGCTATATTTGAGTTGCAATTAATGTTGGATGGAAGCAAGTTAAATCAGCAACGCCCGGATTTTGCTGACTTAACAGTTGTTAAAAAGAATTACCAATAGAATTACACTAACATTCTAAAAAAATTACAAACAATTCTCAAAAAAAGTGAACGAATACTTGTAATGAATGCTCAATAATAAATCAAACTCACGCTTTACACGTGTAAACTAGAATAGATTTGTATGCAATGAAAAACCTTTAGCAACTAAATTTTTCTTTGGTAAAAAAAACTTTGATTTACAAATTTCTGCTTCAGACGCGATATTCAACCCTTCTTCCACCTTTCCAGCTAAGTAGCATTGACTTACTAGGAAGGTGTATTTTCCAACCACGCAAGTAATTAATAAAGTTACGAAGGTAATTTGAAGCCTTCATTAATTATCTTCTCAGGTGACCTGGTGGTCTGGGTAAGGTGTCGGACTTCTGTGCTGAGGGTCCGGCTCAATCCTCGTGCCGACATAGATTTATCTGAATGCCAAACCTTCCTTCACCTCTGACAAGACGTGTATTAATCACAAACTTGTGAATGTGAGGAATGCCAGGCCTCCACCGTGGTCGGATTCCACGTTAACTGTAGGTCTCCATTTCATCTCATTAGCGTAAGTGCGTATAACGCGGTGCTAATAATAATAATAATAATTATCTTATCATTCCAACAATTTTGTGGGGTTAAAGTAAAAGTTTTAAGTATTCGTTACAAGACAATCATTGATATTTAGGCATATCACCTTAAATTACCTAAAAATCCAAAATAAAACATTACCGAAAAATGACCAATAAAGGATCAAGGAGGATCAACAGAGTTTATGAACAAATAATCATTATCATAAAAATCTGGCTCATCAGTCATAATATATTGTGCAATCCTTTCTAACGGAATCCCTGTCAAGATGGTATTTATTTTCCCGCGGTAGAGTGAATGATCCTCGGAAAGTGCATATTGACTAACTCTTAATAACTACTACATCCAAGTGAGGCAAAGTGGCCACACTTTTTTTTCAATTAAAACTGTATGGGCTATTACGGCGATATTACATCGTCCTCATTTCTGTTGTAAAAGTTATTTTATGAAAAGAAATATGATGTAATTTTGACGATCCATCAAAGTTCGTTTATAAAATAATACATTTTACAAATATTTACCTTATAGAATATGATCTAGATAGAATCTAGGGTTTTTACCAAATAAAGTGATGACATATGAAAGTTCATTCTATGCATGAATTTTTTTTTAAGAGCAGCTTTGGTGACTTTTTTTTAATAAGTTTTAAGGCTCATTCTTAAATATTTTTGACATGATTGGCGTCTTATCAAAGGTAGTGTCAACTCTTTACATACATAGTATAAATCTACATTTTACCACGGAGTCATCCCTGCTCCTTTAGTGTAAATTTGTGGATACATCAGACGGTTAGTAAGACGTAAAGCACTTTAAAATAAATCAAGGATACGGAGTATAGACAATAGGCTTAACCTTTAAATCAGGTGTTCATTCCCTACATGCACGTCAAATAACTCAAATAAAATAAAAACATCATAGGCGTAGTCAAATACTTTATTAATACATTTACTTCCCCTGGGATTCAACTGACTTTTTGTTTAACACCGCGTCATACCTACCCGTTTGGATTATACACATATGGATTGATAACACTAATTTATCAGGGATGAGGAAGCTTGAATTTAGAGGAAGCGTACCCTGCATTTGTGTGAAGGGAAAGTGGAAAACCATTTAGGAAAAAAACCACCCCTCAATACACCCGACTGGGATCGAACCCTGCTCTCCTCTCTAATCGGTAGGTAGTATAGTAGACTACAAGTGTGACGCCTTAGACCATGCAGCCACCGAAGCAGGTATGATATTTTCATTGTACAGATTTCTTGATTATAAATTTACTGGTGAATCTCTTTACTCCTTTTAGTGGGCCTGTAACGTTCCCTCGAGGATGTGCTATCGCGATCGCGATCCACGTTCCTTCTAGTAACCGCAAGCTACTCCACAAACACCACAACGTGTAATGAGTATCTCTGTCTCTATGACGAAATAAGAGAAACCGCCGCCAGGGGAAGGGATTTCCTTTAGGGCAAATAAATGTTTGGGTTTACGTAAATGGGCAGCAATTCAGCCTTATACATACTTCTCAACTTTCTAAAATGCTGGTAGACATAACATTTCGACAGACTCGGCGAAGAGTGGTGCATGCAGGCAGGCAGGCGAGGAGGGCGCTTTACAACCTGCTGTTGTGGTTGGTTCACCCGCTTTACATTCACAACTCTCGCGCGTTCATTCACTTTCTTGATTGCGTCGTCGCGTCTTTATCATACGTGTCAATCAAGTTGAGAAGGAATCATTCATTCTATCTTTTGATTGCTTCTTCGTTATGATATCAAGCTGAGAGGGGATCTTTCATTCACTCTTTTCCTTCTTCGTTATGATATGTGTCAATCAAGTTGAGAGGGAATAATTCATTCTATCTTTTGATTGCTTCTTCGTTATGATACGTGTCAAACAAGCTGAGAGGGGTTCTTTCATTCACTCTTTTGATTGCTTCGTTGTAATGCGTGTCAGTCAAGTTGAGAAGGGATCGTTGATTCACTTTCCTGATTCCTTCGTCGGGATGATGCGTGTCAATCAAGTTGAGAGGGGAACATTCATTTACGCTTTTGATTGCTTTGTGATGATACGTGTCATTCAAATTGAGAGGAGCCCCCCCCCCCCCCCCCTTCACTCGTTCTCCAGATTGCGTCGTTGTGGTTAGATATTTCCGGTAAGATAATTGAATCAAAGAAAAAGAGAAATTATTCTCAAGGATTTAACCTAATTTTTAAGTACTTTATTAACATATCTGTCCTACAGACCTGAAGGTTAATAATGACACAACCAATCACCAAGCATTGTAGTCGATTCGCGACTGTGAGAAAATAACTGGAAATTGCTTTATTGTAAATATTTTTGATATTTCTGGTGTTGACGTTTACGAGATAATTTAAATTGAAACGTAAATTTTAAAACTTGGGATTTATCGATGAAATTTGTTCAGTTTTAAAAGTTGAAATAGGTGGCCTGGCGGTCTAGGGGTAAGATGTCAGACTTCTATGCTGGGGTCCGGGGTTCAACCCCGGGTCCCGGCACAGATTTATCTGATTACCAAACCCTTCCTTCATCTCTGACAAGACGTGTATTAATCACAACTTGTGAATGTGTGGAATACCAGGCCTCCACCGTGGTTCGGATCCCACGTTAAACTGTAGATCCTCCATTTCATCTCACAATCACCCTACCATTACACATTAGCGTGCGTATAACCTGAAAGGTTATTAAGACGTGGTGCTAATAATAATAATAATAATAATGATGATGATGATGATAGTGATAATAATGATAATAATAATAATAATGATAATAATTAATAAAATAGTTTAAATATTTTACGGAAATAAATCGGAGGGAAACAATTTACAATATCACATCTCTTATTTTTTTAGCACCGCGTTTTACTACCCTTTCGGGTTATACGCTTATGTCCTAATTAAATTACTAGTTTTAGGGATAAGGAAGGTTATATTAATAGGAAGTGAACCCGCATTTGTATGATGAAGGAAAATTGGAGAACCATTTAGGAAAAACCACCCTCAGTACACTCGACCAAGATTAGACCCTCGATCTAACCCCCCTCCCCCCCGCCCCCGTCATTGTCAATTAGTTAGTCTACGTTGAGAGTGGCGCCTTAGACCATGCGGCCACCGAGTCACATCTCTTGTTGAAACGACCGCCCGTGTTGTTTAAAATCTTGTCGGGTCTTTCTTAAAGTTTCTTGTTAGGTCATTAATTTCGACACAATGTCACAAGCTCTAAGATTGGTGATGGATGTCAGCGTGAGGATCGCTAAATTACTTGACGCATGACACTAAATGTCATATCATATTTTGACAGATCAGCAGGATGGAATAGAAACTTCCTATCTTGGACAAAGTTCCTCATCTCCTTCATTCTTTGGTGTCACAAGTCAGGGGGCCGCCTCAGCAAGCGAGAATTTATCGCGCTGACGTTCAGCTATAGAAACATTTAATTCGATTATATTCTTTAATCCTAATTATTTCAAAATATGGTTCATACCAAAATAAATTCAAAAGATTTCAATAGTGCTCCTTTTCCTTAACAACCCAAAAGTATGAGTTTTTTAATTAAAAAAAGTGTGATTATGTGACACTAAATTCATTTTAATGACTTTTTAAACATATTTGAGAAGTTATGAGACTAGACTTGATCATTAAATGGAACAGGGCTCTAGATTATCCTCCCTCTAACAACTAAAATATTTTTTGTACAGGCTAGACGGCCCCCGCCGCACCGTAAAAGTGCGGATGAATACTCTCTCGACGAGTCGTCCGCGCCGGTACGGTACGGTGCGGGCCGGCTCCGTGAAGCCGGTATTTATGTGTGTAGCTCATTTACGAATTAATTAACAGGAACGTTTAATTAGGCTATCAGAGTGGATTTTAAAATTATAACTTTACTAAGATAAATACTAAACTTATAAGTTATAACTAAATGATTGTTTCTTTCGATACCAAATACGATACCGGGCTGCAAATACTCATACGAGTAAAATTATTGAAACAAAAATATTGAGTGAAAAAAGTATGGGTATCGAACGGAAAATATCGATTAGAATAAAGTATCGATAATTTCCCAACATCCCTGGTTATGAAGGGAGATGACCCATACACACGGTGACATGGCCCATGTTTTTGTAAAAAAAAAAAAAATTAGCACCGTGTCTTACTACCTGCTCAGGTTATACACATATGTACTAATTACGCTAATGAGTTGGGGATGAGTAAGGTTGAATTTAGATGAAGTGTACCCGCATTCGCGTGGCGGTAGATTGGAAAAACAACTTTTACTACACCCGACCGGGATTCGAACCCTGATTTCCTTGTCATTAGTAGTTAAGTCTAACACGAGAGTAATGCCTTAGAGTTTATAACATGCGGCCACCGAAGCAGGCGATAAATACTTATTTATTCAATTTAATTTTGTAAAACAACTGCAATGCGTTTGTACCTAAACATCGCTGAAAACTATGACCAGCACTACTATCAAATTACGTACTACAAACAACGTGTTAGTGCGACACTTTGGTTCGTTTGGTAGCGGGTCTTCCTACTGATCTAAGGGTCCCGTGTTCGATTACCAGCATGGCCGAAAAAAATTATCATTGGCGAAGTGTTTGTTTCTCCTTTCACAGTGATAAATTAACGGCCAGAGGCTGATTGTTTTGTCAATTCTAGATTCAAGTTAATTTTTAAATCGTGTGCTGATATAATCGGTCATTCCAGAAAATGCACTTTATAAATGCTTGAAAAAGAAACCACTTGTTTTTTAGTAGCCGCCATGGTAGTTATTACTCACGCTATTAGTTATTATTAATACTCTTAGCACCGCGTCTTACTACCCGATCGGATTATACGCACTACATGTGTAATGGAGGGTGATTGTGATATTAAATGGAGGACCTACAGTTTAACGTGGGATCCGAACCACGGTGGAGGCCTGGCATTCCTCACATTCATAAGTTGTGATTAATACAAGTCTTGTCAGAGGTGAAGGAAGGGTTTGGCAATCAGTTAAATCTGTGCCGGGACCGAGGATTGAACCCCGGACCCCCAGCACAGAGGTCTGACACCTCACCCTTAGACCGCCGGTCACCCCGCTATTAGTTAATTCGTTGTGAATTTAGTACTGAATTAAGTACAGAAACGTCGGCCGTGTGTATGGAGCATAACACTACAACCATTGAGAATATTTGGAGTCTGAAAGATAGAACTAAAAGCAGCCGGCGGGAGACGGGGCGGGCCAGGAATGAAGAAGCACAAGGAAATCCGAGAAATAAATAAACACACGTGCACCAACCCACTTCATACACATCTATAGTAGGATTCTTGTAGAAGGGTATTAAAAAACATAAAAACGTGTTTTTAAATATTTTAAATATATTTAGCACCGCGTCTTACTACCCGTTCGGGTTATACGCTTAAGTACTAATTACGCTAATGGATTAGGAATTGGGAAGGTGGAATTTAGAGGAAGCGAACCCGCATTTGCGTGGAGGGAGAGTGGAAAACCATTTAGGAAAAACCACCCCCAGTTCACCCGACCGAGATTCGAACCTCGATCTCCCCGTCCTCGGCGGTCGAGCTCAACACGACTGGCGCGTTAGTCAACTACGCCACCGAGGCGGGTAACGTGTTTTTGCTGTCAACATTGATTAATGATTAACATTTGACTATTGCAATTTTGTTTATATGTATTGATAATAACTATCAAAAGTGACAGCTTGCAGATAACATGACTTGACGTATTAATACATGAAAGTAGATCTATTAACTTTTATAGCGTTTTTTTTTAGAACCACGTCTTACTACCTGTTAAGATTATACGCATATATACTAATTACGCTAACTAGTTAGGTATGAGGAAGTTTCTAATTTAGAGGAAGTTCAACCGTATTTGCATTGAGAAAGATTAGAAAACTATTTTGGAAAAAACACCCGATCGGGATTTGAACCCCGATATTCCTATCATCGGCATTCTAGTCCAACACGAGAACTACGAACTTTTCTAGCCTTTATATAAGGTTGTTCCAATGAAAATTTGATAATACAAGCATTATCTTTCTTCAAAGACTGACGCAACACTGGACCCGTATTGCAACTTGCAAGAATTTGTAGCTCTTGTATGATTTTGGTGGGAAGAACAGTATAAGTTAGTTACTAAAGTTACTAAAACAGTTTTAGTAAATTCTTATATCAAGTCATGTTAATCTGCAGCTGTCATCTTTGATAGATATTATCAATACCTATAAAATAACACAAGTAATATAGTAAAATGGTGTCAATGTTGGCCGCAAAGAAATATATGTTTGTATTTTCTCTATTGTTCTTACAAACAAAATCAGGGTATTTTAGATATGTGAGATGGAAAATGTTTCTATAATTTTCTTGCCTAAAGATTTTTTCCAACCTTTTGAAACGAGTGCATTTACGATATCTCAAGTTTTAAAGTTTCCACTTCAGTTTAATTTATACGCGAGGCTTTGACGCTAGAAACATTGTTAAATGAGTTACAATAAAGCTATACTAGCGATTACAGTTCTACTCGCACACTTGCGTATTGACTACAGCGCTCGGTGGTTGAATATGTCACTAACTTCGCGGTTCCCCGATCTGCTGTGGACCAGATTAGTCAATAACACAATGTTTATTTATTTTGTGTATTTAACGTACACTTTCTCAACTAACAGGTTTTATCAGCTCAAGACTCACAAACTTACTTAATTTTTAAAACAGCCCGGCTGGCTGTTTTTCCATCCGTGTGAAAGGAGAAGCCCCAATTTCACCAATGGTAAATTTTTCGGCCATTCCGGGAACAGAAATCGGGACTCGTAGTTCAGTTGACCCGTTACCTATTTCGTTGGTTGGTTTGACTTTTGGTTTTAATATGCGCTTAAAGAAAGCCACATTATTATCTATTCCAAACACACAGAATAAATGTAAATAAACTTCGAATCCACTGAGCTCTAAATAAAGGCGGTTTCCCACGGAGTCAAGTGCACGACTCATGACCGCTGTCAGTCATGTACTTAGAAATGTGAAACGGGAAAAATCTTCCCAATTTTTTCCAGAAGATTTTTAGTTTTGGAACCACTCCCCTTTATTATTATTATTATTATTATTACTATTATTACTACTATTATTATTATTGATGATAGTTGGTTATGTTCATAGTTCAATAAGTTAATTAAAAGGATTTTAAGTCTGGCTTGAATATTTGCTAACAACATTAATTTTATCTCCCCTCTCCATCATGCCCCATATCTACTCCACCTTTATCCCCCCTCCAACCCTTTATCAACCCATTCGTCCCTTAACAACCTCTTTGATGTATAGGTTACGGGTAGTTAGCGAAATCGGGATAATCTCTAGATTAGCCGGGAGATGTCAGCATTATCCAGGTGCAGGGGATAAAGTCAGAAATAGAAAGTAGTTTTTCTTATTTACGACACTATCCGGATAATATCAACACTAGCCAACCAGATTTGGATAACGTAGAGTAATATTTGTAAAACTTAGCCCGTTTCAATACGAATTTTATTTTGAAACAACACTTCTAAATTGTACAATAAGATCGTAGCAGTGCACTAACATTCGAAACGCCTCATTTTATGCTTTATTTTCCACCAACCTAATCTAACCTAGCTTAACCTATCTTAAACTAATCTAACAGCCTAATCTAATCTAAGTTAACCTAGCCTCAACCATAGAAATTTTCACTATCCAAGTGCGGGTGGATAATGTCAATATTATTCGGATAAACTTCGAAAAACATTATTCAATCAGATCTAACTCAACATTATATATTTATTTTGGATAACGTCAACATTATCTGGATAATATTGACTATCCGGTTTCGGACTTTGCCCGTAGCATATATTATATGATAGGCTCTTTGGTGCCACCCCGACAATTCACGGTGGAATTGTGAAGTGACTGTAAAATCGTGAATTTAATATAATAGTGAAGCACAGGTATTAGTCGAGTGGTCTAGGTGTCAAGCTGGTTTGCTGGTGGAGAGGAAGTTGTTTGAATTTAGGGTCTGGTCATTGGGTTTTGGTCCCTTCTCTGCGCAATTCCTATAAACTTCTTTTCTCAACCCCTGCCGTCATCCTGTAAACCCTTCGGTGTTCAGGCAGGAGTTTGGGAGACGCGAGAAAAGATTAGTGTTTTTGCAGTTTTCATATCAAAACTTTTTTTTTTTGGTCAAAATAAATCAAATAATTCTCCAGTAGAAACAGAGAATTTAATTTTCTTCACATGGTGACCGCAACAGTTCTTGACTATCTGTCAAGGTTGTCCTGGAGTTTAATGACAACTTTTTTTTTTCCTTCATTTAAAAACTTTCTCTTCTAATGCTGCGATGCACATTACACATATTCAAGAACTGTTGATATCACCATGTGAAGAAAATTAAATTTATTTGTACTGAAGCAATATATTATTTATTTTGGCCAAGAAAAGGTTTTGTTATAAAAAACTGCTTTTTCTCGCGTTACCTACATCCTCTTCTTAAGATGTGAAAAAAAAACTCTAAACGTAAGAGGGAACCCAATCCCATAAATTCGCGCTCATAGTTTTCTTGAACGTTACCACTTTATTCGTATTTATGTGAGTTTTGCGAACGACAATTTACCGATACGCCACGTTGTTTGTACTGATACTTTGTTGACTGGGTGAGTCAGTGCACTGTTGGTATGACGTCACGCGCTTGTCTCGATACACCAAAGAGCATGACGGTGCCGTTTGCCGTTATCAAGGAAATGTCCTTGCGGCGACCTCGCTATCACTACCAACTGAGCGACAGGAATAAAGCTATATCTCATTACTTTGAGTAACGAACGCGTTGGACATACACTTTTTTAAACACGAGGTTATACTGCAATTCACAAACTAGAGTAGGATTCTGTTAGGAAGAAACTTTTTAAGAAATACATATTTTTTTTGCGCTATATATGTATAAATATTATTAATCTAAAGGGACAGCTGTGACTCACACGACTTGACGTATAAATATACGTCTAAGTTAGGGCAATACGTAGCTCTACATATAGGTGCTGATTACGCTAATGGGGTAGGGCAAGGGAAAGTATAATTTTAGAGAAAATGGATTGTCTTTCGGGATTTACAATCGAGCGTTAACGAATGGTATTCACCCGCATCGGTGGTACCACGGGTCAAAACGTTAAACTGGCATTGAACTAGATCGCTGGTGACGTTGAGGTTCAAATCTTGTCAGGGCGCACTGGCGTGAGGGAGAGAGTTGGTTTTACGCATGTAATCGCCCCCCTCCCCCCATCTCGCTGCATTCTGCAGCTGTCACTCTTGGCAGGGTGTGTTATTTTTGACTGCTGAAGATAAATATTATAGTGAGCTTTTGTTAATGTCATTTGTTTTTATTTGCTCTCAAACTTTTTCCTTAAGGAGTGAAATGCTCCAGGGACAAAGCTACCAAGGGTTCATAATTTGCTAATGTTGGATGGTAGTATTTTTGTTGGAAGGACGATAGGAAGGTATTTTTTCTTACACCAGAATCTTATTATATTTTGGCCCTAATGGATCAGTCGTGATATTGAACTCCCTCTCCCCTTCCCCCCCCCCCCCATCTTGTTGGCGACAAGCGCGCGCAACACACACACACACACACACACTCACACACACACCTCGTGCCATGATGTCGGAAGTTATTTTCTGCGACAAGTCTAGGGGTCGTTGGCCCAAGGGGAGAATTCTAGCTCTCATACTCAACGGATTCTACTTTGCGCTGTCCTCGCCGCGTTCCCTCGTCTCGCCGCACGAGACCCCTCGACCCCCCCTCTCCCCCGCCCCCTTCTTGCTTGGCCCCTCTACTAGGTCGTTCCATTTGGGCCCTGGGCCCCGTTTGCTTGTCCCCTACCTTGAACAGTTGCGAGCGGTTTTACTCCATTTTATCTCTACCCCGACAGGTGAAAACATCTCAACCCCCGCCCCACACCCACACACACCCACATACATCATTGAGCCAATAGATTATTATTATTATTATTATTAGCACCGCGTCTTACTACCCGTTCGGGTTATACGCTTAAGTACTAATTACGCTAATTGATTAGGAATTGGGAAGGTTGAATAGAGGAAGTGAACCCGCATTTGCGTGGAGGGAGAGTGGAAAACCATTTAGGAAAAACCACCCCCAGTTCACCCGACCGAGATTCGAACCTCGATCTCCCCGTCCTCGGCAGTCGGGCTCAACATGACTAGCGCGTTAGCCAACTACGCCACCGAGGTGGGTTTGAGCCAATAGAGATTTCCGTCGAGGTTTTTTATTTGATTTTCTGCCGCACCTTAGTACCCGTCTGGGCTATCAACATATAACACAAGGATGATGAAGGTTATAAAGAGCAAGTGCATCTATGCGGGAAGAGGATAGAAAAATATATATCTTAGTGCATCCGAGTCGAGAAACTCAACTTTCCCTTCGAGAGGCAATTCAGTCTTATGAGTGACGCCTTAGACCGTTCGGCCACTGAATCGGGTAGTTTACAATGGTTGAATATCAAAACATAAGTCTGGTTTTTAAATGTAGCCCATACATTTGACACATTTTCCTTCATTTACTTCAAGTGCAACTTGTGAATGTGAGGAATGCCAGGCCTCCACCGTGGTTCGGATTCCACGTTAAACTGTAGGTCCTCCATTTCATCTCACAATCACCCTACCATTTCACATTAGCGTAAGTGCGTATAACCCGAACGGGTAGTAAGACGCGGTGCTAATAATAATAATAATAATAATACTTCAAGTGAGCAAAGTTTCTACCAAAGTTATTTGCGGTATTGAGTATGGGGTGGGGTGTGCGGGGAAGAGGGGGATCAAATGCTCCGATATCCCCCTTTTGGGTACGCCACTTGACCTCCATAAGATCGAAATGGAAGCGGCCCGTGTGTACCTCAAGGGGTCGGTCTACTCCTCACTCCCTAATAACCGGGCTCGGGATAACAAAACGAATTTGTGCCAAATCAGTTTTAATGTATTTCAAGCTAAAAAAAAACATGCGTTGGGTTTGGGGGAGGATCTAATAATCACGCCCAGTACCGTACTTTTAGTGCATACCGAAATACGTTCAAACTGGGATTCGAACTAGAGTTTCTCGGAGATCATTTGGTCGTGATAGTGTGGCTCAGATAGCCCGCTTTGGTGAACGCATGGTCTAAGATGTCACTCTCCCAATAGACTGTACTGTCGATGATGGGGAGATCGGGGCTCGAATCCCGGCCGGGTGTACTGATAGGGGTTTTCCTTAAACAGTTTTACACTCTCCTTCCACCCAAATCCCGTACACTTCCTTTAAATTCCACCCTAATCATTCCTTAAACATTTGTGCAATTAATACATAAGTGTATAACCCGAACAGGTAGTGCCATCAAATAGCTTCCAAGAACATTCAATTTTCAAATATTTGTCCGAGAGGCCCATCCCAAATAGCTTCTAGAGGTAATCCAATTTTTAAAAGTTTTCAGAGGGACCACTTAAAATATATGCCTACTCAGTAAGAATTAATTTTCAAACATATACTGGGGAGTCCTCAAACCTTCCATTTTTTTGGGGTCTAAGTCCTTCAAAAAACTTTTTTTCTTCTTCTAAATACCTCACTACATCCCTCTACATAAGTAAGGCTCCGCCACAGTTGAGCGTACACATAAATTACTAAATTAAATAATATACTAGTAACCAGTACACGTATTGCACGTCTGAAATTGGATTCCATTTCAGTTAAAGGTGCAACGTTATACAGTATCATTATCTTAGGATTTCCAGGCACTCGGGACGTAGTAACCACCTGCACTTAGATGAGGAAAACAGGTAGGCGGGAATATAATCTTTGGATGACCACTCCAAGTTAGACATTTTTATTTCTTTAAAATGACTTACTCTTTTGTTTGAGATTAATTATTTCTTTTCTCAGAGCTTCGTAGAGTTTTGTTTGCAGTCAGGCGTTCACGCAACTATATACACTCTACGTTTGTATAGCCGGCCAACCATAGTAAGAGCCTTATCTTAAAGGTTTACCGCCCTCCCCACAGGTGCTTACATTCTAACTACCCTTCCGGACGAGGAAAAAGATTTAGACGAAAGGGATTTCATAATATAAACCACGTAACTTTTTTTTTCTTCTTTCCAACCTGTGTTACGTACAATTTCACTTGAAAAATGACACCTGGACACGGAATCGAACCCGGACCTTTGGCTTACTAAAAGAGGGACTCAAATTTAATACAGCTCAGAATCAAGTCTTCAATAGTGTGACAACATTTGTTAGTAAGGAAAAAAAAAGGCAATTGGAGGTAATATTTTCAGATGGTGTAATCTCAGGGGAAGGGAATGTATTCTATTCGAGAAATCTTTGGTTATAATATATATAAGTATTAACATACAGCAGACCCGACGTTAGTGACACATTCAACCACCAAGCACTGTCGTCACAACATGGGTAAAATTAAAATGGGCTTTCTCGATTTAGTTTTTTTTCCAGTAAGTTAAAAAATTGGAAAAAAAATAGGGAAAAATTTTCCATGTCAAAACTGTGCAGTTGTCCACTTTATACACAGCTGTAAGATGAATTTAGTGTAATTTGTGTCGTGTTTATTAATTCACGTTTATTTTTATTCTCTAGTGATCAGAATATAGCTAAAATCACGTTTAATCAAAATTGGTCGTAAAACCTGTTCTTCATATGAGAAAAATCTTGTAGAAATGTATCTGCGTTAAACGGGGAATGATCATGTCGGCCTCTTTATGTGAGTATGACTGTACCCGTCTGCAAATTTCAAGGTCAGAAAGTCGATCTAGGCTTTAGCAAAGAGCTTGAAGTGGGAAGAATATGTATGACGGTGCTTGCTTTGATATCTTTTGTGGTTGCAACACACCCATTATGTGGGATATTGCAACGCTCTCTCTCCCTTTCCTCACAACCACAACAACCCTTCCCCCCTTTCCTCTCGAATAATCCTTGTCTACTGTCATTTTACTTGCGCGTTACTATCCATATCAGCCAAGGAATGTGTCTAGCACCTGCCAATTTTGATAGAGTGAAGGTAAAATTATGGTTATATTCTTCTTTTAGTTTTAAAGTGGTCTAAAAGCAGGGTCGTACTCAGTGCTCCTTATACTATATTGATCTACATAAACACACCCTCGCAAAAGACCAAAAGGTGACGCTAAAGTTTGTCGTCTACTTAGATTCTGAGGGGACAGATCTCACGGTTTCTTTCAATGTTCTTGCGCGAAAACATGTCTCTGGTGCATACATGTGTTATCATTTGAAAATAGTGATGTATTTATTATATCACACTTGGGTGAATATAAATTTTCATTAAAGGTTATAACAATTCAGTTTCAAAGGTAATAATATACAAATATGATTAAAATCTTTGATATATTAAAATATTTAGTTATCAAACATGTTTACATTCTGCTAAGACTACATTATATTTAAATTTGGCTATTAACTTGTATATTAGCTTTAGAACAAGATAAATTATATTATTATAGTGAAAGTGTGATAACTAATATGATGAAATAAGGTAGCTAACAACTTAATTAGGTGACCTGGTGGTATAGGGGTAAGGTGTCAGACTTCTGTGCTGAGGGTCCGGGGTTCAATCCTCGGTCCCGTCACGGATTTATCTGATTGCCAACCCCTTCCTTCACCTCTGACAAGATGTGTATTAATCACAACTTGTGAATGTGAGGAATGTCAGGCCTCTACCGTGGTTCGGATTCCACGTTAAACTGTAGGTCCTCCATTTCATCTCACCATCACCCTACCATTGCACATTAGCGTAAGTGCGTACAACCCGAACGGGTAGTAAGACGCGGTGCTAATAATAATAATAATAATAATAATAATAATAATAATAATAATAATAATAATAATATAATAATAATATAACAACTTAACTACATTTGTTTGAATGACAAACTTTGTGCAGTAGTCTTACGTTAAAACGGTCATTTAGGGCATTGGTTCCATATTACCCACCAGTCAAGGACCCCCCAAGAGGCTCTTTGAGATAGGTGGTCCCCCCCCCCCTGCGTTTTTTCTAATCATTAGAATATAATCTATTCTATGTATAGAAAATAGCACTCCGCCCCTCTGCATAGTTAATGTTAAAAAATCTACAAAACTGTAAATTTGGCATTGTAAATCCGAGTCATATGTGTTTTTACATACTCTTATTTTTACACTAACTCTAGTTGTAATAATAATGAATATAATAGTAATAGTTAACACAAAATAGTTAGTTAGGCCTACATGACACATTTATTAACTATGAAAAGTTCACATTTATTCATTTAGATCTAATATTAGTGAGATAAGTGAAACCTCTTCATTTTTCCCATCACTTTTTGAAGTTCAGGTTGAAGGCTGGACACTTTGACTCGAAAATCCGAATGCATGAAGTATATTTTTATACTTGTTTTTCATGTAGCACAGTGCTGAAAAAGCTTGTTCACACCGGTAAGTTGTACATAAAGGCAGCAAATGTTTCGATGTTTTGTTCAGATAGTTGATTTTGATCATCTTGATAAATTGATAACCAAAATTCAATGATTTTTCACTGTGATGAACAGATTTGAAAACACCATTGCTTGCTAAGTCATCAAGCTGGTCCTCCTCGTCTTAGCCAAGATTAGAAACATCTTCAATTTTGCAATCAAATGGGTTTCTTATCCAGGCAGTATTGTTGAAATCGTTGGTTTCAACAAGAAAATAGTATCTCATTGTGGTTGCTAAGATCCCCAGATGCTCGGATATTTCTTGTTTCACTTGCTCTGATATTTTTTCTGGAGTAGATTCCAAAAATTCTTTCAGAGTTGGGAAGTTTGTAAAAGAGTATTTCTCCTAACGTTTTGACCAAATTTGAAACTTCTTGATAATGGCATTTATCTTGTCCTCAACACGAAAAATGTCCACACGATGTCCTTGTAAACTCATATTAAGAACATTCAAATATTCAAACACAGCTGCCAAATTATTATTATTATTTTAACTTTTTATTTTGTTAAATTTTGGCGGTTGTCGCGGACCCCCTAGGAACAGCTCGTGGACCCCCGGGAGTCTGCGGACCACCTATTAGGAACCACTGATTTAGGTTACAGGGTTTTATGAAGTATTACTCTACTTTGATTTTATTAGGAAGCATGTCCTAAGATATTCGTACTTACCTAGTAAGTATGTAATATTTTTGTCGGACAACGCTTCTAGAATTAGTAGTAAAGTCTCTTCTGGAAGGTCTTTTATCCTACCAAAATACTACTATACGGTAGGAATCTGGTAAGAAATAGGGCCATTCCTGCCAATACACCACGGAAACGGATAGTTATTTTGTATATTGAAATCTATAGGAGTAAAAATAAATGATAAATTCTGCCTTTCTCATCCCTAGCTCCTTAGTGTAAATATATTCCAACGTGCAGTAAAAATTCTGTGGATTGGAAAAAAAATAATGGTAAAACCTATTAATTTCCTTAAATAATTCCGTAACTCCTTTTAAACGAATCGAAAAGATCTTTTATAATAAGTCTTATGGAAAGATACAATCAAGTTTCGAATTAACAGTAGGCATGTATATATATATATATATTTTTTTTTCTTTTAACAATTTCTTTGATTTATAATTAATTTGGTCACATTTATGTCGATGTGCCTCTACACAGTAATAATAATAGTAATATAAAATAATAATAATAATTTTGAAACAAAGCGCATTCAATGCAACACAATATAAACCAAGATACGGCGTTTCAAGGTGAGATGAAAGTTAGTGCAGTTAAGGTCTGTATTTTTATCACTTTCATAACAAAACCTTTTTAGCCAAAATATATAATAATTGCTTTTATTAGATACATTTAGCTTAATTTTTTAAAAGTTATTGAATATTTGTCATAAACATCGCGTGATTCGATTATGACTTTTTTTCATCGTTTAATAGTTTCTCATCAAATGCCCATGGCAGATACTATTTAAAAACGGTTGAGATTACTTTGCCTATATGTAGCAAATTAAACTAAATGTATATATTGGGAGCAATATTTGATTTATTTTGGCAAAAAGGTACTTTATTACTAACACTCCCAAAATCCTAACCTTAACTTCTAGGCCGACACTTTAAATTGGTCTCTAGCGCACTGACTACTGAGCTAAGGATCTCGAGTTCGATTCCCAGCCTTGCAGCATCAGAACTTCCCTTCCACAGTGATAATCAAAACCCAGTCCCTTTTGCTGTTAATTTATGTTCTAAAATTAAGTTATTTTGGAAGTTGTGTGCAGACTAAGAACGAGCACATTAAATATCCCAAATATAAAAAAATATATCCTTTTGTGTCAAAGTCGGGTGTAGTAGATTAATAATAGTTTTCAATGCAAACTACCCGCAATGACGATTAAAGCGAATTATTAAATTCGACACATTTAATACCTCTTTGCTGTTGTTTGATCTTCTCAAGGCCACTTCCCAGGTCCATGGAATGGTAGTATCGTTTGTTTCTGTAACGTTTGTTTGAGGTTCAAAATTGCCTTCAACACATGCATAATATACACTCTATTACTCAGTTTCACGGCACATACATGCACATAATATATATACACAGCCGTAACGTTTCGATCAATGTACATATATTTTTTTGGCCGTGAAATTGAATAATAGAGTATATTATGCATTACAGCCGTAACTTTTGTTTGATATATATATATATATTATAAAGACCACCTTGTGGCGATGATGTATTTGTGACCTTCTTACACTCAGAGGTAAGCCAAATCCAGAAAACATCGGCACTTACAGTTCAATTTCATAGAAAGGGCCCTATAAAAAATACAAACATATTTTACTGCGGTCAACATTGATAACATCTAACTATCTAATTAGTTGTATTTGACCGCCTCTGTGGTCTAGTAGCCATGGCTACAGATCCAGAGGTTCTTGGTTCGATCCCTAGAGCTTCTAGAATTTTTTCTTCGGAGTAGTGGGTTTGGAACGGGGTCAACTCTCTAGTCTCGTGAAGACACTTGAGGAACTACTTGGATTAAAGAAGTGGCGGCTCCGGTCCAGCAAACTGAGATTAACGGCCCGAGGGTTCGTTGTGCTGACCATATGACACCCTCGTCTCAAATGTTGGCACTATCTTCGCCAACATGCGGCCACTAGGTTGGTATATCTCGCTTGCGGACTGAGGCCATGGAGTTATGTTTTTTGTAATTAATGTTATTTAATTGGTATTGGACCCAATTCGGTGGCCGCGTGCTCTAACGCGCTACTCTCGTGTTGGACTAGACTACTGAAGATGGGGAGATCGGGGTTAAATCCCTGTCGGGTGCATGACGGGGTTTATCCTAAATGGTTTTCCACTCTCCTTACACGCAAATGTGGGTGCATCTCTCAATAAATCTTCCCATTCCATAAACCATTAGTGTAATTAGTACGTATGCGTATAAACCGAACGGGTAGTAAGACGCGGTGCTAACCAAATTGGTATTGCTAATGTCTTATCAAAAGTGACGGCTTCAGGTCACATGACTTGACTATGAAGACGTAGAGCAGATCTAGTAACTTTCCTACCTGTCAGAAAAGGCCCTATCTAAGAACTTTGGAATGTCAGCCGGCTCTCGATGTGTGTGATCCCCGAGTTATGTCCGCTGCGGGCGATGCAGGTGTTACCCGAGAACTCCAGTGAGACGGGTTCGACCGACAGGGCTACCAGCACCGCCTCCCGATAATCCCGTTGTGATTAATCGAGGAAACTGTTGGTGGATAATGCTGATCACAAGCGTGTTGGTGAACTCCGGATGACTTATACAGTGCGAATGTTAAACATCCATATCGATCCGGGACCCGAACCGGAAGCTCAGCGCTCTCGACCTTCGGCCGGCGTGCCTGAATATGTAATTAAAAAACCTTGTGTGTGGCATTCATCGTGATCTGTGAGGTCCTGCAGGCCCGAGGTAGACGCTCGGTAAAAAGCCACTAAACGCCAATTTATTGTCCTATTGCTGGTATATAAAAATATGACACGATAGTACATATCACGTTGACAAAGGTTTACACACTTGGAATGTAAACCAATCTACCGTGGATGGGATTCCCAACGTTAATGTTAGTTACAATTATCTGACAACACCCACATGCACATTACCAATGCGGTAAGAAACGGGAGAGCTGGTGCTATTATAACAATTAATAGTAAAAACGCACAACATATACAATCTACTAGAAAGAGATAATATTATTATAAATATTGGCCGAAAATAACTAATGTCAACCTATCAACCTATTCGGAAATAATTATTATTTTCTTAGTATTACTATATTACATACATACTACATAAACCTACATACACATTACACATTATTACTACATTATATACTTAATCATGCTATTCCCTTACGGGGTAGGCAAGACACTGTGCATATCGCTCATTAAACAACTCCAGTACTTAGTCCATCCTCACAAACTTAATCAATACTTATTTTCCTAATAGGTTAACATTAGGATCATAATATTAACTTATTCGGAAATAAGTATTGATTATGTTACTTTCAGCCAAAGTTTGCAATAAAGAGCCTTAGGCTATACCCTGATTTTGGTTGGCAGAACATTTTAGAAAATTCAAACAAATTTCTTTGCGGCCAACATTGATAACATTTAATTAAAATTTTGTTTTGCATTATTTTTAGGTATTGATAATATCTATAATAATGACAGCTGTAGATCTCACATTACTTGATCAATGAATATATTAACATTGTTTTATTTAGTAGTAACTTTAGTAATTTCTGCTGTTCTTCCTACCAAAATCATACTATAGCTGTCACCACCTCTTATAGTCATAGTTTGTAACAACATTTTCAAAAATCGGCTCAATACATTTTCTCTCTCTCTCTCTCTCTCTATATATATATATATATATATATATATATATATATATAGACTATATATATATATAGACTATATATATAGTCATGTTTAACATTCGCCAGACACCCAATTTGAATAATAAAATGTCAGAGCTAGTTTTGAAATATCTCTAATTTTTGGAAATTAGTACAGTCGCCTACCCTTAATTCGGGCTACAATTAAAATTTAAATGAAAACTCGAATGTATGACCATAAACATCTAAATATCGAGCTTGAACGAAATCTACCAAACCCTTTTCGGCTTCAGCCCCAGGGACAGATCGTGACAGCAATTGTAAAACCCACTTATTTGGAATCGGAATCACACACAACTTCAAATATTAATCACAATATTTAAGTCGATGAATTTCACAATTAAAATACTTTCTCTAACTGAGAAGTAGAAACAAATATAACACTTGCTGTATAAATTGTTTGGACTTGGACAGCAGTTCCAAGTACAAACCTTCACGTGATAACGAGGTGCCCCCGTTCTTTGGTTGAGTGCTTGGATACTGTCCATTCGCCATAGGAGTGGTGGTAACTGACAGCTAGCAAAAACTACCAGATCTACTTGCACGTATCCATTCGTCAAACCATATGATCTGCAAGACCGTGTATGTTGATTTGTTGTGACTTTTTACTATTCAAACTTTCACAACAAATAATTAATTAGTTTTTAATTGTGTTTTTCTCCAAACAGTTGCTGACAGCTATCAATTACCGCCACTCCTATGGCGAATGGACTTTAGGTAAATCATAAGTCCCATGGACACTGGTTTGTTTCACAAGAGGCCCATGCCGGTGGGCACGCTGACGAAGGCGCCAGTCTCTTGTAATAAATAGCCAACATTACACCGGTGATGAGAACATTTTGTTACGAATCCAGAATGGGGGGTCCTGAAGTTTTTTTCCTTTAATGGTTTTCCAATTTCCTTCCGCTCGAGTGCGGGTACACGTCTGCTAAATTCTACCTTCATCATCCCTAACCTATGAATGTACAATAGATATGCTGGTAGACCAGATAGATAGTGAAACGCGGAGCATACAGATAACAATAGGTGTCTATACATTTATTTGTTTTTTTCATTCTACTACCCATATAGCTGCTGCTGGTGACCTGGCGGTCTAGGGGTAAGGTGCCGGACTTCTGTTCTGGAGGTCCGGGGTTCAATCCTCAGTCATGCCAAAGATTTATCTGACTCTTCCTTCACCTCCGACAAGACGTTTATTAATCACAACTTGTGAATGTGAGGAGTGCCAGGCCTCCACCGTGGTTCGGATCCCACGTTAAACTGTAGGCTCTCAATTTCATCTTACAATCACCCTACCATTGCACATTAGCGTTAGTGCGTACAAACCGAACGGATAGTAAGAAGCGGTGCTAATAATAACATACATCTGCTTGGGAGCGTTGATGGGACATTTGGTGGCAAGTGTTGTTTTCTAAGGTTAAGTATTATTATTATTATTATTATTATTATTATTATTATTATTATTATTATTATTATTATTATTATTATTATTTTTAGCACCGCGTCTTACTACCCATTCGGGTTATACGCACTTACGCTAATGTGTAATGGTAGGGTGATTGTGAGATGAAATGGAGGACCTACAGTTTAACGTGGGATCCGAACCACGGTGGAGGCCTGGCATTCCTCACATTCACAAGTTGTGATTAATACACGTCTTGTCAGAGGTTAAGGAAGGGTTTGGCAACCAGATAAATCTGTGCCGGGAAGGTTAAGTAGTTTTCCTTAGTATCCACATCGACGGCGGTGAACACGCGAACTAAAACGTTGGTCTCGTTTGGTCTGGTATGCCGGTGGCAAAAAGTTCTAGTCTAGAATCCCGAACGGATGTACTGAGTAGTTTTTTTTCTTCTCCTCTTGGTTTATCACTCTCCTTCCACATAAATGTGGTTACAAATCCTCTAAATTCTACTTCCTCATCCCCACCTCATCTATGTGGATATCTAGGATGGGCAGTAAAGCGCGATGGACATAAACAAAAAGCTATCTTAATTAATTTGTATTTGACTATATTTATTATCACCGCGTCTTACTACCTGTTCAGTTTATACACATTCTAATGGAGTAGGGATGAGGGAGTATTTTAGAGGTAATCTACACGCATTTGCTTGGAAGGAGAGTGGGAAACCATTTAGGAACAACCACTCTCAGTAGACCTGACCAGGACTCGAACCCAGATCTCCGCGGTGCCAGCAAGCCAATCTTAGCAAGATAGTGACGCATTAGACCATTCGGGTACTCAAGCGGATTTTTTTAATCTACGCGTATTACTATTCTTTAGGGTTATACGCCATTCAGTGGTTATTAATTAATTATTTCAGCTCCATTGTTGTCGCTTGGTCGGTTGCTGCCCTATCGTGTCGTGCTGATTCATTGGTAGAGGGTAGTCAGTCGGCCCCGGTAAGACGTTGTAATATCTGCCCTCGTCGTTCACATTACCGATCAACCTGCGCGGTATTTGTGCCGGTGACATTTCATTTCATTGTCTGCTGACCTCCACGCCTTCCATTGTTCTGCCACTTGGGAGGTGCCACCTTATCACAAGGGTGGGTCTCAGTCTCAGTCAATACAACCTTTGGGGAAAAAAATCCCGTTCGCGCCCCACTTTTTATGTCTACTCGTAATCTCAATGAATCGTAATTCGGTATTTGTGCTCAAGGCGACACATTGGATGTCCGTCGAACCACCGACGACACATTGCGTTGTTTTCTTTTTTTTTTTTACAAGTAATATGGTCATATGACCGCTTGCAGTAATTGTGTTGATTATATGGCTGTCGATCGAGCCACCTACACATCACGTTGTTAGTTACAAATACTATAGTCACATCACTACGTGTTCTAATTGTGTTGATTATATGGCTGTCGATCGAGCCACCTACACATCACGTTGTTAGTTACAAATACTATAGTCACATCACTACGTGTTCTAATTGTGTTGATTATATGGCTGTCGATCGAGCACCTACACATCACGTTGTTAGTTACAAATACTATAGTCACATCACTACGTGTTCTAATTGTGTTGATTATATGGCTGTCGATCGAGCCACCTACACATCACGTTGTTAGTTACAAATACTATAGTCACATCACTACGTGTTCTAATTGTGTTGATTATATGGCTGTCGATCGAGCCACCTACACATCACGTTGTTAGTTACAAATACTATAGTCACATCACTACGTGTTCTAATTGTGTTGATTATATGGCTGTCGATCGAGCCACCTACACATCACGTTGTTAGTTACAAATACTATAGTCACATCACTACGTGTTCTAATTGTGTTGATTACTAGCTGTCGATCGAGCCACCTACACATCACGTTGTTTGTTACAAATACTATAGTCACATCACTACGTGTTCTAATTGTGTTGATTACTAGCTGTCGATTAAGCCACCGACACATTACGTTGTTTGTTACAAATACTATAGTCACATCACTACGTGCTGTCGATTAAGCCACCGACACATTACGTTGTTTGTTAGTTACAAATATTACACACTTCACTACGTGCTTTGGATTTTATTAAGTTTTTTTCTTTCCCTAGTTGGGACTTCTTCCCTCAATTTTCACTAATTTGTTTATTTATCCTTCTTTTTATAAATTTCTGTAATTAAAAATGATTAAATATGATGACATATATGTGCTTATTAGTGTACATTAATTACATTCTCACCTTTTTTTGAGCGGGGAAAGATTTTTATTTTCCCATCCTCTCACTTAATGGGTGTTTAGTGAGGATCATTTAAGACTTCTAGCTGAAGGGTGGACATGATAAGGATATTTTGGATGAATTGTACCCCCATTAGAAGGTAAGAGGATTTAAAATCCACACTGATAAATCGCATATGGAAAAACTACATCTTAGTACACCCACCCGAGCTTTGAACCTCGAACTTCCCGTCTCCGACATTCCGATTTATTGCGAAACGCACACCTTAGGCTGCGTGACAACTGGTTTGGGTAACATATCGATAAAATTAAATGTTCACCCCGCCTTAGCAACACATAATACAATTTTCCCGCAGAAACTAAATTTACAAGGACACAACTCCTAATGTGTCCACACACGTAGCCCGAGCCATGTTATTAATATATAGGTAACCGATAGATATAAAAACTTTACAATTATAATTTAAGATTATTGAATCTCGGGGAATACTTTGATGATAATATTGAATAATAGCAGGTCTTGTCTACAACAAACCCGGCTTTAGCGACGGATTCAGCCATCAAGCGCTGTAGGCCTAATCGAGACTAATTGACAGATGTGAATAGGAATCTATTATTGTTTTATTATAACTCGTTTGATAATTTTCCTGATATTAACGTTCATAGGAAAACTTAAATTGATGCGAAACGTTAAGCTTTGGGGTTTTTAGATTGCAGTCGTCCCATTCAAATAGTTAGAAGATTTAATAGCAGGACGGACACGTTTACTGAACATCCTCGCTCTCGCCACCTGTAATCGGACCAGAAGTCCCGTAGACTTGTATTCGGACACCTTGGTCCTCGCGGAGAACGGAAAGCGGTGTTTGTCGTCGATGGTGCCGGTCGTGCCGTGGCGGTTGGTGATTCAGTACCTGGTTCCTCTGACCTTGACAACCAACATGACGCGGCGCGTCCTACCCAGGCCGTATAACCTACATCGCCGTCGTTCCTTGGAAACAACAGTTAGTTCTCACAGTAGCTCTACGCCGGTCTTCCTTCTCACTCCGCTGCAGCAACCAACGTTTCGACTCGGCGGGAAGGGGACACGCTTTGGTTACCCTGCCTGTTTATGCAGCTTTTTTAAAAAAAAGAGGGCGGGAAAAATATCTCTTTATCCTAAATATGAAATGGATAATCTTGATCAACGCCTAGATACGAATTTTAATCGAAATCGTTAGAGCCGATTTTGAGAAAATTGACTTTTTCTCTCTTTACCCTTCAGTAAACTACCCTTAAATTTTAGGGCTAGATATCCAATTACAAAAACACTTCGGGGAAACCCTATGAAAACCCTAGATACCAAGTTTTTGCCCGATCGGTAAAAAGTTTAGGCTCTAGTCGTAGGTACAGAGAGACGTAAATTTAAAAAAAAGCCTTTTTGGATTGGGGGGGGGGGGAGGGGGTCATGAAACGTCAAAGATTAATCAAAATCTCGAGTGAATTTTTTGACGATCACAATACTTTCTCTACCTGTAAGATAGCGAGAAATTAAAAGAATCCTACTCGCATCGGTGGGCATGTGGGTCTAAATCTCAAACTCACCTAGTCTAGTTTGCCGATGACGGAAGAGCATGGCCCCCACAAAGGTGGGAAGGGGGGGGGTGATCGGCAGGGAACTTGAACAATATTTCAGAAATCCTGTAGTTTAACTAGTCTAGGTTTTCATTATCAATGATTACAGACAAAATTTGAAGCAGCAGTTACCATATGTGAACTATTCTCACCTTCGCAAACACAGCAAAACTTGTAAATACATAATAAGAAAGATCTGTCAGAAGACTTACTGCACAAAATCCTTCACCTTAAAATTATTCCAAGATAGTTTTCGGCAGTTAAAGAAGCCCGATCAGATTTCTTACCGCAATTTACGACAGAAAAAAAAAACTGGAAGGTATATTATCTTTCTTGCCATTAAACTATTTTGTACAGTATCGTTACTGTTTCAGCTGAAATATCCTTTCAGAAGACTAGTAAATTAATTGAAAACATGTCTAAGAAACACAACTGGTCGAGAGCGACTTAATCATCTAGCAATTTCGTGCATCGAAAATGATCTAGCTTAACAATTTGATTTTACTGAGGTAAATTAAAAATATGTGTCGACAAAAGCTAAAAATTTTCTTTGAGATAATTTTTAATATCATTGTAAGCTTATATTATGTAAACCCATATAGTGTTTTTTTAATAAATATTACGTTTCTGTCATCATTTAAACTGACTTATTTTATACTAAAACCTGTAGAGCATCTCGTTGCTATTAACCTTTGTGATGGGAAGGGGGGGGGGGGGATCTTCAGGGTGTGGGGGCTATGATGGAGAGGTTTGGGTTCGAATTCCGGTCGGGCGTACGGTTTTGTTTTCTTAATTAGTTTTCCACTCTGTATCCACTCAAATGCGAGTATTTTTCCTCTAAATTCTACCATCCTCAGCCTCAACCTATTAGTGTAAAATATGTGGCTAGCTTTGATGGGTATTGTGTGGGTTAGTCTAGAGAAAAACGCACTAGTTCAAGATTCGAACCTTGAACTCCCTGTCAAAGGCAATCCAGTTTATTGCGAGCCTTACTTCTTATACAGACAACTTGACTACCGGTGCTGGTTAACATTGAGCTAACTCTATAGATTAAAAAATATATATATTTATATACGAGGCAGCCTCACCTTAAATTCCTCTAAAATATTGCATAGCAAAACATTGCCGTGACGTAAATACTGAGTTTATATTGGAAGGTCTAAGCTAAGGTTGCTGTCTTCTTTTTCCGAAAGTTTCACAACCACACAATTTCTGATACCACCTTTAAAATAAAACCTCGTTACTTTAAGTTATAAAACCGGCCTTATTCTTTGATCTTAGATAGGCCAGGATTGTGATATTATGAGTTTTTATGGGGCACATTCTTTACGTGCGGTGATAAGAACATATCAGTTAATCGCCGATAACGCATCGCCTGATTCGTTTAGTTGGAAATGTACTCGGAGGAGCTCGTTTTTTTTTCAAGATGAAGATAATCATTGTTTTTGTGAAAGACATTCATTGTTGGGACAGTCTTGTGATGGAATTCCTCTCTTGTGGGTGTCGTGTGCTCAGCTCCAGACTGAGGTAAATCATGTTTATGTCAACTCGCGTGAAGATGATAGATATTTTTTTAAATACAGTATTTCATTTTTATCCACGGTGATAATGTAATTTGTAATAATAGCCAAAGCTCCCTGTCAAAGTATCTTTAAAACCGTGCCTTAAATCTTCTTAGCCATTATACACCTGATCTAGCGCCTTCCTGGCCATTATAACCTGATTTAGTGCCTTCTTGGCCAATATACACCTGATCTAGCGCCTTCCTGGCCATTATAACCTGATTTAGTGCCTTCTTGACCAATATTCACCTGATTTAACGCCTACATGGCCATTATACACCTGATTTAACGCCTACATGGCCATTATACACCTGATTTAGTGCCTTCTTGGCCAATATAACCTGATTTAGTGCCTTCCTGGCTAATATACACCTGATTTAACGCCTACCCGGCCACTATACACCTGATTTAGTGCCTTCCTGGCCAATATATACCTGATTTAACGTCTACCCGGCCATTATAACCTTATTTAATATATTCTTGGCCATTATACACTTGTTTTAACCATAATCCCCCTGTTTTTTAGAAGAAAGTAAGACTAGATTCACTGTACTTCCATTTACTGAACCTGTCTAAATATATTTATCAAGTTATACAGTACACTAAACACGGATATTTTCTGTTACTTTTGTAATTTTACATGATAATATTATGTAATTAATAGCCTTCCAACATTGCCCTATATGTAGTTTGAATAAACACAGGCACTCCATCAAACTTCTTGTAAACTGTAGCTCATCTGTGGAAGGAGTGTAGGTGACAGCTATCAAAAGGTTCTTTATTGCAAACAAGGGCGTAGAAAGGTGGGGGTCTGGAACCCCCTTGGATAACTTCGAGATACACCTTGTAAAACTTCCGATTGTAAAGTTAGCTCTCTCAACATTTAAAATAACGTACCTCTTTTCTCATACATTCATATGGTATTGAAATACAAAGGATGTAACTTAAGACTAGGACAGGCACAACATCCAGTATCAGGCCGTTAATTCATCAGTGTGAAAGGGTAAACCCACATTTCACCAATGATACATTTTTCAACCATGTCGGGAATCTAACCCGGGACCCTTAGATCAGAAGGCAGACACGCTACCGACTGAGCTAAGGTGTCGAATTGGCAATAGGCCTATCAATACTGATAAGATAATACACATATAATTCAGTTTTGACCGTAAAAATTTGTTTGTATTCGCTTAAAGCTTCTTTTACCAAAGTCTTACTCTACCTTGCAAAGTGTCTACAGGTTATGAAAGTAATTAATATTTGGAGACAATACCTAATACATAAGTAAGTATTAGTGACACCTATTTATATTATTTTCTACATTCCCAAATATTATGTTCATACATTCTCCGATTACTATCTTATAGAGAAATAAGAAATTCAGTGGAAAAAAAAAGGATGAGTGACATTCTAAATAATCCCAATTTACTTGGAAAAGTAATCTTTTATTTAAGCTTGTAATGATACTGTTTTGGACACCTTTAAAATATTCAAAAAGTCATGGAGGAAGTGTAATTATCTTTAAAGTGCTATAAATACATTATCCTTTTAATACTTCATCCATGGAAAATCACGCGTTTTCAGAAATAATGTCAATGTAATGCGCTTTAAACTTTTTTATTAAAAGATCAACTCCGTAGTATTGAAAAGATCTTATGATGATGGCGCCCTATACCCAATGGGAAGCCTTCACAACATCGTATTCTCAGGAGTCTTTCTATTAGTTGGTTTTGACACTGGTGACAAGGGGTCCAAGAGGCAAGGGGTAGGTCATATATAAGCAACTTGTGCGTATGAATACACAGAGTGCCAGCCATATATTAACAGTGAGAGTAATATCACATAACAGTGCCGGTAGCATAAATCTATAGAACATGTAATATCACGAGAGTGCCACTAACTTAAATACATAGAGTACGCAGGAAAACAATCTTTATTTCAACGAACATTGTATCATTTCATATAATATCTTCGTACCGAAGGTGTACTTATCTTAATAAATCGTGTGCAACACCAAAAGTCTTGTTTATTTAATATCGTTATTGATAGTGTTTAATCACAGGGCATTATCACGATTACAATCCGTATCGCTTTAATTAGTGCTCGCGATCACGGGGTAAATATCATCTAATTAAATAGTAACAATTTTAATTGGCGCTCGATCACGGGGCTATAAATATCAATTATCTCACAATAATAAACCGTAGCACTTCAAGCTCTGTTAAGATAATGAAAGAGTTATCAAAAAGATAATGGAAACTGTAATGTTTTAATCTGTAGGCACCCTGTATAAGCTATAAAAAGGTTATTTTTATATGGCGATCCTACTATAGTGACTTGACGGATAACTATACCTCAGTTTTAGCTTATGTGGTGCTGACTGACAGTTCACAGCTGACTTCTGACAGTCAACATTTAGGTATATACCTAAATTTTGACTGTCAGAAGTGACAACTGCTAAAGACATGTTTTTTGCAGATCATATGGTTCGGCGTAGGGATACATAATTTGGTCTGGTAGCTTTTCAAAGCCGTCAGAAGTCAGCTGTGAGCTGTCAGTCAGCACCACATAAGCTAAAACTGAGGTATAGTCACACGTTTCTCAATATCTTTACCAAGGGCGGCACCCTTTGATTTATCTCCTATATGTTGTGTTACCCTTGGTATGAAACGTACTTATACACATGCGTAATGAGTTGAGAAAATACATGGTATAGGATGCACTTTAAATAAAAATGCTCTTTTGTGTTTAAAAATGTACTGTAATAGTAGCGTAGTGTATGTAACTCGTCAAGGTAATCTTGCTATATTTCAGGGTAAACGAATTGCTCTTAAATAAAACAAAACAGCTTCACTGGCCAAATGGTCTAAGGCGTCACTTTAGTGTTAGACTGGCATGCTGATGATGGGGAGATCGGGGCTCGAATACCCGTCGGGTGTATTGACGGTGGTTTTTCCTAAATGATTTCCCACACTCCTTCCACGCATATGCGGGTAGATTTCCTATAAAATGCTTCCTTTTTCATCTCTACCATATTTGAGTAATATCTTATAATATGCATAGGTAGTAAGACGCGAAGGTTAAAAAACACACTGAAACTAGAATATTTGGAGGGGGGCATACTTTTGGACTTTTACCCATATTTTTGCGCTGCTCCTAGGAGATCATCGTGGTACCCCCGCTTTGGGAACCACTAGGCTATGTTTTGAATACCGTTGTCGAACGGCTCTTGCACGACTCTAAAGAATGGGTTAGCTACTGTACTTTAGGGGATGGAAACGATAGCAGGGCGGTATTTTATGGAACTTTGTGTTGTTTACAGGTGGCCGGTGTGAAAGCCATGTGACTCCCTCCCGCGACGCCGCCGCCCGCCCTAGCTGTCATCAGTCCAATGCCCCAGCTGCTACCACAGCTGCTGACGGTGCCGCCGTCTCGAGGACGACGAAAGAGGCCCTCCCCCGCCCGATGCCCGCCCTCGGCAGTCGCAGCAGCAGGTCGTCGCGCGTTGTTGAAGTCCCGACGCCGTGCACCACTAGATGATAGCTCGTGATGAACGACACCATGGAGACTTGGACTGCCGCCGTTGCACATTCCCCGCCCGCCCCCGGCAAGGCGCCGCGCCCCCCGGACACTGGAGGCGGCACCAAGGAGGTCACCTCCGGCTCCGTCACCGTTATCAGCGTGCACGATTCGGAGCTAGGTCAGTCTATAATCTTCTTGGTCACGAGGTCTAAGGCGTCAGGCTCTCATTAGACTGGACTTTCTGTAACAGGGTGGTCGAGGTTCGAATCTCGGGCCGGGTGCACACTGAGAGAGTTTTTACCACATATTATTTATCACTGTGGTTTTCCTTCCCCCTATCCACACTAATTCGGGTACATTTCCTACAAGCTATCCTCCCAATCACCTTTGAGTAAATCGTTAATAACCTTGGTATTAAACACACTAACAGTAAAAATAATTAGCATGCACCCTCCTCTTCCTATTAATAATTTGTGGAGGCTGTAAAAAATAATATAATTGTGTATTGCTTTGACTTGTTTATTTTCTTACACTAAGTTTAAAGTACCTGTTCGATTCATGGTGGCTTATTAACTAAGGATACCTTACGGAAAATAAAAAAGAGAAAAAATAAATTTTTATTAAAATCCACTAACGATTTTGATTACATTTTATATCTAGGCACTGTTTGACATCATAAACAAAATCCCAATTTTCATTTTCCCATCAAAATGCCTGAGGGTACTTTTCTTAAGCAGAGATTTCCAAATTTGATCGTATCTCCACAACTATTTGAGATAAGAAATAACTTATAGTTGTAAAATTGTACTATTAAACCTAACATATTTTATGATTTATTTCTGACAAATTATTAGGCTATTTATTAATCGCACGTGTGCCAAACAAATATTTCAGACTGGTTTTCAAAACATAAATAACAGTCCTAGATCATAGTGATTCTAGTGGCTACTTATGGAATTATAAGTCTAACTTATTGTGGCGACAACATTTCCTTATTTAAATAATATATTTTAAAATTGAGCTTTTTAACAGTTAATTTTGTAATAAAAAATAGAATCGAAACGTTTAAAAGGAAAATATTTGTTTATGTTGGGGTCCCCAATTTCTCACAGCTCTAAATCCGGCTTCTTATCGCGTCTGTTAAAAGACCCGGATTCGAATCACGGTGAGGATGGAAAATATATTATTGTCGAAAATAGGAGCTTTTCCTTTCTCAGGCGGACAGGGATTGGGTGTTGTGTCTTCTAGAGTTGAGTTATTTGTAGGTCGTGTGCAGATTTAATAAACGGGCTCTGTATATAGTGTTTAAAATACGACCAATAAAAAGTTGGTAGAACAGCGACTATCCGAATTAATTTGTGACAAAGGGGCTCGGATAGTCGGAAATTTAAAATAGTTTAATCAAAGGAGTGAATTCTTTTATAAAAAAAAAAACTAAGTACTAAAATAATAATACTAATAAAAACTAACGCCCTTTTAAAACAGATGAAAAATAAATATGTCATTATAATTGGATAGGAATGAACAGGAAAAACTATCACGTGGGCTGACTCTTTGAGTAGGTAGGGGGTGGGGGAGATTACGTCTTGGTTGGTTGTCAATTCGGACAATCGACGTTATATTATATACAGAGCTGTGAAGTGTAAAGCTGAAGTGATAAATTACAGGGGAAAGGTGACTGCGCAGCCTTTGTTATATAACGCAGGGGGTATTGACCTAGGATCCAGAAACTTGGATAGGGATTTTTTTTCCCCCACTACCCTTTAATTATTAACACAGGCAACAAACCACAGTAGTAAAAGAAGTATCTGTGACTGTCAACAATATTTTTATATATATGTAAATAAAATTATATAAATATCTTAATATTCAGATGGAAACTACGGGGCTTGGGAAAGTCGTAGAATGGTGCAAAATGCCTCATTTTACAGATCTGAAGGTCAGCGACCGGGGCTAGATAAAAGTTTTCCTCTAGCTTGCACTAAAAAAAATTCCTTTAAATTCGCCCCCACAGAAAACGTGACCGTCAGGCTGCCTGGACTTGGACCCGAGCTATAGACGGTGTATGTTTATATTTCCTAAAAGGTTTCTTCCTATCAGAATCCTACTACATACGCAAAGCCCCTAGTTTCAATATATTATTAGTTTCCTTGCTTGTATTTTACATATTTAATAATATTTTCTGAGAAGATGAGGCTTCGCCAGACTTTAAAAGGGTTAATGGCACAGAAATGAAAAGAGATTAGAACCCTTGTTCTAGAGGATGGTGGTGTTATCATGTCAGAGGGGGGGAGGGGAAGCGAGTCAAGGTAATCTGGACTGTCTTGGCAAGGTTGTCACGTCTTGTTGCTCTTTGCACCTTAAAAGTCAGGAGTTATCTAGAGATAACCATTCTCAAGACACAATGAACCTCTGAGGTCATATGACGACACAAACAGGGCTGCCACACACCGGGTGAAATCAGGGAATTTCATTTTAAAAAAAGAGCTAAAAAAAACTGATTCATTTGTCAAAAACTTTGGGGACGATGCAAAAAAAAAAAGTTGAATAAAAACACAACCTAGTCACTTATTTTCTAATATTTTTTTCAATTTCCCTTCTATCGCATCAGTTTGAGAACTTTATTGCCACACCAGGTATATGTGCGCGTTCTAACTAGTCCCAATTAATAGTAACAATAAGATTTGAACTTGAAACAAGGGGGGATCCAGGGCCTCTTTTCGGGAGCAGGGGGGCGATTGCTTTTTATCAGGCTCCTTCAAGTATAAATTTAATAATTTCAATACCCACTTCGGTGGCCGCGTGGTCTAACGCGCTACCCTTGTGTTTGACTAGACTGTCAAAAAGGTGGTATTGGGGGTTCGATCCCGGTTGGGTGCAATGAGGGTGGTTTTTCCTAAATTGTTTCCCATTCTCCCTCCACGCAAATGTACGTGTACTTCCTCTAAATTAAACCTTACTAATCCCTAACACGTTAGCATAATTAGTACATTGGCGTATAACCCGAACGAGTAGTAAGACACGGTGCTAAATAAATTAAAAAAATTAACAAAGATTTTAATTAATAACAATTTTAATAATTATATAATTGCTAGTTTATAAAAATAATTTTAATTAATTATTATAATAATAAAAAGAGGACTTGTAGGAAAAAAACACAATTTTGATTAACAAATCTGTAAATTTAATACAAAAAAAGGTCACTGTCAAAAAAATAAAAGTAAAAAATATTTATATGAGCCTAAAATGCTTTAGTCGGTGTGGGGATATTAATACAAAAAAAAATCAATACAAATAATTGGTTATCTTACTAAACATAGTAGGTAATTTAATTACTGGAAAGTTTTAGTTTTAAACCACTTGGTTTTCTGCACATTAGAACTAAGTTGAAATAGCTATTTATAAGGTAATGTAGGAGAATTGGCGAGGGAGGTGTTATTCATATTTACAACATTAAGGTATTGGTTTCAATAGTTTGATCATTTTCTATATGCGGGATGTGCGAGGGTGCGACCACCCACTCCCCCCTCTGGATTCGCCACTGACTTGAAGGAGTTTAGTTTTGCAAAAAAAAACCGTTACCAAGAACGCCGTTGATAGGGAAAGTAAACGTTTCGTAGATATGTTTAAAAAGTTTCGGGTTTGATATCAATCATCGATATCAAAATAATCATATTATTCAAACAACTTCATTTTAATTTTATCTAATTTTTTTTTCTTTCCGTGTGTGTAAGATAAATTAAGGAATATATTTACAACCTTTTCGGTGGACGCATGCTCTCTAAGGCAGTGATTAGCAACCTACCGCTCGCTAAAGATTTAGCAAACAAACAAATGATAACTTCATTTACTGTTTGAGAAATATAAGAAGGAAATTTTTTTTACTCAATATGTTTACAATAGCCCAACCATTTACTTCTAAACCCATTTGGCCCACGGTCACTCTCGCAATAGTTTCGACTGCCACTGACTGAGAGATTGGAAATTGTATCCCGGTCGGGTGTACGGAAGGTGATTTCCCTCAATTATTTTCCACTCAAACCTCCACGCAAATGTGGGTACATTTCTCTAAACTCAACCCCTTAATTTCAAACCCATTATATTTAGTGCGTGTGCGTACAACCCGAACAGGTAGTAAGACGCGGCGCTAGGCCAGGTTGAGAGGTGGTACAAGTTCTCTCTGTAGGTCGAAGGTGACGATAGCTCCAGAGACTCTGACCACGGCAGGTACTGGCCATGGCCTATTAACCACGTTGTCTCCAACAATGTACTAAATAGAAAGCGAGGGAAGAAAATGAGCAGTTCGCCTTTCGGTCTCCTCTTGTTTATCTTCTGATAACACTCACCCTATTCCTCTGACGAGTATAAACACTCACTCTATTTGAGTCTAGGCAACATTGACTTGCATTTCAAAATTATATATTTCTTGTTTCCTATTCTAGCTAGTCATTTGCTTCCATTGATTTTTTTAATCTACCTCCTGGCAAGATTTCTTATAGGCCTGTATATTTAGTATGGACCTATTTATTTAATTTTGCGTTCAACAAAACAAAATTGGCATATTATAGCAGCTTGTGTTATATTTTCAAATTCTTCCACCAAACTGAATCTGAGAAAATCATCAATATGAACTCCATATGTGTCTCCAACTGGTCAAACCTTGACTCTAGTGGCTGACTGGAAGGGGGTAGTTAAAGAGGGAGGTGTGGTGTCGATTGGATGACACTTACCCCCACTTTGACGAAGAAAATGAGGTAAATTGGCCGTTTTTTTGTTTTTATTGGAACATTCTACATATTTCATTTAATATCAATATTCTAAGATTTTAATAGTTTTGACTTCCAATGGTACTAGTCTATAAAGTCTATGTGAGCCTTAATATTTCATTTTTTAGTATGTCACTTTTATTTACTTTGTCAAATCAATATCATATAAGGGTTTTAGCCTAACACTTATTGTATTTAAAAATCAATAAATTACACCTAGATGTGGGATTCGAACTAGGAACTTTATTGTGTGTAAATTTTGTCTACCTACACCTCTCATGCTCAATATGTTTCTTTGTTTACCATGTCAAACCCAGTTTATATTCTCACAAATACTTTCGCTCGCGTTTGTAATTCACATTAAATTGCACAATTTTTAGGTATTCTACTAATTAGTTTGATTGGTGATAAGATAAATACATTTTTTATGTATTAGTTTTGTCTTAATGGAATTTGAAAGTAGAGTTTGTGTGGTAATGATGTCAGTCATGCAATATTATGTGCTGTAACTCGCTGCCGTTACGAGATAAAGGAAATCCCCTTTTATATCTGCAACCTGTAAACTTGATGTGTATTGCGGTTCTCCGTCCTAGGCTATGTGCCCAGGGGCTAGCCAGTGGGTCATACAGACCATAACAAGACAAAGAAGCATTGGTATGCACACCTGCACTTAATGTTAAGCCTATTTATCTGTCATTTATAAAAGTCAGTGGCCTACTCGAGAAGAAGGGTGAGGGATAAATTGCGGAAATCTCTCCTTCCAGGATCGCAAGTATTTTTATATAAAAGCTTATACCATATTTTAAGTACAACTCTAATAATGTTTACAGAAGATGTGTCAAATGCACAACATTTTAAAACCAGGCTTACGACTCGATGTTCTAAAGGTTTACCGTTATATAGACCTACATTAAAAGTGCCCCTAAAATACTCATTTGGGAGGGCATCCTATTCTGAAATCAATTGAAATGGAGAACATTTTAAAATAGAATAAAATTTAAGAGATACACTACTTTTATTACGAAAGAAAACGTTATCATTGAAATAATATTATAGAATAGTGTTGATACCATATATATAGGCACAGGTATCTAGTAACACTTTTTTAAATTGTCATGCCTTGCTACTGCTGGGTTTCAAACCCCGACATTCGTCACTAGCAATAAAGTAAGCAACATCCACAATGAGCGCCAGCAGTCATTTAATTAAATAATTGTGTTGACAATTTAGAGCAGGGATTCTCAACCAGTAGTGCGCCGCGGGATATTAAGGGGGGAGGGGGATGTTAAGAAAATATAATAAAGAAACATATTACAAAAAAAAAATTAGAATAAAGTAAGAAAATAAAGTTTTGTCTCTTAGGGTTTCTCTGAATTGCACGTGCCATCGTTCATGATGTAAGACAATAATTATTTCCCTTTGATGGCTACATATTATTCATTTTTAATGATCTCACATTGTGTTTAGCAAGTGTGTTAGCTTATTGATTTCCAAAGCTATTTTACTTTATAACTGTATTTTTGTATTTCAATCACTACTTTATTTATTTATATCTTTCAATGAACTCAGTAAGGGAGTAATTAAACATGTATTATTTTAATTTTAAATAGTTACAAAATTAAAACTTTTAATTGTTCGATATGCTTATCTGACATATTCTACTTTGGATGCAAAATAAAATATGTGAAAAACAAAACGCTTACGAAAATTCTTACAAGGGTGCCAATATATTCAAATCCCCTTCACAAGGGTGCCATGAGCCAAGAAAGGTTGTGAATCCCTGCTTTAAAGGGAAATGGTTTCTTGGAGGCAGGGTTGAAAAAAAAAAGGGTTATTAAAAAAAAAAGTTGGGTTATATTGGGTTTTATTAGGGATTTTTTTTTTGTGGCTTAGTTAAAGATATTATAGGTATGTGTTCTGATTAAACCAATAATTCAAATATATTAATTATTCGGGATCCAGAGAAACACATTTTAATATAGCAAGGAAAGGAGTAACAAGAGACATAATAAAGTAAAACAATAATGCAACAATGTAATTATTCACAACAATACTGTATAAGCTAGCAGGTTGTAAATAAAAGACTTTGTGTAGAAGGAATAGAAAGAGGGGGGAGGGGAGACCACGGTTCAAATCACTGGCAAGCCAGCTGCAGAATTGATTTGTTGCTTTCTTTAGTTTAAGGTAAAAGGTGAGAACTTTTCCTATCTCATTTGCTTTTTTGACAAAGTATTATTTCTAGAGCCTCGCATTAATACAGTGTAAGTACCTTAAAATTATATTGTTCCAAGTGAGTTGCTAGTTGAACATATTATTATTGTATAAAATCTTATTTCTAAAATTGTGTATAACACCAAATACAAATCAATGTATTATTATTATTAATATTATATTAATATTATTATATTATTATTAAATGACTAACCATTTTCAAAAATTAGATGATTGATTCATATCCAAAATATAATAAGTGTTTTTTTTTAATAAAACCAAGGCAGGTTTTTTTTTTGGTTGGGTTAAAATTATAACAACCCTGCTTGGAGGTGGTCATTTTAACTTTAAAACATAATTTAGTTCGTTTGTCATTGCAATATAAAATATACAAGTGAATATTATTTTTTTTCCAAGTAGTGTGGGCTGTTTTCACGCTTCATCAATCCGGTTGGGCCGAAGTTTGATTCAGACTGCAGGCACTGGGTGTAGTACCTTAAAATTTCCCCACCATCATCACCATCACGATCCAAGTTAATAGGTCCAATCTTCAATGTAATAATCTTATCAAACCATTAGAAAAGCTACTACAGTAGCCCCATGGCTTCTTTGGTGCTAACTGACAGCTCACATCTGACAGCTGATGGCTTTGAAAAGCTACCAGACCAAATTATGTATCCCTACGCCGAACCATATTATCTGCAAAAAACATGTGTTTAGCAGGCTGTCACTTCTAAAGAAGCCATGGGGCTACTGCAGATTTACTTTCAGGTACTCATAGGTCAAGTCAAGTGAGCTGCAGCTGTCACTTTTGATAAATATTATCACAAGCTATAAAATGACACTAATAATATTGTAAAATGTTATCAATATTGACCCCGAAAAATAACGTTTGTATTTGTTAAAAGGCTATTCCAATGAAAATTGAACCATTGTTTAAAGTCGATGATAGCCATTTAAAGTTAAAAAAAAAGTTTAAGAAATAAAACTTCCTTTTTTTTTTACTACAGTGTTTATCAATAAATCGAAACAAAACAATGTCTCACATTAAGTCCCAACCTCAAATTTTGGTTTTGTGTCCCATAAAGCGATGTTGTTGAATTTAACTGGAAGTATCGGAGTTTGGAGTTTTTTTTAAGTCGCTTCTACAGACTGTGCTTATATTTGTATAAAATGTTGGTCATCACTTTGTATTAATTTAATTTACGCTACTTACCCCCCCCCCCCGCATTGACCTGGTAATAACAAACCACCGTGTTGATGTTTTCTGAACGGATATTAACACCATCTGCGTGTGGGAGGACTGTGAATGGGTTGGAGGGTGTCGACGACCCGTGTGTTATGTCGCCTGGGTTCTGTCTCTCTTTCACTGCATGGTACACATCTCCCTTCCTCTCTTACCTGGGACTCCCTCCCCCTTCAACTTCCTCCTCATCTTCCCCTACACGAGATACAAGGTCTGTAAATTTATTTGTTACTATACAATAATTATAAACACATTTTTATTTACGAATGTTTCACTCATTTATTTTCATGCTAAATTTTTGTTCATATAATTTTTTTTCAATATCATTTCCTTTTCTCTCCTTTATTTTCGTTTTTGTTACATAGGTTTGCTACATGATCCCCCCCTCCCTTTGCACCCACTTTCTTACTCACAAGTGCCAGTCTGAAGCTACTGTTATTCCCTACTCCTACTCCCACTCCCACCATCCTTTTTCCCCATTCTTCCCTCTTGCTCTCAATTCTGCTCACTCATTTTTAAAAACAAACGGAAAACAACAGCATTTAACTGTCAATGTGTGTGGCAAAGAAGATTGCAAAACTATAAAATGTCTTTAAATGTTATTTTTATATTTACTTTGTAATTTACCTTAAGTATACTCGGATTTTGACAATAAGAAGTGATAGAGTTATTTTTTTTTACAATATGAATATTGTCAGGCTTGAATAGTAGGGAAAAGTAAATTGATTAAAAAATTAGTTATTTATTCATGACATTGTGATAGCTTTAGTTTTAGATAGGCCTAATTGCTATAAAATGTTTACACTTTTCATGACTAGTTTATTTGATGGTGTTTGGATTAGTAACCTTCAGCATATTTATTGAGTTTTCATATTTTGTGTAGCTAAATCAGAAATATGTGTGCCACAAGTCTATTTTGCTAGCCAGTAGAATAATAATTATCACATGAAGATTGCACAATGGCTGAATGGTCTAAGCTAAAGCGTCACTCTTGTGTTAGGTTGTATGTGTGTGGCCTGCCGATTACAGGGAGATTGGGGTTCAAATCTCGGTCGGGTCTACCGAGGGTGGCCTTTTTTTAAAAAATTGTTTCCCACTCTCCTTCCTTGCAAATGTGAAAAGATTATCTCTAAAATGCTTCCTTCCTTATCCCTACCCCGTTAAAAGACTGCATTTACTCTCTTTGTTAATACATTGCCTAACACTGATAAAATACTGCTATACAGGGTGTATTTTAATTGGTGTTAATATTCTAGGGGTATATTCCTATCGACCAAACATCAAAGAAAATTTCATATAAACATGGGTCTAGAAACGTTTAGTTTTAGAGTTACTAAACTTTTTCCCCAAATATTGATTGATAATGAGGGGATCCATTGAATGGCCTGCTCAATCACCAGATTTGAACCCAATAGATTTTTATCTCTGGGGTAGTTTAAAGTCCGTTGCTTATGCAACTCTTGTGCCTCATGTTGACTTTTTAAAAGAATGTATCGTAAATAGATGTGAGCAAACATATACCACCCCAGGTATACTCAACAGAGTATGGCAAAGCATGGAACGCAGGCTCAGAGGGTACATCGAGACAGAGGATACCATTTTGAATTTTTTTTATAACAAAATGTTCTGTTATCTTGTATTTTGTTTGTTTCAGTTAAACTTTGTCTTGTTTAGTTGCATTTATTCTTCTGTTGGATTGATTATCAATTGAACAATAAAATTAAATCCATCTCAGAAATTAAAAGTTTCTAGACCCATGCTTATATGAACTTTTCTTAATGTTTGGTCAGTGGGAATACACCCCTAGAAAATTCAACCCCATTTAAAATACACCCTGTATAGATCTGAAATAGGCATACAGTAAATTGTACATTTAAAATTTAGAGGTCCTCAAGGCTTATGCTTGACCTGGTATAATTTAATTCACTAATAATTAAGGTTGAAAAAAATTAGTTTTATGTCAATATATTATAGTTTTATGTTTTTACAGTATGAATTATAAATAATTGATCTTATTTTATTTCTGTTTCAGGAAACAATATCAAATATTATCAAACCTGTAATGGTGAGTTAGACTTTTCTACTTCAATAAAATTTCTAATAAATACTTTAGTTAAATAAATACTATATAATACGTTATTTTTTAGCAAAGAATTATCTTACAAATAAAATCTAGTCTATTGATCCATTATTGATGATCAAAAGCTACCTCATGTCAAAGTTTGTTACTTTTAATCTATATCTCCTTAGAGGTTCTTTATATGCCAATCTGACTATAGACACATTAGTTGAAAGTATACTCAGGGAGTAAAATATGTGTCAACATTATTTTACGAACTTGAAGGTTTCAGGCTCATTTCCCATAATCATAATGCCATTTTTCATCTGAATTGATAGGAATCAAACAAATATTTCATTTTAATGTGTTGAAGTTGAATCACATCAGACTAGCTTCTTTAGTTCAATTTCTCAATAGAATGTGATTCGTGAATTTGTATACATACCCCCGATTGATGACATTCTAAAATTTTTGTTTAGAATGGTTTTAAATATTTTATTTTTTCTTTGGTTAACCATTCACACTTCAGTAACAAACATTTATTTCAAAGTAAATATACCTTGATATTTTCATTGTTAAAATTTTGTGCTAACCGAAATTCACTGAATTTTTACTAATAAATTATTAAAACTTTAATATGTGTAGAGGTTTTGGTGATATAGCAATGATATAGTTAAATAAGTTCTCCAACCATGTTTATTTTAGAACTAAAGTTTGTTAATCAAGAGAGTATAAGTGATTTACCAACAAAAATAACAAATGTTGAAAACAATTCATAACTTATGTTTACTCCCACCAAAAACATCATGTTTGGAAAAAAAAAATTATATATATATATATATATATATATATATATATATATATACACACACACACACATATAGGCTGGTTACACACCAACAAGTCCCGAGTCGAGTCTCATGGAGTCGAGTCCAATTTGACTCTATAGTCAAGCCCTTTCACACTAGTGAGTCGAGTCATTGAGTCCACTTGTTTGGTCAAAGAGCTCGTGCAAGATGGATGCATTCCTAGCGGTTTTTATAAATACAATTGTATGGAGGCACCGGCGTAGACGCTTAAAAAGACGTCACTTAGTGTGGCTTTACCCATTTAGTGTGAAACAATGCACCTTTGAGTGTTTTTCACATTTTTTTCAAATAGCGGAAGTTGCATTTCTATCCTGATCTTCGGGATGGGACGGGTTAAAAATCGAAGGAGTCTCTTGAATGAGAACAATGAGGTATTCAGTGTCTATGCTATTAGCCTTGAAAAGTATGTGGAAATAATAAACTTGACTCGGCTGGACTGGCGAAATCTGTAATCTGCTGCATCATGGACTCTTGACTCGCCTAGACTAGGTTAGACTCAGGGTGATTCGACTCGCTGGTGTGAAAGGTATTGGTCCTCCATTGTGCTATCAAATACAATATGTACTTGTCTCAGTTGGTGAGTCAGACTCGACTCGACTCTCGTTGGTCTGAAACCAGCCTGAGTTTGTTTTGTGACTGAACACACATGTTTATGATTGTAGGAACCGTGATACCGGACAGTCCGAGATCTACGGATAAGTCTGACCTGTCTGTCATTCGCCCGAGGATGATGGGCAGCTTGACCATGACACCCATCGAGAGAGACAACGAAGATGAAGGCTCAGGCTCTGATGGAGAAGTCAGTAAAATAGACTTCACTGGTTAGTAAATACAATTAAGGCAAAAAATTAATATTTGCATTATGTGACATGTATTCTCTGAACCTCTCAAACTTTGATAAAACCATCAGCCTAATACTTTGTTGGTAGATTGATCTAAATAGCCCATTTCAGCACACAGATTGCTCTCAAATTAGTTAGGTAATACAGCTCAAACAAGACACCGCATCATGTTGTGGCTTAGTGTATTATATTTTAGAAAACAGGGAAATTGATATCAAAGTCACTTTTTTTACCATATTAAAAAAACTAATTTGAAAAGTAATCATTCTAAAATCAAAAACTATTAAACTGGTCCAAATTTTGCTCTTGTCGAGTGAAGAATGCAACTGCACTTTGATACAATTACTAGCTTACACATAATCTTGTATTTAATTACCCCGTGAGATGTACTCTTTAAGTATGTGGTTTCGCTTAACGATTGGACACCATCTGAAATATCTAAGAAATTGCATGACACTATAGCCATTTTATAATGTTTATGGAGAAGCCAATTATTTATGTTGCTTAGTTGTTGTACCGTTAATTCAATGTTGTATTTTATAAACATTTATAGCTACCATGTTTGTATGAGAAATAAAATAAAAACCTTTTTGACTTGGAGGTGTGGCTTACCACCAATATAGTTAACTACTAATCGTTATTAATTGTGCAATACAATATTTGTTGCCGACGAGTATCAAATGACCCACTTCGGAAGCTGCATGGCTTAAGGCGCGATTCTCTCCATAGACAAGACTACCAGTGACAGGGAGATCAGGGTTCGAGTTCTGGTCGAGTGTATTGAGGGTGGTTTTCCTTAAGCGGTTTTTACACTCTTTCTCCATGTAAATGTGTGTGGGTACGCTCCCTCTAAATTAATTAGCCTAACTGTGTATAATGTCTGTGTATGTGTATAATCTGAACAGGTAGTAAGATTCAGTGCCAAAAAAAAAAAATCAAACGAGCTTGGTAGTCACCGTCACAAATCTATGGACAATATCACTTTAAAAATTAAACAAGTGTGTTAAGTGATCATTTGAGTCATGCTACCATTTTTGATGCCCACCCGCCGTTGATTTTTAGAAATGCTTTGCCCATTTAAATGGTGACATTTTTCTTTTTGGATAAACATTTTTAACTAGCAAGAATAGTTTAATAAGCTCTTTATTTTACTAGTAAAAATGTAAAATCCAATATAAAGGTAATGTAAAGATGGTGAACTGTCGGCAGGAGTGAACTTGAGGACTAAAAAGAAACGAGGTACTGAAGGGGACTCTCGGGATGGCTTTGAGGAGCCAGAGAGACCTATGTCTTGGGAGGGTGAACTCTCCGATACCGAGATGAGCATTGCCACTACCGGCAAACAGGTACATAGGGTTTTAAACTATTTTGTAGGAAGTAGAGTCAGCATTTGCACTCTGTTTACTCTTGAGAGGTAGCAGTCTTACTTTGACCGATTACACTATGGTACGGCTTATAAGAAAGGGTCATGGTGGGATTGGTCAAGGTAAGACTGCTACTTTTCAAGCTAAGCGAAGTGTACATACCTGCATTAGTGGTTGCATGGCCTAAAGGCTTGATCTCACATTAGACTGAATTGTCGGTGGCGGGGAAATAGAGGTTTGAATCTCGGTCTGATGCACTGAGAGGAATTTTCCTGAATGGCTTTACACTCCCCCACAATGCAAATATGAATTTATTTTATCTCATATATATCATACTCATCCCTACCACATTAGTGTAAAATATGCAAAGAGCCTGAACGGTTTATTAAACACAGCACCCTTCTCTCTCTCTCTATATATATATATATATATATACACACACACACACACACACACACACACACATACACACACCATTTTACCAATTTTATATTTAATTAAACCAAACATTCCATCCCTGCTGTTTAAGGGTGTAGAAATGTTTTTTCTTGGGGGAGGGGGAGCTACTGGGCATATATAGGTATGTATAAAAACCTTTACTGGCTAAAGGTATAGTGAAATTTTTAGTGAACCCCCAAAACTGTTGACTAAAATAATTATCACAACTAATTATCGCTACCCTCTTTGGTGATCAAATGGTCAAAGCTATAAGGCATGGCTCTTGCAATAAAATGGCCTGTCGATGAGTTCGGCATTCCAATATTCATCGGGGGTACTATCTCTCTCTCTCTCCTCCCCCTACCACCCTCTCACACACACAAATGCAAATACACACCCTTTAAATTCATCTTCTTCCCTAACATATTAATGTGAAATACATATGCATGTAACCCAAACAGTTGGTGGGATGCGATTACAAAAAATACAAAACTTTAAAGATTTTACCACAGATTTGATTCTCATCATTTTGAGCTGTTGTATTTTCCTAATCATTGTAAATGGCAGATGTATTTTTTTGAATGGTCCTGACGAAGTTTTAATGTTTTACAATATAATTTGAATGTTTTTTGTCAGGACCTTGAAGAGACTTCCATGGAAGGTGTGCAGGTGTGTGGTGTGAACAACAACCACTTGCGGCTGGATGAAGACAAAGCCCATGCCTCACCACTTAGGTTCACAGACTCGGGGTGAGTGGATTCTTCAAAATTGCCTCACAAAAAAATACATCAAAGTATTTCCAAGACAATTAATTTAAGTTTCCGGGAATAAGGTCACTTTTGATTGGTTTTGTTGTTTAGTCATCTGAATATGTACTTTTTAAATTTCCATTCATTAAATTTAGAATACACAACTTTGGACATCTAAATTTTGTTAGCCATTCAGTGGCCGAAAGGCCTAAGGCAGTCACTCTCATGTTAGACTAGCCTGCTGAAAACGGGGAGATCGGTGTTTTAATCCCGGTCGGACTGAGGGTGATTTTTCCTAAATGGTTTCCCACTCCCCTCGATTACCTCTAAAAGGCTTCCTTACTCATCCTTATCCCATTAGAGTTGTTATCATAAAGGCATATAACCAACAGATATAATAAAGTAATAGTGGTGATTAAATAAACTTGAGTTGTGACATTTGAGAGACATTTTGAAGAATATAATTCGAGAATTGTTTTAAACCTCCAGGTGGACCACATTCAAGCAAAGCCCTCAACCCACCAAGTGTCCACCTCCAATAATGGAGGGGTACCTCCACCAACGTCATCGGCGAGTGAACTACCCCTGTTGGTGGATAAGCTGCTGGGCGGCACCGGCAGTTACAATACCCCCTCGCACAGCCCCGTACTCCAACACAGGCACCACCACCCGTTGAAACATGCCGTACCACCGACGCCCAGCCCCGACTCTGCCATTCACTCGGCCTACTCGTATGGCTCACCTGCGCAGAGTCCTGTCACCTCCCGACATGGTAGCAGCCATGGTGAATATTATAGACTACGGGTTGTTTAGCTCCAGATTCAAAACAAGTGAAGGATCCATAAGATATTTCTTTACCAACAAGTTCAACTTTAGTTGCTAATAGATGGATGTCAAATTGTACAACTAAGATGTTATTTTTGCATGTTTAAATCACACGACATTGATTTTACAGACCTTCCTTGCTTGATATTATGTAGAAGTTGTGTTTCAACTGATGACCTAACACCTGCATGAAAAGTTTGAACCCCACTAGTGTAACTGTCAATACTTTATTTATGTAATTATTATAAAAGTGCTTTAATGCTTTAATAATACCACTTGGTGTTAAGCACCTGTAAAAGCTAAAACGATGGCTTTCTTTAAAATTCAATTTTCACAAAATTTACAAATTTCATGTCATCACTGCTTGGTTGTTAAAATATTGACTATCTTTCCGCTGTAGCTTCTTTATTCATATAAAGAAATTTTTTATTTACTTTTTTTTAAACAAACATGAAAGTCAAGGAGTCATAATACTATTTTCTTTTCAGGCCTTCCATCGTCAGGATTTAGTTCCCCGTACACTCCTTCGCTGTCGCGCAACAACTCTGATGCTTCCCAGTACGGGGGCTCCCAGCACAGCAGTTGCTATAGCTACTCGTCTGTATCCGTCTCACCAACGCAGTTCTCACCCACGCACTCACCCATCCAGTCCCGGCACATGCACGCGGGCTTCCCCTCGCCTGTGATGCCCCCACGGGGGACCGGTTCTCCTCTACATGCGGGTGTTGTGTATGGGGGATGGGTGTTCACAGGAACCTGTCCGGACTCACAGGCCCTGGGGAGGAGGGAGTCCAGGAGGGAACGACCCCAGACCTCTCGGGTGAGAATCGGATATCTAATTAACCCTTTTAGTCCCACGACTATTCCGAGAATTCGCATGCGAAGAATGCCAGAGGCATGTTAGGTTTTGTGTGCGAAGAATTCCACAATTATTTCCTCATTTTTGTAAGTCTTTTCAAGAAAATTCGCCAAACCTTTATTTATGAAGCGATTATTTTGATTTTTCTATCATTTTAATCCGTATGTACTGTTCTTTAATAATAATGAATTAACACAATTTAATTAAAATTATTTATGTCCTAAATTTTTTTTTTTTTCAAAACTAATGCTAATTAACATATTCAAAAAAAAAATCATAAATACATTTCAATATTATTTTGCTGTAGTGCTTTTAGTTTTATACAAGAAAATAAAGTTTTGAATATAAATATTAATAACAGAATTTTGATTTTATATCCTACATTAGATATTTGGGGCCAATATTGCTTACCTTACAACAAGATATATTTTATTGATTACCTCATAATAAATATTTAGGTCTACACATAATGAATGTTGTTTTTCAAAAACCTTTTATAATGAATAATTTCATATTTAAAAAAAATACTATTTAAATTTATAAATTCATTACGCCTATTTGCTTACATTGGTAAAAAAATCTTTTCATTCACATGACATAACATGAAAATCTAAATAGTATATTTTTCTAAACTCAGAACAATTTAACCCGTACATTTGAAAACTGTTTGCAAAACAATTAACATCAGTATGAATGTCAGCCACACCTATGTTTTACCATGCAGCTCGTACATAGAACGGCGTTGCACTTAGCACATTGAGTATGTGACCTTCCTATTATAAATGTACTAAAAACTCCCAGTTCCAATAACAAATATATACGGTTAATTTTTGTTGGCAATCTTATATAAAATTATATAGGGAAATGTTCACTTTCCAGTGATATATGACACTACTACACTATCTAGCATATAAAGCAAGAACTAGCTCAAATCTGGAGAGCTGAACTCATCGGCTCAGGCACTTTTAATGGTAGTAGGTGAAGCCAATCAGATCGGCTCGTGGTACTTTTAGCGATAGTAGGCGGAGCCGATCAAATCGCTTGTGGCACTAAAAGGATTAACTTGAATTTACCAAATAGCTGAAGAAATGTTGAAATAATGCTTTGGCCATTATATCATTTTTTTTGGGTCAAACTCTACGTTTAATAAAATTATTACAATTCATCAAACTGATGTATTTAGGAATGCTATTACCATCATCATCATCATCATCATCATCATCATATATTAATACTTTTTTCCCTATGAAAATATAAAATTATTGTCTGTATTATTTTATGTTCTTGGTAGCAATAGGATTACTGCTGTTTGGTTATCCTTTTCAGTTGTAACCAAAATATAATTTTAAGGCCTAGTTTAATGTTACGTAATGTTCCAATCTAGATGATCGGGAAGGAGGTAGCAGTATTCTAGATGACAAAATGTCTTCCTTGGCAGCTGACTTGGTTCAGCATTCTGCTTTGGCAGCTCCACCCGGTATTTCGCGGCAGCAGCTCATTAATAGGTACAACATGATTAACATTATACATCCATTATGTTAGGAATAAATTTATCATCAATCTTTGATTTTGGTTCATTCTTATTCACAGTAAGCTATACATTTTAAACTATTTTATTAAAACATGTAAAACCGATTGCAAAAGGTTATAGATACTTCTTAATAAGTTTTAAAATTTAGTCTTTTAAAATTTTAAATGTTGGGGGTAATTTTTAGTTGTGTTGTTACATGAAAAAATAAAATTTACAATTAATGTCAATGTCTATTTTTAATAAATACTGTTTTTACAATGAATACAAAATCTGTTTCAGCCCTTGTCCTATTTGCGGTGATAAAATCTCTGGTTTCCATTATGGCATCTTTTCATGCGAAAGCTGCAAAGGTTTCTTCAAGAGGACTGTTCAGAATCGCAAGAACTATGTCTGTTTGCGAGGTTCTTTGTGTTCTGTTACAATATCTACCAGGAAAAAGTGCCCTGCATGTCGCTTCGAGAAGTGTCTCAAAATGGGCATGAAACTTGAAGGTTCGTACATATTTGATCTTTGGATTGCATCATTATTTTTTACAATCCCTTTTCAGTTTTTATGTGTGTGTGACCAAACTAAATAATTATTCAAAGACGTTTCTTTGTTTTGAGCCTTTATGCACTTTCATTCAAAATAGGAAGAAGTTATGTTAAAGGGAAAAATTCATTTTTAACCTTATTTCATTATAAAAAAAATATAATTTCACATTTCTTAAGGTAATCTAAAAAAACCTAATTTACAATCTCAGCTTCTAGTTCTCTCTCTTAGTTTAAAAAGAGAGTTCTGCCAGTAACTTTAACTAATGACAATTTTACATACTATTCTGGTAACCGTTTTAATTTTGTCCCCCTAAACGATTTGAAATTCGAGCACATTTCTTATAGTCTCTTGTAAAATAAAATCATGAGTGAGGAAGTTGTTATCAAACTTAGGTTTTAGTCTTGACCTGGATACTATTAAATATAAATCCTCTGGTTGTGAACATCGAAACTAATTACGTTTTGAAAACTTTCCCAGGGATTAATAACCTGAAAAAAGTAATTTTATTTTTCATCTATTACTTTTAAGTTTTTTAGCTGGTATAATTTCATGGTATAATTTTGATTGTAGTTGAAAAATTAAGTGATCTTCATTTTTAGGATATTTATAACAGATTCTTGGCAATATTTATTCTCAAATTGACAGTTTATTTTCTGAATCCACTATAGGTACAATCTGCATTTAAATTGCGGTTTGTTGTGTGTGGTTGTTTATTTATGAGTTTCACTGTCTGTTCTGCCCCCAGCAATTCGCGAAGACCGCACGCGCGGAGGCCGCAGCACTTATCAGTGCTCTTACACGCTGCCGGCCAGTCTCGTTGCTCCCTCTGGAAGTGACAAGATGTTTGCCCCCTCTGGTGACCCCCAGGTCAAGCTGGAGGCTCCAGATTTGGGGGCGATGGCTGGGAGCAGCTCCCACCTAAACAGCAGGCATCATGAGAAACTTGTCCCTCAATTATTGCAAGTAAGGGCAACAATTACCTTGCTGCTCAACTCATACAAGTAGGCCTGTGCGAATCCATAATTTTTAATTTTGTATCAAATCCGAATCTTGAATAACTGACGTGGCATCTTAACCACGGTGGAGGCCTGGCATTCCACACATTCACAAGTTGTGGTTAATACACGTCTTGTCAGAGGTGAAGGAAGGGTCAGATAAATCTTTACCATGACTGAGGATTGAACCTCGGACCCCAGCACGGAAGTTCGACACCTTACCCCTAGATCGCCAGGTCACCAACTTGTTTATTAATGTTTTCATAAAATCAATATACTGTTTGATTTTTATTACTATATCAAATAAATTACCTTATTACTGTGAATATATACACACACACTTTTTAATCCCACCATATTTTGGCTTTAAACAAATTACACTATCTGGGTAGGGATGAGGGAGGTAGAAATTAGTGAAAATGTAACTGCATTTGTGTGAAAGGAGAGTGTAAAACCATCTAGAAATACACTAGAGGTGACCGAGTGCTCGAAAATTTGAGTTTGAGTTAAGTTTTGGTGGTTGTTCATACTATTTTCATTAACTTGAAAAATTCAAGTACTTTGAATTGTTTTTTTTTAATTCAAAATTTTTGTTTTTAATTGATTTTATTCAGTTTTAAGATAACTTTAAACAAGACTAAAAAATACACATAACTTTTACAACAATAAGTTTAATCTCAGAGGTATATATTTGTGTCTATTAAAGAAATTCAACTGAATTATTTGTAATACAAATATTGCTCTATATTTACTTGAGCTAAATACAATTCTGTTTTTATTGCAACTCAGTTTGAACTTGACTCAAAGTGAAAAATGCCTATTCACACACCCCTAGAAAAACTAACTAACACCCATTTAGGGTTTGTACCCCAACCTCATCTTCAGCAAATCAGACTAAGTGACTCTGACATTTAGTATGCATGCACACTGATGTGGATTATAAAATAATTAAATAAAGTAAATATCAATAGTAATTGTATTAAGTGTTTCTTTAGGCCTTCTATGTTTTATAGTAAGTTGACAGTTTGGGGCTTCACATCTTATATAAAAAAAAACTTAAAAAACAAAAACTGCTGCCAGTGTGTTGGGTGCTTTTAAAAACAATAGCTTCATAAACCCTCTTAATATCAATTTTAAAAATTATTTTGATATGTTTTGTATAGTTTGGTTTTTAAATGGATTTGTCGATCTTTCAGGAAATAATGGATGTGGAACATTTGTGGCACTACAATGGACAGGAGGCTCATAAGATGTCTGCCAATAACAGTAGTAGTAGTAGCAGCAGCAATAACAGTGTAAACAATAGCAATAGCAGTAGTTCAAGCAATAACCAAGATTTTGTGTCCATGTGCAATATCGCAGACCATCGGCTCTATCGACTGGTCAAGTGGTGTAAGAGTCTTCCGCTTTTCAAAAATATTTCGGTGAGTGCAAGTTGGTGCTTAGTTACTATTTAAGCTACATATACATTATTTTGAATACCTCTTTGGTCTAGAGGTAAGTTTTTTCTGACAACAGATCCAGAGGTTCTGGGTCTGATCCCTGGCTCTTCCAGATTTTCTGTTAAGCAGCAGGTCTGGATCAGACTTGTGAAGACATATGAGGAGCTACTTGAATGAAAAGGTCAAGAAAACTTAGTTTAATGGCGGGAGGTTTTGTTGTGCTGACCACATGACACCCTCAATCCACAGAAGTTGGCAATTCTTATCCAAGAGATAGTGGCTGCTCTGTCAGTATGGCTCGATTGCGGGCTGAGGAGATGGGAGTTTTTTAATAAATTATTTTAGCCTAGGCTACATGACTTGGCTATCAAATAAAATTAACATTATAGATACAGTCCAATTTTAATAGAAAGGGATATAGTCCAACAGCTAAAAAAATTATTAAATCCAATTTTAACATATATATCAAGTCATGTGATATATAGCTGTCACTTATGATAATTTTAATCATTTAATATAAATAACATTAACGAAATAGTAAAATTTTATCATCGTTGGCCAAAACAAAAATGTGTGTTTGAATTTTATAAAAGACTCTTCTTATTAAATAGGGTTATAGGTAGATGCCTTGCATTTAAAATCAATATTTGGGTTGTTGGTACTACCATAATTCCATTGACAAGGTGTGCAGTTTAAATGTTCATAGAATAAGAACAAAATTTCTACTTATCAGGAGATTGATCAATGTACATTTTTAATCATTTGTTTTGGGGGATTTATGAGAGTATATTTATCTGTCATAAGTTATTAGAAAATGAATTGTTGTCTTATGGATTGGAAACGCATGAAAATAGTGCAGAAACAATTTAAAGTAAGTGACCTGATAGGATAGTTAGGTTAGGCCTGGACAGGTTATTAGATTAGAGTAATTAAGTGATCTGCCAACAGATGAATTGGAATAATGTTTTTAACCCCCTTCTGTGGTCGCATAGTTTAAGGCGCTACTCTCGCAATAGACTAGACTGCCGGAGACAGGGCAATTTGGGTTTGATCCTGGTTGGGTGTACTGAGGGTGTTTTTTCATAAATTGTTTTCCACTCTCCCTCCAATCATATGCAGGTACTTTTCTTCTAAATTAAACCTTCCTAATCCCTGACACATTAGTTTAATTTGTACACGAGCGTATAACCTGAATGGGTAGTAAGACGTGGCGCTAAAAAAAATTAGTTCAAACCTTTATTTTTGTTAATTTGGTTAGAACAATTAATTTATTTGGGAAGACAACTTATAAACTTATAATACCAACAAATGGCTCAGGTATAGTGGTATAAGCTTTAATTACTTGTTCCGCTTGAATTGCAGTTAAGTACAGTTGTGACCACTTTTTGGCGTTCTGGTAATATTGCAGTTTTCAATTATTTACTTGTTCACTATGTTTAGCTCTTATTTAACTTGCCCGGCGTTTTCCGGCATGACATGCTCAGCAGCTGAGACCAAGAATGGCTTCAGGCGCCATTTTATTGTGTGTGATTCAGTGTGTTTTCAGCATTTGTGTGCTCAGAATCTCTTTGTATTCTGGAAATTTTCCAAACTTTTAAAATTTATTATAGGCCTAATTTATATTATTTATATATACCTACATAAAAAGGGCTATATTCTGTTTGCTGATTTTCGATTTTCGCTGGGGGTCTGGAACTTAATCTGCCGTTTGGATGGGGAATTATTGTAATTTACAATATGATTTATTACTACATTTATAACTCTGTTTAGTATTAAATTTTGTGTTTGTAAAAAAATATAATGAAAAATAATGAGTTTGGAAAAAGTTTTATAATTAGGGTTATTTAATGTACCCTTTTCTGTGGAGCTAGTAGTGTAGGGTTTTTGTCATGTCGAATATCTATTTGATTTAAAATGTTTTTGCTAAGGCTACATTTTTTTAAATATAGGTATTTCTTTGGCATTTCAAGTCCTTAAAAGTACCACAAGAAATGTATTCAACTGGCGGCTATGTATGACCCTGGACAGCTCTTTTAGCAGAACAATGTTTGAAGTGCTCAAATCCTTGCCTAAGACACATTAAAAAAAAAACTTTACATCTCTTATAGATTGACGACCAAATATCATTGCTGATCAACGCTTGGTGCGAGCTGCTGCTGTTCTCGTGTTGTTTCCGCTCAATGTCAACACCCGGGGAGATCCGTGTGAGTCTCGGCAAGTCCATAACCTTGGCACAGGCGCGAGAACTGGGGCTTGGCGCCTGCATCGAGAGGATGTTAAACTTCACTGAACACCTTCGCAGACTCAAGGTGGACAAATACGAGTATGTCGCCATGAAGGTCATCGTTTTGCTCACCTCAGGTTAGCTCATCTTTTTTTTTTTATCGAAGGAATTATTATTTTGAAATTTGTTTGAACCCCTTTCATTGACTTCATTAGTAACCCTTATTTCTCACTTTTATCAAATGCATCTCAATTTCATTTACAGACATATAACTGAGTGTATTTAGTAAGTTGCCAAGTATACATTTGGAGGTTAAAAGACAATACGAGTTTTAACTGAAATGTTAGATGATTACATTATTGGTCAGGAGAGTGACAGTTGAGTGTAGTGATGGGCATAATCGAGTAATTCAAACAATCTTAACATTTCTACAATGAAATCATAACTGACAAACAATCAGCTGTTGACAGTCAACCTTGCCGTCCAACCAAGAAAATCAGTCTACTTTCTTGACCTAAAGGAAAAAGCTATCTGTAACAGTGAAATCTTGTCCTTAAAATTTTTTATTTGTGTTTTATCTATACAAATTCTATTCCAGTTGCACTAAGTTAAGAGCACTGGCTATCCCTTCTAATTCAAACCATGATTTAGTCTAGTAGTCTATTCCAAAAATTATAGAAAAGGAAAGAATTGTCAATTTTTTTTAATCAGATAAACTAAATCGGTTTATTTTTAAATATGTATTATGCAAGGTGATTAATGATGCCTGTTTGATAACGTAAGATTCTAGTTAAGATTTATTTGATCAAAATATTAGTTTAAAAAATAATAATTTGAAATACAAATCAACCACATAGCCAGCCTTGTTTAAAGTCGATAGGTGTGCAATCAATCTCAACAGACTGGATATCTTATTAATGTATTGTGTTTCATTGTATTATAATTTATAAAACCATATTTTGCATCAATTTTTTTATTAATAATAGCATGTCTTTTAAAACTAATAAAATATTGTATTCAAATGATTATGGTGGGTGTTATAAGTACTTTGTTTCTTGTAAGTCACAATGTTAAGTTAATATTTTAATTATTTCCGAGTATTGGGTTCAGATCATCGAGTAAAAGGAATCGAGTAGTTTTGACCGAGTACTTTTAAAAAGAATCAGAAATGTGGTTTACTTGCTTTTCACTTGTGCACTCTGCATCTTTGAGTATTTTGTATTGAAATTGTATGAATAATATTTGAACCTTTAACGGAGATTTTCACTAAGCAACAGAAACTGTTCTTTGAAAATGAGCTCTATGGGAACACAATGTGTATGGAAATAATAACAAAGTAGACGTTCCAACCAATAATGTGATTATCACGCGGCTCTGAAGCTAAAGAAAAAAGAGCCAATAAAAGAATAGCACGGGACTAAGTAGCCTTACACAAGTATTTCCGGAATAATTGAGTACAGCGATTACTCTACACAAGAGTAATTTTACTTGATTGTACCCATCACTAGTTGAATTACACATAGTAATAAATAAATAAATAAATAAATAGGTCTCTTCCTTTGTTAACCATAACATACTGAAATAAAGCTTTGTTTTTGTTTATCCTAGAATGTAAAGTGTTTAAGCATTTCTCTATTTCCTCATGTTACCAATTCCCAATTGTACATTTCGTGACTGCAATATAAATTGACACACCCTTAAATTAATGCTAGTGTATTTGTAAAATACTGACATGTAATTATTGCTAATATATGTCTGTTTCAATGAGTGTTATGTGCTCCACCAGATGCCAGTGACTTGAGGGAAAGTGAAAAAGTAAGAGCGTCCCAAGAGAAGGCTTTGGAAGCATTGCAGCAGTACACGCTTACTCACTATCCGGACATTCCTTCCAAGTTCGGAGAACTACTGCTCAGGATCCCGGAACTACAGAGAACGTGTCAGGTATGAACTAACTTAAAGTAAACTCCTAATTATCTGAGTAAGTCAATACCAGAATTCATGAATAATTGATAAACACATATAATCCAATACATAGCGTTTTCTTTAATGTTGACATATGAACTGTATTTATAACATGAATAATCATTTATATAAAACGGTTTTACTTAGGTATGCATAAAAATACAGTGCAGCTGGTATGGTATTTATCCTCCTACAGCTTTTTTGTGAAGTAATCAAGTTTTTTTTCTGCTTTAACGTATTGTTGACCAGTGTAAGAGCAGGCAGCGTGACTGGAGGGGAAGCTTCGAGGGGTAGAGGTTGTGGTTGTGACAAAAATATGTTAAGCTCTGGTCACAGTATCACACTTACTGCTGAGTTACTTCTTTTATTGAAAAAGACGAAAACAACTGTGTACTGTAATATTTTGAAGGACAGTAATGCATAGATAGCCCAAGTACGGTTAATTGGGAGTTTACTACAGCTATATATAAGTGCAGGTCGTTTCACCCTTTAAGGTAGAGGTGACCAATTTATGACTCCAGAAGGCATTTGCTCAGGCTTGATATTTAACAGATAGATTTTAATAATTAGTTCTCTATTTTATTTTCTAAAAGTTGAAATAAATGATTATAAACTAGAGATGGGCCCTTTAATTCATAAGGATGTTCGAGGATTTTGAGATAATTTTGGATTCGAGACTCAAATCCTTATAAAAAAATCTATTTTTTAAGTGAAATATGTTTAGAGCACTAAAAATGCTTATTGGTGGTTCAGCACTATAATTATAGAATCAACTTAACAACCACGCCCCAGAGTAGTAATTCAACACTTAACTGAATGTATGAATGCTATTATGAATGGATTACAAGAAAAAATGTTAAAATTTAGTTACTATTTGTATTATCTATTATTTTACTATATTTATATTTTCTCTTATGTTCATAATTTTTTACAAGATTCAGATTCGAGATTCAGGATTTGAATGTAAATAGGAGATTGGCATTAGTAAAATAGTGGATTCAACATATCTCTATTATAAATATTTCCAAGATTGGTTGATCTATTTTGAAATTAAAAAATTATTTTTATTTTTAGGTTGGCAAGGATATGCTGTCTGTAAAAAATAAAGAAGGGGAAGGCCCAAGTTTCAACTTATTGATGGAGTTACTGAGAGGAGATCATTAAGATTTGTCACAAGTAAGTTTTTTATCAACTGTACATTTTGTTTGTCATCTGCAAAGCTTCGACTTGGCTTCAACTTTGCTTCAAATAATATTTCTAGCTTTGATAACACTGATTACATTGAGAGCTAAATAACTCAATTTATATTCAATTATTGCCATTCTGTGCTGTTATGTACACTTCGTTTAACTTGAAAGATAGCATTCTTTATGAATTACACTATGACCCTATCTTTTAAGTTATATCATAATGGAATAATGCAAGTTAAGTTTGCTACCTTACAGGGTAGACGAAGGCTATATTATAAATGAATATTTACATGAAAAAATTATTAGGGTAATGAGAAGTCCATTTTTTCAATTCGGAGCAAACTAAAATTTAATATATAAAATATTCTCAAGGCCGAATAGAAGTTCAAATATTTTTTGTTGTTTATTCCCTGAAAAAATATTATTTTGATGGTTATTTAAATAACGTTTTGCAATAAAATTACTTAGAAAATGTTTTATTGCACAATTGTTTATAAAGTATTTGATAGCCCATTGCAATAAATTAGTATTTTAGTTGTAAATATTTTTGTCCGGAATTTTCCTGAAGTGAAGTCAAAGGTGGTATATGTTTTGGAGCCAAGTCGAAGTTTTGAAGCTTCACACAATTCTTAAAAATATGAAGTAATTGAATCACATGTTGCAATAATAATTTGATTTATCAGCTTAGAATGAAATATTACAAACAAATAGTATGTAGACGAGGGCAGCAGGGAGAGGTTTTCTAAAGATGTGTAACTTGTGTAAGATACCTACTATGGAAAAGAGAAGTGCCCCTGTAGTGTAAGGACGTGTTGTACGGAGCATACTTCATACCCGTAATTAGGTTTACAGGGGAAACTTGGACCTTGGATGTAAGAGAAACAAGTAAAGTGGAGGAGGTCATAGAAATATAGTTTTTGAGGAGTATGCTAGCTTTCAGCAGAAGAGATGGGATTAGGAATAAAGATGTACAATCAAGAGTTTGGGTACATGGGTTACATGAGATAGTTGAGGAAGCAAGGATGAGATGGTATGGGCAAATAATGAGGATGGAACGGGAGAGTAGACCAATGAAGAGATGGAACAGATAGTGTGCAAGTGTGAGGAGAATAATGGAAGAGTGGGAGGAATAATGGTGGAATAACCGAGGGAAATTGAGCTATTTTATTAAACGAACCCGGCCACAGGCTGGGAACAGTTCATGATGATGGTGATGGTGATATAATATATTTAAACTTTTTCTAATTAATGTTAGCATATAAATAGGTATGTGGTATCATAAGAAAAGTATTGATAACAATAAATATCGGTATCGAAATTTTAAATGGGAAAAAGTTTTTTTTATCTAGTAATAATATTAATTTCAACTGTTATCATATTAATTGTATTTTTATATTTATTTAAACACAAAAAAATAAAATAATTTAACCATATTATAATATACTTAGGTCTTTCGCGTCTTTGTTGGAACTTGGAAGGTATGATAGATAATATTGTATGATGAATATTAAAAGTTTTACTATACCAGCTTTCAAAACGTTTATGAAAATGTAGCTGATGAAAAATTATTTAACAGTTTTTATGATTAGTGATATATTTTTTATATAAATTTTTTTACCCCCCTTTAATCATTAAAGTTGGTGAAAGAACACCTATAAATTATGATAAACTAAAAGAGATTGAATGCTAGAGTGGCTCGAACTTGCTTGTCATGCAGTAAATGAGTGAGAATTGAGAAATAATGACATTTGTTCTTCCGCCACAGTCCACGCTAGTAAATATTTTTTTAGCACCGTATCTTAATACACGTTCGGGTTATACGCTTATGTACTAATTACGCTAATGGGTTAAGGATTAGGAAGGCTTAATTAGATGAAATGCACCAACATGTGTGTGGAGGGAGAGAGGAAAATCATTTAGAGAAAACCACCCTCAGTGCACCCAACCAGAATTGAACCCCGATCTTCCCATCTTCGACAGTCTAGTCCAACATGAGAGTAGCGCGTTAGACCACACGGCCACCGAAGCGGGTCAGTAAACATTTAATCCCAGCACGAGTGAAGATAAAAATAAAAGTTGTTTCTTTTGATACCAATCCAATACTGGAGTGTGAGTACTAATATCAGTAAAATATTAGTATCGAAAGGAAAATATCGATACTTTTTTCACACCCCTACATAAAAAATCACATGAATAATCACAATATAGCCTAAAAGATTCAGATTTGATTTCAAAATCAAGAATTTTAATATTGGATGGATTGATTCAATTTGAAATTTAGAATTTCAAATCAAATACATACCTTAACAAGATTCATATTCAAAATTTTTAATCTTTGCACATGCTTATTATTTAGAACAGTAAAACAGTAAAAGATGTAGATACATATTATTATAACTGTAATCATAGTATATTTTTATACAAACAGTAAACATAAATAAATATGCTATTTTTTTGTGTATTTACTTCAATTTCAAAAGTGTTAGTTATTTGTTAACATGGCCAAATTACACCAACATTTTTAAATCTGAAAATGTAGCCATTTAATGAAAACCTCTTTTCACTTTTTGAAATACATTTTGTATTAATTATATTGAAGAAACAACTTGTGAATGTGAGGAATGCCAGGCCTCCACCGTGGTTCGGATTCCACGTTAAACTGTAGGTCCTCCATTTCATCTCACAATCACCCTATCATTACACATTAGCGTAAGTGCGTATAACCCGAACGGGTAGTAAGACGCGGGGCTAATAATAATAATAATAATAATATATTGAAGAAAACACTGGAAAGCTGGATGGAAATAACAACTTTATATATTTCCTTACTCTTTTCAATAAATAACCAAATCTGAATATTGAATTAGCACCTTTTAAGTAGTTTACAATTTTATGTTAAAGATGTGTTACAAAAAAAAATCTAAATAAGAAATCTTTTCATGATCCTGATAGGATTGTTGTGTCTTTGTTTGAACTAAGTTTATTTGTTTCAGGTTGCTAATGTGCCTTTGTCAATGCCGAGTGAGTATAACATAGCGAAGCACAGTGAAAAGTGGGCCTGGGACATTTCACGGACCCAGTGATGACTCTGGTGGTGGTGTGGCGCTTTTAGCCACATAATAACTTTTTATACAAACTCAGCCTAAATGGACTTTGCTGGGTTCTAAAACACCTCTTTTTTATTAAAAATATCTTTGCTGTGCTTATGTGATTTGGCAATGCAAAAAAAAAAAAAAGCAAAGAAAAATATATTTTTATTATGTTTTACTTTTATTTACTTTTTTTATGTAAATAGCTAATTGTGAGTTTTTTATGAGTGGATTTGTGTCTTTTGTAAAGTTTGATAGAGATTTTTCTATTGTTTTCAAAGTTTTTTTTGTAAGTATTCTTATTATATGACTTTAAAAAATAATATTACAGATTTTTATATATTGTAGTTAGCTCTATAGAGAATTCTTTTTTTAAAAAAAACAAAGTTTTACTTTTAAAGTGTGATGTTATCAAATGACTCACCATTTTAGCCGCTTTAAAAAAGTGGCATTTGTTAAAGACATTCTTAACTTTTTTTTTGTTTCTCATTACAAACATGTAATATCAGAAGAGGCTACATTGTATATTTTCATGTGGCTGTTAAACCACCGATGTTGTACTGAGCTTATAAAAACCTTAGATAACTACACAAGTGTACTGCAGCGAAAGGGTTCCCTAAAAAAGTGAATAATTTATCTTATCTTGTAGCATCTTTCTAAAGGTTAGTTACAAGTGCTGAGTTTATTTTGAAATTACCAACTGTGATTAAAAAAAACACAAAAAAAAATAGGGGTGTGTAAAGCTTCGAAACAAATGTAAGCTTCAGCTTCACTTAAAAAAAAAATTCCGGCTTTGACAATTACAGAGCTTTGCCGATCAAAATATTGATAACTAAAATACTCTATTTATGGTCAATTAATCCCATTCAGAACTGATATATACATGATGCAAATATATATAATATATCCCTCTAAGGGAAACTTCTTTGTGCTATATAAGGTAATACACAATCATGGCAAATTAATATTTGTATTAAACAAAAAACTGAAGTAATTGAATTATAACTTGTAATAATAACTCGACCTAATAGAATAAAATAAAATATTACAAACAATTGCACAGTAAACAATTTCAAGTAATTTTATTGCAGAAAGCTATAACCACAATATAATTTTTTTTATCATAAAACAATTAAACAAAAATAATCAAACTTCAATTCAGTTTCAAAAATATTCAATATATTTGATTCAAGTTCACTTTGAATTGAAAAAGTGGATTTCGCACACTCCTAAAAAACAACAAAAACGTTCAAACTAGTTTGAATATTTTTGTCCTCGCTCATCAGAGTAATATTTATACTTTAAAACAATAACAAAGAAAATCTAGAAATAAAAAAGATTATTTCAATATACATTAGTTTTCTATGTTGTTTCAATAATTTGCTTTCAAACTCTGCCCTTGCCTTGATTTATAAATACCCGTACGTGCTGCATGACATAATGTCAATTCATTTGTGATAAGTTGGTTGTAAAATGTGAAGGACATGAGGTATTAACCCAATATCAAACACTGATTTTATTTGTGTGCTTTCCAGCGTTTACTATTACAACTTATTTTTAAAAAAAATTCCTTTATTGGAATGGAATGAGTTATTATCTTGTGTGTATACACTGAGTGTTGGGCCGATCGGGTAAATATTGGCTGTTTTATTAATTAATAGTTTTAAATTGTTTATTGATATTTATAAAAAATATTAACATTTATGAAATTATTAGCATTTAAACTTTGTTATAAGTGTCCAAATATCATTAAAAAATATTCTGAGCAAGTTGAGCAAAGGTTTATAATTCAAGATGTAGACTTTAACTTGGTTACATTAATGCTTTTAAATTTTAAATTAACTCATGTTTTTAAGGTGTGTGTTTAAAATAAAATCAATTTCATTTCAATTTCAGGAAGAATTCACTCTCTTTTTATGCAATTGGTTGAGTTGGTAAAAATCAAAGGTGCATAAGTATAGGGCAATACAAACAGAAAACTGCAAGTTTTTGAGGTTTTTGAAATAACATTAATATACAAAGAACATATGTTGGGTCGCATCAAGGTGCCTTTATCGGCATAGGACTGTTAATGATGGTAAATATTTGAACGAAAGAAATTACCATATTGGCCCGAATATAGTGCACTGTTTTATCCCAAAAGTGACCTTCCGAAAACTGTACTAGTGTTATATGTGCAGCCTAACATTTTTCACTGAAAATAAACCCAGTCATATTCCTATAGTGGCCTATTTTGTAGCATACTGTAATTTTACTGGCCGGCAATCAAAAAACAAATCGAGAAACCAGTGTGAGCGCAGGAAACTGTACTGGTAATTCAGTAGGTCAGTGTTAGTTGGTGCAAGAATCTGTGCTTTGTTACTGATATTAAAAACTCATCAAGGCTGATCCTAAACGGGATTGATCAGGTTGAAAAGATTTCCTCAGCATCTCAAGTAAACAAGGGAATGAGAAGAAGCTGCAATATAAATTTTAAATTAACAGCGAGGCGGAATACAAATAATGTGGAAGCTGCTAATAAAACTTTGTAAAATTTGTTAAGTTTTTACCTCGTGGTATATTCGAGACCTTATATTTTTCATGTAGAACACTTTCAAAATATTAGGGTTGTATTTTATGCAAGGCTGTACTATATTTAGGCCAATACAGTATATATTTCTTTTTATAGATTTACAAGTCTTGCTTACTACATTGGGGGAGATTAACTGGAACTAATACTTTTCCAGTGACAAATACAATATATAACAAAACTATTCCATTTATGGTTGAATTGGGTTATCCTAGTAATTTGAAAGAAAGTTTTTATACACACTATGGTGTTAATATATATTTGTCTATTTGAATGTGTCTTTTTACAAGAATTTTATGAAACAATTTATTTCATTCCTAATATTTGAACAAATATTTAATATAGCAAGTACCTTGTTCACATCCCATTGGAAAAGTTCATTAAAGTCGTTATTTGTGTTGGCATGCTCATTATTAAAATTATATATCTAAAAATATATAAATGTTACAAAATATTAAATAAGTTTCTAAACTATAAATTAATTTTTTTTAAAAACCTTGAAACTGTACCAGATGCTCAGTTAAGAATGTTGCTAAAATAATAAAATCAGTGTTTATTGAACAAAGTTGTACTTAATGAGTGAGACCATTGTTGGCTCCTCAATCATATTGTCTACTGTATTATTGTTGAAACCAATTTTTTTTAAATGATGGTTTGCGTTTTCTTTTGAAACGGTACATGTAATAAATTTGTTTGTTTTGAAACAGGCAAGAAAATCCAATGCTCTGTAACATTGTAAAACTGACAATTTCCTGTCATGACCAAGAAACTTTGCTCTAAATGGAAATAAAAATGTTTTCAACATTTTGTTAATAATTTGCATATCTTTTAAGCCCCCCTAATTACCACATTGTTTTGTTTTCTTATTTACTATCCACACATATTTCAGCTACTACAAATCTGTGGGAAAAAAAAAACTTATGTTTTGAGTGGTTAAGAGAGGTCAACAACGTCCCTAGATGACCTTGGTTCAATCGCAGGAGAGATTTATAAGCTATGTTTATGTGTTATACCTCCAGGCTAGACACATTTTAGCTACGCTATTTTTTTTTTATTATCACGTCCTACTAACTGTTCAAGTTATACATGTATTTGATAATTACTATATTGAGGTAGGGATGAGAGAGGAAGCATTTTAGAGGTAATCTACTCACATTTGCATGGAAGGAGAGTGAGAAACTATTTAAGGAAAACCACCCTCAGTACACTTGTTTGGGATTCAAACTTAGACCTCCTCATTGTCAGCGAACAAGACTGAATGAGCCTGGCGTTAGTCAGTTGCTCACAAATGCGGGTTCTTATCTAGTATACTGCTCAGGTTTTTGGATGTGGTCCTGTGTTAAGTTGGTGTGTAAGTTGTGTGTTGATATAATTAGGGGTATAAACAGTTTACATAACACAAGTCATTAATGTACACTTTAAAGTTGTCTAAAAGTGTCTTTGTATGCCCGGCCATTATAACTTAGTTGAAAAACTTAACCAAACCAGGGGCAGACTTTCTCTCACCAGGACACCTCCTATTTTAATTATTACTATTTGAACCCGAACCCCACCCATCTCTACTCACTCGCATCATTATTTAAAGTTACTGTTATTTGGAATAGAGCACTAGGCTAAATCATGGTTAAAACTCAGAGGGATAACCAGCACTCTTAACTTGGTGAAAATGGAGTAGGAATTGTTTGGATGAAACAGAAAAAAAAAAAACTTTTAAGGACAAGCTTTCACTGTCACAGACAGCTTCATCAAGTCAAGAGAATAGACTAATTTTCTTGGTTCAACTACATGGTTGACTAAACAGCTGATTGTTTTTCAGTTATGATTTTATTGTATAGATGGCAGCACTTGAATTAAATAGATGGTTTATACTATAGTATTTTTGTTGTATGATAGAAAATAATAATAAGCCTGCTGGTATGAAGGTGAGGCATTAAGTTAGGTTGAGATTATGGGACTGTCTGGATTTGGTGATATATTAATGGTCCAGCATCAGCACACTTATTATTTTCAATTTCACAACAATAATAGTATGTAACACAACTTTTAGTTTTGCTATCCATATATCTATATAATCCAAGTGCTGCCATCTATACATTGAGATAGTAATTGAAAAACATTGAGATGTCGACAGTCAACCTTGCAGTTCAACCAAGAACATCAATCTACTCTCTTGACCTGATGAAGCTGTCTGTGACAGTGAAAAATTGTCCTTAAAAATGTGTTTGTGTTTTTTAGTGTTCTATCTAAACAATATCTATTCTAGTATCACTAAGGTTAATGTGCTGGCTATCCCTCTGCCTTTCTGGGCTCACGGCACCCTTGTGAAAGGGATTAGATTCTCGTGGTACCTTGTTAGAATTTTTGTAAGTGTTTAGCTTTTCACATTTTTTTATTCACAGTGAAATGTATATCAGCCTAGCATATTAAACGATTAATAGTGTTTTTATTTTTTAATTGTTAGAAAAAAATATTTTTACTTACTCTGTTACGTGTCATCTGCGGGTGACCGACAAAGCTTACTCGTACCGAATGAGCCACCGTGGGCGATTCAATAATCCAACTCAGGATAGTGCCACTGGAACGTAGGAGAAACTTATGTTAAATATAGATAATTTTTGTAAATAATACAGTAGAACTCCAATTATACAGACTCCAATCATCTGGATCAATATGGGAGTAAATACAAAAATTAATAAATCGTTAAAAGAATGGTGAGAATGCAGGTCGTTGACCTTCAAGTCCCCAGGTTGCCTAGAGAACGTGATCACCGGCTGGGGGATGGGACACGACTCCAACCCCCCAACATGCATCCCTTCCGCCTTCACTCTTCATCCACTGTCAGTTTGCGCTATTGTATTGTACTGTGTTTATGCATCGTACTTTCTCATACTCTGTGTGTGTTTTTACTAGGGTTCAAAATGGGTCCAAAACGTAAACGTGTTGTTCTTTCATTGAGTGATAAAGTTGAGATTATAAATCAGTTGAATAAAGGTGTGTCTGGTAAACAATTGGCTGAGCGATTTGGGATTTGGTGTAGGAACTTCTATGATTTCTGACATTAAAACTAACAGTGCAAAGATTTTAAACTTTGCGAGTGCATTAGAAAGTGAGGACGGGAGCTCTTCAAGGAAAAAGATGAAAAAGGCAAAAACGACGAACTTGAGAATGCTGTTTACAAGTGGTTCCTGCAACAACGTTCGATTGGACAACCGATCTCAGGGCCCATTTTATGCGAAAAAGTGATGATGTTCTGGGAAAAACTTGGTGTGTGACTGACTTTAAGGCAAGCCAGGGTTGGCTATGGAACTTTAAATCTCGGCATGGCATTCGCGAGTTAGAATTTGCCGGTGAGAAAATTTCTGCTGATATAGAAGCTGCAAATAAGTTTCTGGAAACTTTTAAAACTGAAACTAAAGACCTTGGTCCTGACCTTATTTACAATGCTTATGAAACCAGTCTTAACTGTAAAGAAATATCAAGAAAAACGTTAGCTTCCAAAAGAGAAAAAACTGCTCCAGGACATAAAGTAAGCAAATATTGTGTCACAGTGCTGGTTTGTGCCAACTCTTCCGGTAATCAGCGACTACCTTTGCTATTGATTGGAAAATCAAAGAAACCAAGATACTTTAAAAATGTACAGAATTTGCTACTGACATACATGCACCAAAAAAGTGCATGGATGACGGATGAATTATTTTTGGAATGGTGGGACAAAACTTTCATATTTGGAGTAAAAAAAATTTAAAGCAGAAACAGGAAAATCGGGAAAGACGTTACTCTTAATTGACAATGAACCAACTCATCCATCAATTGAGCTTCTCGAGAGAGAAAAAACAGAGACTTTTTAAGTACATGTTCTTGCCACCAAACGTCTTAAGTCTGCGGCAGCCCATGGACCAGGGTGTAATTGAGTGCACCAAACAACACTACCGAAGGCAACTGCTCCTTAAGTTACTCTCGGCCGAGGAAGGTGAAGAAAGTGTTCTGTATTTGTACAAGAAAATAAATATGAAAGACTGCTGTTACATTATTGCAGAAGCTTGGAACAGAATAAACGGCACATCAACAAAAGAACAACTTGAATTGGAGAAACAAAAAGAAAAGGCTAGTAAATTGGAACAGGAAAAGAGCGTGGATAAAATTGTGAACATTGCGAAGGGAATCTCTGGATGCTCTGAATGCGATGTTGATGATGTGGAGGAGTGGCTTCTATGTGACTCAAATGATCAAAGTTTTCAGATAATGACAGATGATATCTAAGAGAGCGTTGTGGATGAACAACAAGGAGATGAAGAGGACGATGCCGAAACTGGTGAAGGGACGGAAGATGAAACAGTTCCTATGCACGGAGAAGCTTTTACATGTTTTGAAAACGCCTTAAAGTGGATGGAACGGCAACCCGAATTCAGAGGTATACAACTTCTTGATGTCAAACACCTGCGCTTGCGCCACGGAAACGAGTGACTTGTTCAAAGCAACATACGCTATTCAAGATGTTCCATATAAAATAGAGTAGGTATATACATACGAATACTACATTGTACACTGTACAGCATTACTAAAATAAATTTGTATACAATTAATACTGTATTTTAATTTTTTGTTTTTACTGTATTTACACACTTTAACGTAATTTTAATAGTACATTACCTATGTTTGCTTAGTTTTTATAAAAAAAAATTGGGTTTTTACTTTGTCAGACATCCTTTTTTCTTAATTATTCCTGAGCTACATCCACCTATCCAGATTTCCGCATATCCAGATCGGCCTGATCCCCAATTATTCAGATGATTGGAGTTCTACTGTCATTAGATTAAGATCCCCAGGTTCTTCAAACTGTTATGTATTATATTTTGTATTTTCATCTCATGTTAAGTGTTAAGTTTAGAGTGTAAGAATTTTTACTTACCTGTATTATCATGTGTTTTTTATTAACTTTCAAGGATAGTGAAAGGTGATCCTTGGATAGATGGATTTTTTGATTGATGTACTATTAGGAGGAGGATGAGGAGGAATACTACTTGTATTATGTTTCTAAAACATTAAACCAGCAGTCTCAGGAATGTAGAACGGAACTATTCTCTTTCTATTCCCTTGATTACGCTGAGGCCGGCTGTCTCAGTTTCCCGCTCTCTAAGGTAGCGTCCGGCTGTCTTAGTTTCCTACCAATCCGATAGCACCTCTGGACAACGGACTTATCAAGAATCAACTCTTCATGACCCATTTCAAGGGAAGAAGGAAAAGAGGAGGGAAGAAAATGGTGAAACCTACGGACGCAGGCTACTCTACAACGGCCAACTCCCTTTTCCATCCTCCCCTCATCACTTCATTTTGTCCTCTCCCTCAATACGCCTGACCTCCAGCTCCAGTCTCCAACCACCCCTCCGACCCCAGACAACTACTCTCCAACACAATTCCCTGGTCCCATATGAACTGAGACTTAGCAAACATCCTCAGACAAGCTCCCTCCTCCTCAGACGAAGAGCCTACCCCACACAAACATCCACGTACCCAATAGACTAGACCTCCCCCACTAACCACCTCCCACCCCTCTTCCATCCACCCTCCCGGCCATAGCTGGACTGGCCACATTCACAACAGACATCACGAAGACCAACATCCATCACTACACCCCTTCACAACAACCTACCAGAAAACTCCCGAAAACACACACACCACCCCGTAGGAATATAACAACTCTTACCGATTTAATTGAAATATACAAATAGTAAAAAACTGGATAAAATACTTATACAGTTGTAAACTAATAGTTTTAGAAATCAATAAACTACCACAATGTGAGACTCACGATTATGTTTAGAGTACATAAGTTTGATGTCTTGCCTAGTGATGGTACGTGCAATTCAGAGAAACACTAAAAAACAAAAATGTTCTTCTGCTTATTTATTTGTATTATTTTGTATTTATATTTTCTTATTATTTTCCCCCTCCAAATCTTACTACACTTTAGTTGAATATCCTTGCTTTATAATATAAAAGTTTACAGAGACGTGAGAAGGGGGAGAGCAGAAACTGGCGACTTAAGCTCAGTCAGTATTACAATCGATACGCGGCATGGCCGAAAAATGTATCGTTGCATTTGGGTTTTCCACTTTCACAGTGATGAATAATGGACAACAGTGGCGTATCGTGGAGTGTTTTAAGGGAAGCAGACATTGTTAAAACTTTATCTGTGATATTTTCTCACCCAATTTGGCCCTAATTGACCAATCCTATATAGGCTCTACTCTGCATGCCTCACACGGGAATGTATTCCCCTCAACGTCTGACCAATGAGAGTTCTACTCAAAGGTGTGAACGATTCACAAGTACAGTTTAAACTAATGCTGCTTACCCGGGAAACACTCCCCCCAACAGGACACTGATGGACAAGGTTGTGTATATTCTAGAATTAATTTAGTTTGTAAGTTGTGTGCTGGTATAATCAGTTGGTTGAGAAAGTGCACTTTTAAATGCATTTTTTTTTAAATTACACTAATATAAGAGGACATGCTTGAAGTTTATATGCCATGCTTAGAAATGGATTGAACCTTTTCTAAGAGATTTTTAAATGTGTGAAAAATGTATCCAAATTAGTAGTTCCTCTTTCGGGAAAAATACCTGTAGTACCGCCGGGAATCAAATATGGGACCTATAGTCAAACCTTGGCTGGGTGTACTGAGGAGATTTTTCCTCATTGGTTTCTCCCGTCCACTTACATACATGTAAATTTCCTACTAATTCCACCTTTCCCACTCTGTAATTAAATATGGATAGCCCGGACGGCTAGCGAGACGCTTTGAAATAAATATATATAAAAACTAGGATAAAATACGCGTAGACTATGAAGAGGTTGTGGTGGTCTAAAAGACAAAAATTTGGTATAAAACCTACAAAAGATTGTAAACCTTTGGCCTACACACTTTTCAGACAAATATAAGTTAAAAGGTGCACATTAATTTGATATTTTGTGTTTAAATGTGAACTGCATATTTATCATGTATCTGACCCTTTTACCCTCTTGATGACATTTTTTACTTTGTTTGAAAAAAATAATTAACTGTTTATTAGTTTACATTTTGACAACATACAATAAATAATTTTGAATTTTATATTACTGTTTTGGTTGGTGAAAAGTTTAATCATAATTTAAAGTACATGTTTTATTTCAAATAACGTTTATTAGGGGTATACAAAGTCCACTTTTTTATTTGAAGCAAAGCCAAATCAAATTATATGAATCATCCCAATAACGTTAGAGGTTTATTGTGAAAAACTGAAGTGGTGGTCGATACAAAACAAAAGGCACAGGATACTCACTAAGGGCGTCGTTGTCCTGCTGCAATACCATGCGGGGCCCGTACTACAGCTTGCACAAAGGCTTTACTTGAGCAGTTAAACTGGAAGATTTTAGACTTCTCCCCCTTAAAGCCCCGACTTGGGCCAAGTGATTGATTACCATTTATTCATAAAGATAAAGATCTGGCTGGCTACCAAAAGTTTTGAAACCAACCAGGAGCTCATGGTTAGAGTCAACAACTGGCTGGGTAACCAGGTGACACTGTTTCATGACGAGGGATTGGTGCCACGGTATGACAAGTTCCTGAATTAGTGTGGCGACTATGTGGAAAAGTAATGCGGTTTTTTTTATTAGCCCATCAGAGGTTGGTTTTAGAATAGCCCTCGTATTACCACCTGCTTACCCTAACCTTAGTTTTACACACTGCTGAATTACATTGTTCTAAGGGCAAAGAAAGAAAGTGAATTTTAAGTTATTTTATTTTTGTTTATTTGAGATATTTAACGTGCACTTTCTAAACCGACTGCTTATATCAGCACACAAGAATTTATATGAGCGAAAGCGCCTACTAATTTTGCCGGGAAAGGTATTTTCACATACATTCTAGGGTTCTTTTATACGCCACAATCGACATGGGACCGACGGCTTTACTTCCTCTCCGAAGTAAGTTGAGCTACGGATTTTTATAACTCAAGAAAAATCCGTTGACCCGGCAATGTCTGGTCGTGAGGCAAGCACTTTACCCCAAGACCATCAAAGTTGACAAGTTTAAGTAGTGCACGAGTACTTTTCTAGAGGTAGGTCAGCAAAAGTAAAGAAGGAAACCACTTCCAGCACACCTGATTGGGACTGAACTGTGACCTTCCAGAAAAGATAAGAATTGGGAATGTGAAATTCTACAATGTTGCCTGTACTGTAAGCCACCACATTGGTGCTTCTTTAAAAAAAAAATACCTTAAGCTATAAAACCCAATAAAAAGATCAACAATGAACGGTAGTGAACTGATTATAAATGACCAATTATTTAAGTTGATGGGAATTGACATTGCTGCCTACATTTGGTGCGAGGGTAGTTTCCCAACTTGTTGATTTAAGTGGATATAAAAATATGTCTCTTTTCTCTAAACATAAATAAACTCATAAGATTGGATTTCATAGTTGTGTTCTCCCAAGAAAGGTTGACAACAAAAGGATGGGTTGCTAACTTGAAATAATCATCTGATTTAACATTGTACGCTTACATTTACTATTTTTGAATCACTTACATTTAATATATCCATTCTGAAATAAACCCATATAATATATTCCATGCAATTTAAATAGTATTTTTTTGCACCGCATCTTGCTAACCGTTTGGGTTATAGGCTAAGTACTAGCTACGCTAATGATTTTAGGGATTAGGAAGGCTATATTTAGAGGTGTACCCGCATTTGTATGGAGGAAGAGTGGAAAACCATTTTGGGAGGAAAAACTCAGCACACCGACCAAAAATCGAACCTCGCTCTCCGTCATCGGTGGTCTAATCTACTGTGAGAGTACCGTGTTAGACTACGCAGCCACCTAAGCGGGTTTTTAAATAGTTAGTAAAGTAATAAACTACTTTTGTTTTTAAGTTTTTTTTGTAATTTTACTATATTTTTTCCTTGTATACTGCTTCTCACTTTCCTGTTCAGGTTGCATGCATATGTACTAATTACACTAATTTAATAGGGATGAGGATGGTTGAATTTAGAGGAAGGTATATCCACATTTGTGTGGCGGGAGGGTGGAAAACCATTTGTGAAAACCACCCTCAGTACACCCAACTGGGATTCAAATATTAATAATAATAATAATATTTAGCCGCGTCTTACTACCCGTTCGGGTTATACGCTTAAGTACTAATTACTCTAATGGATTAGGAATTGGGAAGGTTGAATTTAGAGGAAGTGAAGCCACATTTGCGTGGAAGGAGAGTGGAAAAACATTTAGGAAAAACCACCCCCAGTTCACCCGACCGAGATTCGAACCTCGATCTCCCCGTCCTCGGCAGTCGGGGTCAACACGACTAGCGCGTTAGCCAACTACGCCACCGAGGCGGGTTTCAAATCTTAATCATCCAGTCATCAGCAGTCAGTCTATTGAAAGTTACGCCTTAAGACCATTCGACCACTGAAAGATATAGTTTTTCAATAATTGTTAGCGTATAACCTGAATGGATAGTAAGACACAGAAATATATGTTTTAGTTACATCCATAATAAAAAGTAATGTTAAACAACCTTAAATTATACATTGAAAGAGGGTGTTTATGAAGTGATTGTAAAATTATGTCAAAGTTTTTATAAGCTACAGAATAATTTTCACAGGAAGAGCCTTTTAGAAAATACAATATTTTTTTAGGTCAACATTGATAACATTTTACTATTTTATTAGTGTTGTTTTATGGGTAGGCCTATTTATAATTCCGACAGTATCGAAAGTGATTGCTGCAGATCACATGTCCCAACGTGTGAATATGTGAAAGTAGATATAACTGTCAGATAAGGCCTTCTTATGAAAATTTAATCTGTAGGCATCTTAATTTTTCAAAAGATGTAGGGTGTCATTAGTTTAAATGGATGGTGGTATATAACTTGTTTAAAGGAGGAGGTTTTATAATATATGTATATTAAGTATCCTGAGTTAATCTAAGACGATGTTATATGCTATATGTGTAGGCTGCCTTGACTAGGGAGCAAATGGGTCTACCTATTCATCCAAGGAGTTGTAAAATAAGTTAAAGCTTACAATCTATATTTATACATTTATTTATCTTTTCATAGAATGGAAACGGTTATTTCCCAAATACATTTTAAAGACACAAAACACATTTGTAATAGGCCTAGTTTTTTTTATGTCATGATGCTAGACTAAAGATGCAAAAAAAAATACTAGAATTGCAAAAGAATTATTTTTACTTTTTAAAACTTACAAACTTGATATTCTAAATTTATTTATTCAGCACCACGTCTTACTACCCGTTCGGGTTATACGCTTAAGTACTAATTACGATAATGGGTTAGGAATTGGGAAGGTTGAATATAGAGGAAGTGAACCCGCATTTGCGTGGAGGGAGAATGGAAAACCATTCCCAGTTCACCCGATCGAGATTCGAACCTCGATCTTCCTGTCCTCGGCAGTCGAGCTCAACATGACTAGCGCGTTAGCTAACTACGCCACTGAGGTGGGTCAAATATTCTAAAAATATATAATATTTTCAACACAAATTTTATTACCGGTAGCAACAATCTAATGGGGGGCATGAATGAGATAGAAAGTGGTAATTAAGTCTTAAGGGGAACTTGAGTACCAACCTCTTGGGTCAGAATCAAGCACGTCAGATGAACGAACACACCTGTACCATTAAAATAAGACACTGTGAAATCTACATAAATTAAATGTTTTGTATCTTTTAAATGAAGGCTACACTTTGTTTACGCTGAAAGGCTTACTTTGAATGATTGCACAATGAAGCTATTTAATAGGATACACCATAGTGGAATCAATCTACTTTTCAGAGAAAATTGAGTGTAAGTTTACATGTGTTTTTGAATATGTGCATGTTTAAATTTCCATCAATCTATCAATGTCTGTGAGGACCTCATTGCTATGCTTGGCAGCAGGTGGTATCGTATGATGGGATCCAATCAAACAATCCTTTAATTCTGCACCAGAGCCAATTTCCACGTTATCGCAAACCACACAGTTTGTAAGAACACAACCTTCACCGATATTAACATTGTTCATAATTATACAATTTGATAGGCGCACTTTAGTCTGGATTGCGCAGTGGGCGCCAATGATGGAGCTCTTAAATGACGTTCTCTCAGCAAGATGACTTTGCTCCCCAACCACACACGTCTCTCCAAGTTGTGTGGAGTTTACCACACTGCTTGGATTAATTCGTATCAAAGGCCGATCATCTGTCAAAGTTTTCCACTGATCCATGATCCTGGCATTCATCTGACAATATGATACCAATGTATTGACACGAATTCCAAATACATCGCTGTTGGCCAGATAGCCATAGCAACGAATTGGATCACCGTGATATATAGGCTTCATGTCACCATTATGATCATTATAAGCAGATTTTGAACGAATGTCCAAGTCTAATAAAGATTCCTTGGCAAACTGAAGTATATCTTTTTTATTGTCAACAGCTACGACAGAAGTGTTGTGTTCAACATCTTTTTTAGATGATATTTTTGTGAGCTGTTTTTTAACAATGTAGGGAAGTAGTTCTCCTTTAATAGTACTAAATGACTTTTCATGGACGAGAAAGTGACAGAGCCAGGAGCGCATTACATACAAGTGCGAGTCAAGAAGGCGACTATAGATCGACATCTGATGATGCTTCCTCAGTAATCCACGGGCCATAGTCACATTCTCCTCAAAGTCTGATGCCGATGCTAGAAACACTAATCGTGATGTTTCCTTGTCCAGACCTACAAGGTCGCGCTCAGGTTTGTGCTTAGATTTTGGTCCCGGTGTTACTGTTGTTCCGATAGCCGAAGAAGGGTGAAAGAAAAGTGTTGCCAAAGATGCTTGGTGCTTGCGGAAAACATGTAGCATATCTTTTAGGTCTATGTCTGTGATCAAGTCGCAGCTTACCACGATGACATCGCACTTAATTTTATCAGCTACAAAACGTAGCGAGTCAGCGGTTCCCCAGTCCTCACCATTTGGAATGGAAACTATATCAACACGAATCTTTAAGTCAAGCTGTTCAATGGCTGTTTGAAAATCAAGTTTTACAGATTCGAGAACAATCAAAATAGCTTCTTGAAATCCTGTTCTCTCTAACATAAGCAAAGGATAGAATAACATGGGCTGATTTCCCAATGGAAGCAGGCACTTTGGTCTCCCAGCAGTGATTTCTGTCATTCTAGAACCTTTACCAGCTGCCATCACAACTGCTTGGAACTCCATCACACCCATCGTTTCAACTTAATATAGGTGCTTTTACCAATACGAATAAGATTCACAAATATAAATTAATATAGATATATTTATATTGATATAATATTAAACACAGCATTAAATAAATGTGTTTATATAATAAAGTCTGTTAGGTACACAAATTCAGAATGCTACCACGTGTTATAAAAAAAATGCTGCCACTGTAAAAAGTGTAACATTACTTTGAAATATTTTACATTTTAATAGCATATAAAATTAGTTTTCATAGGTATAAAAATAAATGTGTATACATAAAAAGTATTTATCTACAGCTATATTTATTGTGCAACAGTTTATAATCATTTATTAAACTAAAAAATTATAGGAGTTAATGGAATAAACAAGGAAAACTTTGTTTTGCTGTTGAAGATATGTTGGTCAACCTATAAACATTTATAAACATTAAACACTTGTTATTTGATCCATGTAAACAGATACACGTCTTTCAAGAAAAATGTTGGTTTTTAATTTAAGCACTTTGGAATTAATGTTTTAGTTCTTAAATTATGATGATTCATGATAACTAGAACGATTCATCAATGAAAATTACAAGACATAAAAAGGTACATAAGTACCTAAGCTTTTTTTGTAATAATTTTGGTTTTAGGCAGCCTTACCAAGTGTTGATTGATGGAACATTTTGTTATGCTGCTCTGAAGGTAAATATTTCTTTATATCTTTAATTTAAGTACGAGCTGTAGTGTGATCCAAGGGCAGGATTCTTTATTATTATTTTATTTCTTTGTCAAATTATGATAACATATTCTGAAAATTGAAAATAAATAAATAATAAATTTGTAGCTTTCTACCACCTATACACAGAACAAGATTCTGAAATTTCCGATTGTAACAAAACAAACGTGATGAAAAAATTCTAAATAGTTAAAAATATTCAAAAAACTCGCCTGGTAGGTATTTTTAAGCACGGGTCCTATGGATAGTTAGTCAAACAAATTATTTATTCATATAGGCAAAGCTCGGTAATTTTTATTTATTCACACATGAAAGGTGAGGTTAAGCTTTTTTTTTTAGTGAAAATATTTTGCATAAAAAATTATCACTTTCCAGAATATTTCCCACGCAGTTGAGATGTTTGGTGATTGACTCATATACACCGCAGTTTAGATGTGTGATGATCTGCTTCGGGTTGTTTCATTGGAAGATGTTCAAAGTTTTAATTTTTTATAAAAATAATAAAACATTAGTTGACCATTTATAAAATTTAGGTATTTACTTTAAAAAATAAAACTGTATTTCTTGTAGACGCTTAATGTATATTAATAAACACATAAAATCACTATTGTGCTATAATCTAAGGTGTCTTAACTGTTCTACATTATTATTATTATTATTATTAGCACCACGTCTTACTACCCATTCGGGTTATACGCACTTACGCTAATGTGTAATGGTAGGATGATTGTGAGATGAAATGGGGGACCTACAGTTTAACGTGGAATCCGAACCACGGTAGAGGCCTGGCATTCCTCACATTCACAAGTTGTGATTAATACACGTCTTGTCAGACGTGAAGGAAGGGTTTGGCAATCAGATAAATCTGTGCCGGGACCGAGGATTGAACCCCGGACCCTCAGCACAGAAGTCTGACACCTTACCCCTAGACTACCAGGTCACCCAACTGTTCTACAAAAGTGTTGTTAACACAAGGAACGTTTTACTATGTACAATGCTATGGCATGTGGAAGAACCTCATTTAGATGAGTTTTAGTATAATTCTTATGGTTTGGAATTTTTTGAAAAGATTTATTTCATTATAATAACAAATTTCAGCATCTTGTTGTGTGTATAGGTGCTAGAAAACATATTTCTAATAATTTGACACTGAAAAAAATAAAGAATCTCGCCCTCGCTTTATACTATCCCATAAGTGTTGTTTTAATTCACTACAAGTGTGTTTTCAGTATCACTAGAAAACCACCTTATTTGTGCTAAGAGTTAGAAAGTTAATTTGTGAATACCTCTCACTCCCAACAAAAAATCTAATTAAAATAATATCTAATCTTTAATCAACTAACTTATATACTGTTGTATAGCCCTATGGGTAGAGAACGTTTTCGCTTTATTTTGGAAAAAATACTTTTTTTTAAAATGAAAAATCCAATCTTGCAGCGTTAATAATAATTACATAAAATAAAAAAAGGGAGCCATTACAATATTTTGATTGATTGGTTAAATAACTGATTAAAATGTTTTATCAGAATACACCCATTTTGCATGGAAATAACTAGTCTCTAAATGTATTAATCCATCTAAAATTTTATTTTAATTGAGTTTTAATAGCCTAGGAATGATAGGTTAAGGCTGCACCTACATTGGACAAAGAATCGATCCGGCCCGATCAGTCAAGGTTATCTGATCAGGCGCTTGATAAAACAAACTGCAGTGTTCCATAGGATCCACCTATATTAGGCACGTCGGCCCGTTCCGATAACTCCCGATGCCTGACTGGAGCCTGGTCAGATCAAACTGGTTTGTTTCCACCCGGTAGTCTGTTCCGTTGTCTCGCTGAGTGAATAATGGCGTTCGACAGTAAAATCGATCGAAATTTTCTTATTGATCTTGTTCGCGATGAGCCACGTATGTGGGATCAACGTGTTTTGGCTTACCACATATCCATCATAGTCAGGATCTTCAGGTTCAATTTTGACTACTTCATCTTCATCACCCCACTATTTTGTTCACTCTCCTGCTGATAATTACAGTTCTCAAAGCGCTTTGCTGCCAAATCAAGTAATCTCTGTTCCTGAATCGCCACAGCATAAGCTTCCTAACAATCTGTTCAATATTTAACCTTCACATATAAAAAATGTTTTTAAAAATAAAACTTTCTACGTACTAATTTTAAGAAAAGGACTTATTTTGTATTTAAATATGAGTGTGTATTGTGTAATAAATGAATGCATTGATTATACAGCTTGGGGGTGTTTCATTTTGATATAAACATTTATTATATAGGATAATTAAATCACTCACAAAATGTAACAAAAATATTTAAATAAAATAATAAACTCTTCATTTTTCGTTTACATTTTGTGAGCGTCTATATTGATTAAAATAAGTTGTACTAACCTTATAGTAATTGTAAGCTTTTCTTCAGGGCTAACACAATCTCTGAAGTTAGAGTGTGTTGCAAGATCTTCCTTAATGGCTTCTAGATTGTAGTCAAAAGTTTCAATCTGCATCCTATGGTAATCTTTGTATTTATCTGGATAATCACTCATTGGCCAACTAGTTTTGAAAAACTCAGTGTCATTTCTATCTTCATTGAAATCAAGAGTCCACGTTCTTGTGTTCTCCTCAAAAAGGCAGTAATTTGAGTCTAGTAGGAGAAAAAGTTTCAAATCTTCTTCCGAGTCACTCATTACGTAAAATGATCGTTTCACTTCAAATTCTGTTGAATCAGTGTCAAGAGTTCCAGCAAACTGTCGGGAAAGATCTGTTGCCAATGTAGGCATACCTGCCGGGGTAAATCTGATCAGGAAACCATGTCTGATCAAAACGGAGGAATTCTGTGTCCAATGTAGGTCCAGCCTAAGCTTGGTTGATTAAGTTTTTGGGAATGATGTGTAGGCACCTTATTATAGGTCTATATTACATTGTATTTCACTTATACCAAATCAATAAACATTTAATTAAACTAAATGCACAAGAAAGTCTGACACCTTAGCTCAGTCGGTAGTGTGTCTACCCACTGAGCTAAGGGTCCCGGGTTCAATTCTCGGCATGGCTGAAAATATGGGTTTACCCTTTTTACATTGATAAATTAACAGCTGGGGACTGGATGTTGTGCCTGTTCTAGTTTCAAGTTAGATTATAAGACATGAAGCTACGACAGGCCTAGCCAGCCAGTAGTGGAAAATATATGGCTTCATAAAAAACTTACTCTGGCCACAGGCTGGAAACAGTAATGGATGTAAAGGAATACTCACAAGAAAACGGTGAATCCAATGATACTAATTTATATTTATTTGAAATGATCTTTACAAATTTAGACAACTCAATAAAACCTAAGTTCAAACATAAACATTCTAGACCAACACATCGTTTGCTCCATGATTCATTGTAATATGACATAATTTTATACTACAAAAGTAAAATCATTTATTTTATGAATGTTAATTGAGATTCTAATTTATCTTTAAGAATAGGAATGAGGAAACAAAAGGAAGAATATACTGAGAAGAAGAAAATAGCAAAGTGAGTGGTACAGGAAGCCCGGAAAGATTGGATGCAAAAATGGACAGAAATGCTGAAACATGACGTGGAAGGAAGTAAGAAAGTGTTATATAATATAGCCGAGTAAGAAACAGGAAGAGAGAGAAAAGACAAGAAGTATTTCTAAATTAAATCTTTATTATTACCATATTAAATACATAAGAATTACAATTAATATCCTTGAGCAAAGCTCTGAATAGAGATCTTATAATAACTTAGGATTATAATTATTGTATTATTGTACATATGACAGACATCAATTATTTACATAATAATTATATTATGTTAAAATGATGGATGAAGAAGGAATAACGTTAAAGACAGTAAGTAAGAAGAGGAACTATGGATGAGATATTTTGAGAATATGTTCAACCCGGAAGAGGAAAGGGATGAGAGTGAAACAGAGAAGCAGAGAAATAGCAGAAGAGGAGGAAAGAGGGCTCACATGGAAAGAGGTGGAGGACGCATTAAAGAGAATGAAACAAGGAAAAGCAAAGCACCAGGTGTGGACGAACTGACTGTGGAAATGATAAGAGCTGCATATGAAGTAGGTTTACAATGGTTATAGAGTGCTAAGAGTGATTTTGAAAGAAAACAGGGTAGCGAAAGACTGGAAAAAAAGGGAGAATACCCATTTCAGGGCTCATACCAGGTCACTTTTTTCAACTAGAAGTCATCTTTTTCCTAGTTTTCTTTCTATCTTTAGTTGAAATGCTAATGTCACTTATTTCTTTCTTTTATGCCCAGATTGGTTGTAATTTCATTTTACTATAAAGTCACCCGCCTCGGTGGCGTAGTTGGCTAACGCGCTAGTCGTGTTGAGCTCTACCACTGAGGACGGGGAGATCGAGGTTCGAATCTCAGTCGGGTGAACTGGGGGGGGGGGGGTTTCCTAAATGGTTTTCCACTCTTACTCCACGCAAATGCGGGTTCACTTCCTCTATATTAACCCTCCCAATTCCTAATCCATTAGCGTAATTAGTACTTAAGCGTATAATCCGAACGGGTAGTAAGACGCGGTGCTAAATATTATTATTATTATTATTATTACTATAAAGTCCCTATGAAGCACATCTGAGGGTCTAGATTCTAGAATATGCTCCTGCCTGCTGATAACCCAGGCTATTGCAGCATTATCTTACAGGTCAGCAGGTGAATCTCATGCCAGTCGTTAAAGCCCTCAATATTTTTTAAATTTTGGATGACTTGAATCTTTTCTAACATTATGAATGTGTTTGTTCTCTTTTAAAGAGTAATCTGCTTGAGATGGGGGAATATTGAAATATTGACATGTTTTCTTTGACTTTGTTATCCCTCGCTGTGGCTTCGGGGGTAACTGGTTGCGTCTAATCAAAGTGCAGTCTCCGGGTGGCGTTCGTTGTTAGGCACCGGTCTCGCGGGTCTAGTGCGTTAGGGTAAGAAAGGGAGATTGGGAGAAAACATAGGCTGGTTGTGGGATGGCTAGGGTATGCAAATGATAGCCCTCAGGGCTTAAAGGGGAAATTGGAGTAGGTGGAGGTCGGGTGGTTGGTGAGAGGAGGAGACGAGAGAGGGACTAGATTAACTCAGGGGTAGGGACACTTGTAGATGTTAGAGCGGAGTGGGGACGTCCGGGGGTCCGGGTGTTACTGTCGAGGTAGTAGAAAATGGGCCCTCGGGTGGAGTATTGTTTGGCCAGTAACGTTTTCTTCAGGGTCTTCTGTTGGTGGGCTTTGCTGGAGCGGCGGGTGTAGACCATCCCGCGCAATTGCCGGTGACAAGGACAAGCAGATGGGAAGGGTGGAGAGGTAGAAGGAAGGAGTCCCGGCAACAGGGGTGTCGCGATGAGTGGTAGAATGGAGTCCCAGCAACTTCAGTCGCGGTGGTAGGTAGGATGTAGTCCCGGTAACGTGAGTCACGGTGGGAGGTAGGATGGAGTCCTGGCAACTTGAGTCGTGGTGGGAGGTAGGATGTAGTCCCGGTAACGTGAGTCGCGGTGGGAGGTAGAATGGAGTCCCAGCAACTTCAGTCGCGGTGGTAGATAGGATGTAGTCCCGGTAACGTGAGTCGCGGTGGGAGGTAGAATGGAGTCTCAGCAACTTCAGTCGCGGTGGTAGATAGGATGTAGTCCCGGTAACGTGAGTCGCGGTGGGAGGTAGAATGGAGTCCCAGCAACTTCAGTCGCGGTGGTAGATAGGATGTAGTCCCGGTAACGTGAGTCACGGTGGGAGGTAGGATGGAGTCCTGGCAACTTGAGTCGTGGTGGGAGGTAGGATGTAGTCCCAGCAACTTCAGTCGCGGTGGGAGGTAGGATGTAGTCCCGGTAACGTGAGTCGCGGTGGGAGGAAAAGGGATCGTCCCGGCAACATGAGTCATGGTGGGAGGAAAAGGGATTGTCTCGGCAACATGAGGGAGGTAAAGGATGATGGCAGAAGGAGAGGGATTTAAGACAAAATTGCTCTTTACGAAACACAACAATTAATTAAGCTCTTTCTGAAAGGTGATTCACCAGGGTTGGGTCACTACTGAATCTACTCCAGAAATCACTCTGTTACATACCCTCCACTGCTGCCTGGCTTGTCCAATGGGGGAAACAGGGGCTTCCCATTGGTGCGTGCAAACGTGAGAGACAGTGCCCATCACGCGAGCCAATAGAGAGAGTAGTTCTCTTTGGCGCTGAGTACAGTGGGGAAATTGTCACGGACGGCTCAGAGAACATGGACTGTGGAGCGGTCCAGGCAGTAGAGAGAGGGTGGGGGGGCGGCCTGTGTAAGTGCGGAGGAAAGATACAAGGGCCGACTGAACAGTGAGGCACAACAAATTTACAATGGGGAAGTGCAATTTTAAGGAGTGGCTTTTTAAAAACTAATTGTAATGGTTTTCTTTATTCCAAATAGGTGAAGAAGTTTAGTGACAATGTAGGATTTTGCTTAGTTTGCGACACAAAGATTAGTATAATCAAAGGAATCCAAGGTTTGTCTCAGCATGCCGCAACTAGTAGACACAAGGAAATCGCTCTAATTAAGCTACAACCTCATCAACTTCATCTTACTGCTGTCAATCCCGCAGAGGAAATACCTGCTTCCAGCATATCTAATACGGACCCAGACTTGAATTCTACTAAGACCACTCCTATTTCCTCTGTGGCACCATTTTCATCTTATCCTGGGGCTGGTATAATATAATTGTACAGTGTAAGAGAATCTGCAACTAGAGCAGAGATAATTTGGACTTTGAAGACTTAAACTTCAGATGTTTCAGCTTCTTTGTCTGATGGAATTGAGGATACATTTCAAGCTATGTTTCCTGAAGCAGCTCCTGATAATTTTTCTACATCTGCAGATAAATTGAAGTACTTGATGACAGATGGTCTTGGACCATATTTCAAAGAAAAGATTGTTGAAGCTGGACTGCAGTCACCTTGCTACACAATCTAATACATGATAAAACTACTAATAACGCAAGGAAAAAAGAGTTCCAATTAATGCTTAGATAATTTCAACTGCATAAAAGAAAAAAAATATACTACAATTCCTATTTTGTCCTGTTTTTTCTGTTGAAAAGTCACTATTGGTAACTTTTTTTGAGTTTTTGGTCAATATTTCAATCATGTTCAAGGTTAGGATCTGGTATGAGCCCTTTTAGTTTCAAGAACGGAGACAGGAAGAGATGTACAAATTATAGGGGGATAACTCTGATGTGCCACTGTAGGAAATGTTGTACAGGGTTTACTTTGTACCCATTGTCACATATGTAACAGTAGCATGGACATTGAATGTAAGAGAGACTAGGAAAGTGGAGGCCGTGGGAATGAAGTTTGTGAGGAGCATGTTAGCTGTCACAAGGACAAACAAGATTAGGAATGAAATTATCCAGGAAAGAGTGGGAGTACAGGGAATATATGAGATAGTAGAGGAAGCAAGACTGGGATGGTATGGGCATGTAATGAGGATGGAAAAAGAGAGGATGTCAAAGAAAATTTTGGAAATGAAGTATGTAGGAAAAAGGCCGCAAGTAAGGCCAAGAAAGAGATGGGAGGCGCTAATAACAGAAAGTGTGCAAGTGAGAGGAGAGTAATGGAAGAAATTAAAGGAGGGAGAAGGTTGGAAGGCTAGAGGAAGATGGAGGCATTTTACTAAATTGATCCGACCACAGGATGGAAACAGTTGTTGATGATGATGATGATGATGATGATGATAGTTTTCATTTATTAGCTAATGGAACAATAGCAAAGTTAGCATAAGGTTAAGTTAGGTTGGAAAGGAACTTTAATAATATCCTTAAATATTATACCGATATATTATTGCTTTATTTTAATATTTGACTTATGGTAGGTGTTTCCTTTATACTATGTTTTCATTTCAGTTCTAATGTAGCCTTTAAGTTTTCTTTATGTAAAATAACAAAGTTGTTTTTTAACATTGTGATCTTGAATTTAGTATCATTGGATTCCCTGCACTTTTGAGAGAGTAATGCTAGTATAAATTTACTGATTTTTGAGGTTTTTTAGAGAACAAAATTCACCTTTTTTTGGTTAATCTTTTTTAGCTATTGTTTTGAAACAGATTTTTTATTTTTGTAGTTAAGAATTGAGTCTATGTAAAAAGGTTCTAGCCTATGGGTGAGAGTTTAATTAATGTTAATTCACTAAAAGATACTCATTATTGGGTAAAGATAATAAAGAAATAATATCCCTTTTGTAAGATTTGAATTTGATACGGAAAAAAAGCAAAATGTTCAAGGCTTGGTTATTGTAGACTTTTGTGTTTTGCAATACCTTGTGAAATCTAGGTGAGTCGAGCAAATATTTTCTAAATTATTAATTAAATGTAATAGTCTCAGTATATGGATGGCTGACCTTTTTTTGTGTATAGTATTAATTATAAAAGTTCTGAGAAAAATAATAATTTTTAAAAAAAGAAATAAACATTCTTGACCCACAATGGTAGGTCTGATCTTGTGCAAAGATATTATTATAGGCTATGAGATAATTTTTATGCCCAGTATTAGTAGCATGAATCGCTACATTGATCAGAAACATAGCAATCAGAAAGATCAAAAGTGAATAAATATAGGACTATCAGCAAGACTAAGTTCCATTTTCTTCAAATAAAACCCCACAGGAGTCCAGTCTACTGGCTACATTTATTACTATGGCTTTCTTCTGTTAGCTGTGTGTCCTATGCTAAAATTCTTTAGAGTGGTACACGCATCACTACACCTATTTCCAAGGGTCTTCCCCCCCTCTTTCACTCCCAAAGTGACATTTTTCTTAATCTAAACCAGACAAAAATTGTAAACACCAATCCATATACAGTATTTTACTGTGAGAATGTCAGGAATCCTACTGTATAATGTGAATTGTTAGCAGTCCCACCTTCCCTCTCTAATAACAGTTTTTAAAATAGGTTGCGTGGTAATGACTACAGTCAAGGCCGTAGTGGGGGGGGGGGGGGTTTCGGGGTTCAACCCCCCCCTTGAAATTTTATTAACAAAATATATATGGCTTTATTTATGGTTCAAACAATATCAAAATTAAGGTACAAGTACAAATTAGGGGGCTGTGTTACCATAAAAAGCACTTCAGAGAGCTTCCAGAGGTGTTTATTATTTAGAATTTTTTCTAGCCTTCAGCAGTTATGGTGTTATTTTGTAGTAAAAAAAAATTTCAGATAGCTTCTAGAGGTGTTTAATATTTAGAATTGTTCCTATTTTTCGGTGGTTAGGGGGTTATGTTGCCATAAAAAAACACTTCAGATAACTTCTAGAGGTGTTAAATATTTAGAAATTTTCTCAGCCCTTGGCAGTTAGGGTGTTATGGTGCCATAAGACACTTCAGAGAGCTTCTAGAGGTGTTTAATATTTATAATTTTACCTTAACTTCAACAGCTATGCTACTATAAAAAAATGTTTAGAGAGCATCTAGAGGTGTTTAAATATATAAATAATTTTCCAATCCTCCGGCAGTTAGGGGGGTCATTTTACCATAAAAACACTTTAAAGAGCTTCTAGAGTTGTTTAGATATAGAGATTTTCCCTATAGCCTCCGGCATTTATGGGGTTATGGCACCAATAAAAAAGCACTTAAGAGAGCTTCTAGATCTGTGTAATAATTAGAATTTGTCCTAGCCTCCGATAGTTGGGGGTAGTGTTGCCATAAAAAAACACTTCAGATAGCTTCTAGAAAAGTTTTTTATTTAGAATTTTTTCTAGCCTACGTAAATTGGGAGATGGGCCCACCTAACTCCTGCCTGAAATTATTGGCTGGCTACGGCCGTGACTACAGTACTTCTTCAGGGTCATACCTCCTACCCCTTCGAAGCCATCGTGGGTATAGGGGGGTAGGATGTTCCAGCAGTTTAGTATGTGCTTGTGCTCACTACTACATGGCCTACTTCTGTTCACATTTCATTTCATTTGTGTATGGTTCTGTGTATTGTGCTATCTGTACAGTACCGGTAGCCTACAAAATTTATTAATTAGTCATAGTTAATTATTCTGCATGTCATACTGCAGAGTGTGGTAATTAGATTGTTCATTTATTGTCCACAGTATATAGGGCCATAGATTAAACTGTGTTCAAGAAGTGTGATCTAAAAGAAACCAAAATAGTGGACACTTATTAATAACGGACACTCTTTTGATCCCGGAAGGTGTCCGCTATTAATATATTTCACCGTGTACTGAAAGTTGTTGGATTAGGTATTGATAGTATCGTATGTGTGTGAAAGTAAGTTTTCAGTCCCATACATGTAGAAAATGTTACTCGTAACCTTTTAAAATACCATGCAATGGTTGCTATATTTGATCTTGAATATGGAAGGGGAATGAGAGGAAAGGGAGTATATATTAAAGTTGGATCTTTTTTTCAAAACAAAGATAGGCCTATTAGGCATGATGTCTTTATGCTGACATGATATTATGCTTTTTGTTTTTAGAATCAAGTGAATATAAGAGAACAAATTCCAAAATATCTGGAAGCAGAAGTTAAATTACTCACTACTCAATGTGTTATCATTGAAGCAGAAAAGCTGGGTGAGTTTAAGTGTATATTTTTGCAAATATTATTTTATTTTTAAAACAGAAATAAAAATAATTCAATACACTGGAAGTAGGCCTTTATATAGCTAGTACTTTTCTTTGTGATAGTTTTTGTTACCAAGCTATATCCATATATTACCCGCCTCGGTGGCGTAGTTGGCTAACGCGCTAGTCGTGTTAAGCTCGACCGCTGAGGACGGGGAGATCGAGGTTCGAATCTCGGTCGGGTGAACTGGGGGTGGTTTTTCCTAAATGGTTTTCCACTCTCCCTCCACGCAAATGCGGGTTCACTTCCTCTTAATTCAACCCTCCAAATTCCTAATCCATTAGCGTAATTAGTACTTAAGCATATAACCCGAACGGGTAGTAAGACGCGGTGCTAAATATTATAATAATATATAATATATATCCATATATTGTGTAAACAATTTCATATAGGTACCTCACTGTTGAGCTCCTCGCACTCTGGCATAGTATCTATGCATACGTTAACGTACAAGTATCATATGTTTTTTCTCTTGCCATACTTTGCTGTGAAGATGCACACACCAGGACATGTCATAGCACCATAGTAGGTTGCATAGTATTGTATACATATGGTGCGTGGATTTCTATTCTGCTTTGAAAGCGAAAAGACACGTACATAACTGTCATGACGGCTGTTGCCTGCCCTCTCTACACTCTCTCAACCACTCCTCCCGCCCGTTCTGGTCTACTCTAAAGTCTCTTAATGAGGTGGTATTGTTATTGTATTGTATTCAAATTGTGAAATGGGCAATTTTGAAGTGGAAATAATAATTGCTGTACAAAGTACAAAGTTATTTATGAGATTGAGGGTCTGTTTTATCATGACACTAAGTACAATTAGCGAGCGTATACTTCAAACAGGTATGCATATTTTTTTAGCAGCGTGTTTTACTACCCATTTGAGTTATATATACTAATTATAGTTAGGGATTAGGAAGGTTTAATTTAGAAAAGTGCACAAACATTTGTGTGGAGGGAGTGTAGAAAACTATTTAGGGAAAACCACCTTCAGTGCACATGACTGGGATTGAACCCCAAACTCCCTGTCTTTGGCAGTCTAGTCCAACACGAGAATAGCATGTTATTATTATTAGCACCGCGTCTTACTACCCGTTCGGGTTATACGCACTTACGCTAATGTGCAATGGTAGGGTGATTGTGTGATGAAATGGAGGACCAACAGTTTAACGTGGAATCCGAACCACGGTGGAGGCCTGGCATTCCTCACATTCACAAGTTGTGATTAATACACATCTTGTCAGAGGTGAAGGAAGGGTTTGGCATTCAGATAAATCCGTGCCAGAACGAGGATTGAACCCCGGACCCCGACCCTCAGCACGGAAGTCTGACACCTTACCCCGAGACCACCAGGTCACCAATAGTGTTAGACCATGAGGCTACCAAAGCAGGTTTAAGCTTATTACTGAATTGTACATGTAGGCTATTAATTTATTTTGTGCCAAATGTCATTGAGGCCTCTTGTTGAGACCAGACCATTCCATTCAAATTTAAAACATCTTATAAGTAGGCCCTACCAGGGCTTTTACTAACATGATTAAATGAGACATTATCCGAAGGGTAAGTATGGAATATGCTGGGGGAAACAAGCTCTTGGAGTGTACGTCATATATACAATCTCGGTGTGCGGGGCCGTCGCGGCAATACAATATCATACTGCCACTGTTCCGGCACTGTACGCATACAATACTACACCGGTGTACGAGGACCTTTATGAGTAGGGCAAGTTAATTGGGCCTATTGTCTTATTAAATCATGTACATACTGTATATTTGGGTTTGTAAATGTTTCCAAGCGATTTATTTGTCATCATTATTATAATCTATACCCCAATTTTATTATGAATAGATTAGGGGTGTTGTAAAGCAACTTTTTTAATTAAAATCAAAGATCGAATATTTTTTTTCCATATGATAGGTTTATGCTTAAAAATATTGGCTATTTATACAACTTTAAACACCACAATAATTTGCACAATTATTAAGTAATATTTCACTCGAATATGATATGAATAAATTTACTACCGTATCACAACATGCAAATCAATTACTTGTATAGATCATTCATTACATATAACTAGAGTATTTAAGCTATCAATATTTTTTATTGGCGAAGCTTCTTATTTATCAAAGCTGAATTATTTTTTAAGTGAAATCAAAGCTGAAATTTGTTTCGAAGCTAAAGCTTGATTCACATGTTTGCTGAAAAATAGAAAGCAGAATCTGCGCAGTAATTCACACTCTTTAAGTTGACCCATGATGCATTGCAACGCTTAAAACAGCTGATTATCAACATATATTATTTCATAGTGGATAAACATATATTTTAGATCATTCTCCTGATGGATGTTTTTAAATTATGACTCTGTGTCGAATCTCCTCACAACGGCCAACGAAGCTGTCTACTAGCTTCTGGCTGTAGAGCGCATGCGTTGACAAATGCGCATGCGCACTGATTTGAGATGGTTGATTCTGAGATTTGATTGGTTCTCCTCTGCTTAACATCTCGAGCAGAGCGGACAAAGTAGAGAATAGTTGAACTTCAGCAGAACAGCTCGCGCCGATTAAACAGAAATCTTGTGATTGGCTTAGAGCATGTCACGTAACCACGTTTCTGTTCTGCGCTATTTTTTTCGGCGAACGTGTGAATCCACAGTAAGTTGATGTTTCAGAACTCAGCACACCCCTCGAATGGACCTATCTGGCAGCTAGAAAAGCTAATAGATCTAATTTCAGCATTCATATGTAAGGTCATGTGATCTACACTGTCACTTTTGATATGCCATAATTATTTCTTTGACTCTAAGATGCCATGGATTGTAAGACAAACCTTGATTTTTCAGTACTACCAACAGGAAAAAAAGTTTTGATTCTAAGAAAATAAATCAAAATAAATTTCTAAAATACCTGTACTCCTATACTAAGAAATATTTTTATTGCAGAATTCAATTTATTAACCAGATTATTACCTTATTTACCAGTAGGTATGCGATTCATATCTTTCTCCTGAATCAATATCAGAGTCTATTTCACATTCAGAGTCTGAATATTCTGAACTGTCTTTATCATTGGATCCCATAATATATCATCTTCTGAACCATTGAATGGTCAGAGCTATCAAAAAGTGCAGCCACCTTTGACTTGGTAGAGCATATGCCATTAATCATAATCAGCTCAATTTAACTGGATCTGCGTGTTATCAAGACTTTGCAATATTTGTCGAAGTTTAGAGTAGTTGCAAATATTCAATTTAAAAGAAAATGGATAATATTTAGATGTGGCTATAACTGTAATTAACAACTATAATAGCTTGTTATTAAATTAATCTTATAAATTATTTGTTGAGAAAATGAAAAATAGTCAGTAACAGTCCACATGGCGCTTTAAACCCCTGCTTGAACATCTTCAAATTTTACAAGTGTGTTGTACAACTCTTTAATAATTACCTAATGGACTTTAATGTTTGCTCTTTGAGACAGTTTTAACCTCTGAAAGACTGTTTAAAACTCTGATGAGATCAAATATATATTTTTTCCATAAGTGTTAAATCAGTGTGTTAGAGTGTGTTTGAGTGCTAATGATACCATAATATCTATAAACCGAGCAACCTCAATTCACAACTTGGCCATTACTAACTGCAAGGTTAATGTAGACGTTCTATAGTTGCTGATTACCAGATATGTTACAGGTTCTTCTGTATTTGGGGCTTTAATGATCGTGAAACAATTTGGAACTCACAAATGTGGCCACAATGACAAACCTGTTCCCTGCATCTGTCTGTCTTCTGTCCATGTTGGGAGGAGCCAACTCTAACAGGTATTGGAGGCTGCTCCTTATTTTTATAGACAAACATGCCCTCATGCTGACCTGCCAGTCTTAGTTGGCACTATGCTACATTTGACAGTTTCTGTCGGCGTATATGGTTCCAGGTAATAATTTGAGGACTTTATGTAGAAATATATCAGACATTATATGGGTGGTTCAGAGTATACTACAACCAATAGGTAACAGGCATGTTAATTGCCATACATATTTGATGATTATTGGGCTAAATGACTTTCATTACATTGCTAGGCTAACTTTATGTTAAAAAGTGCATATTAAGGCCCACTCTTACAATGTTACATCTAAGTTTGTAAAGTCTAGACATTGGTTAAACTTTGTGTTGTGTTTTACATATTTGGTCTTGCTCGCCAAGCTACAGACAGATGGGTGCCTTTTGTTTGTTCTTTTTGTTAATCTCTTTGAAGTGATAGATTTGTTTCAAAACTTTTGATAATTTAAATTGAACATGTAAATTTTAAGCTGGCCATTATAATGTATATAGGAGTTGTTCTGAAAACAAATTAAAGTAGATTGCTTATTTTAGTGCATTTTTAAAATACACGGTAAGTTAAGGTTACCTGGTATTCACTCTATGTTGTGTTATTTTTAATAACATGTCTGTTCAGAATAAGATTTTAAAAAATTTGTTTTAAAGTATTTTGTTGGTGTTCAAAGTCTTGAGACTCTTCGAAAGTAAAACTCACCATCAAAATTGTCATTGTCATGCCATTAATCACCCATCATTTTCAAGACGATATGGAATGTTCTCCTTAGAACAGCTTGAACATTGAAAATAATATGGTGGAATGTTTTAACTTAAATGCTGACTGAATTTGTTAACTGAAGATTACCTTGCATTAACTCCACAAGCAGTTTTACATTGACATTAGCGCTAACTAAACATTATAAAATAAAAAATAGTGGTCATTATCACTTAACCTTAGTTAAACATAACAATCTGTTGTGTAACTGGTCCTACATTTCTAAAATACGATAGTGGTTTGGAAAGTAACGTCCACTTATTTTTAACAATACATTGGTAGTGGGCGAGAGGTTACGCATGAATTGTAGTGTAAAGTGACTCAGCAACTATTTAACATTGCTTACTGTCTACTGTTGATTTGAACCATGTAGTGAGTAATTTAAAATTAGTGCTATCATCATTTATGCTGCTATCTGTGAAGTGGTACATTTATTAATTTTCTTTATGCAAAAAACAGGACTGGTACCAAGATTCATCATAAACTATGCAAGTTTTATGGACCAATTATTATGAATGAAGCAGGTGTACAGTGGTGTAGGATGTTTAAAAATGGATAAACAAATGTTCTCGATAAAGAGCGACCTGGCTGGCCTTCTGTTGTGACAGATGTGCTTGTGCATAAAGTGGATTCAAAGATTCGGGAAAATCAGCGCTTCATAATGAGATTTCACTTAATTTTACACAAATTTCACATACCGTTCTGGATGAAATTGTTATAGACATATTTGGCTATCACAAGTTTTGCACTCGGTGCTGCTCGAAGATGCTTATAGATGCTTATAGATAGACAAAACAAATAGAATGGGCACGACACTCACTTTCTTAGAACAATACCATATTAAGTCCTTAATTACATCATAACAAGTGATGAAACCTGGGTTTCCTACTTCAATACTTAAAACAAAAAGGGCAGACAATATATTGATTATAAACTTATTCACTGAACAAATCAAGGAAGTTCAAGCAAACATTGAATGCCAGGAGGCTTATGGCGACAGTCTTTTGGGACCGAAAATGAATATTACTTGTCGAATTGATGCATAAGGAACCACAATAAATTCCGAAGTATATTTGAGACATTATAAAAGTTTCAGAGAGCCATTCAGAACAAAAGGTACACGGTAGCTGACTTCTTTCGTCTTCTTGCTGCACGCAACGTGTACCCTCATATGCGGCTCACACTCAAGCAATGCTTGAACAAGACAATTGGGAATGGTTTGATCACTCACCATAAAGTCCGACTGTGCTTTGAGCGAGTATCACCTTTTCAAACACATGCGGCTGATTTCTTTGATGAGGGAATTGGATAGCTTGTTCCCCAACATGAAATGCCTCACTTTAGGTGGTGACTATGTGGAAAAGTAATTTCTGTAGTTATTTTTTTGTATACCATTTTTCTCTCCAAATACTTAGTGTTTTTTACAACTCGATAGAAGCTAATTCCCGAACATGCGTAGGAATATAGGCTAGTAAGTGTAATTTTTGTGTGTGTTGGTAAATATTATTTTTCAATTTTAAGGTACTTTATAGCTACACAAGATCGGGAACTTCAAAAGTCAGCTAGTACAATTCCTGGTACACCAGTTCTGTTCTTGCACCAGAAGACACCCACTCTTCAACCACCTTCTGAAATAAGTACTGCAAAGGCCAAAAAACACACAATGACTTTGTGAGTAGGAATATAGTTATTTATTGGGACAAAATTATTTTTGTTCTATACAAATGTCATTATTGAGAATATTATCAATTATCGTTATTACTAGATTCAAACACTTACAAACTGATTTGAATAAATCACAGCAAATGGTGACTCGCACATTGATGTGGTACTTAAAACTAATGTCAAGTTCTGGTAAGCCGTGATTCAAAGCAGCGGTTCGATCCCTAACTTTTTAGATTGAAGAAGCCCTTGGACTAGAAAAAATACATATCCTCATCAAAAAAATTATACTAATATTATGTACATTTAATAACAACAGTTAAATTTTACAAGTAAGTTTATAAAAGTATAAAACAAATGAAATACATAAATGTTCTGGTTGCACCTTTGGCAAATCCCCTTCATTCATATTTGAAAAAAATTGTAAATACTAATAAAAATAATTACTGATGCTATTTTATAGTGTGAAAAACAAATAAAGAAAATTTTCTCATGGAGCTTGAGATACCCTAACTATGGTGGAATGTTTTAAAACGTTGGTTTGAGAGCTTTGAGGTTAGTCTTAACAATGTGGCCTACCCATCACATAATGGTAACAATTTTATTTTGATTATTTACGAAAATAACCTGTAGACATATTTATTCAAGAATCTTGATTAAAAAATGTCTGTAGAACCGTAACTTAAAAAAAAAATATACATATCTCCCTTTCGTCCAGGTTATCAAGTTATGGAGTGCTGTAAAGTGGAGCCCTACTGTATATGTTTTAATAGCTATTTTAATGTTCTAAATAGGGCTCCGCGGGATCCCGAACTTGGGGAATTGGTTGTTCCCGAAACTCTGGTGGAAAAAAGATTTCCTGGGATTTTTCAGAAAAAATATAAAAATTTACTATTATTTAAGGCACTCACGTTTGTATTTAATTTTCATTAAAAGTATTATTAAAGTAATTTAAGCTTATCTTCCATTAAGTAGATGGATACTCAAAACTTTAGTTGCTAGTTGCTTTTATTTATAACTACCTTACAACACAACTAAACCCCACACTTATAGTTGATGGCAATATCCATCCCTGAATATATTTAAGGAAGGAAAAAAAATGTAGTGCAAAAAATTACAAACATTACTTTTAAACAATAAATTATGCCCGAAATACACATCACCACGCTTATTTCCATAAATACACTATCATATAAATTTTATTATTTGGGATGGCATTCATTTGTTTTGGTGTCATAGATAATACTGGTTGTATAATTAATATTTTTGGAGTCCAACAGAATTTTTTGTGAAAGCTTTAGAAACTAAAAAGTAAGAGGTTACCAGGCACACTGGCTCAGTTGAGAAATGTTTTTGGTATTCTTATGGACAGGATAAGACTGTGGCTCACTTTTATTTATGCAGATTAATTTAAATATCTTGATACGATGTAAGTAATTAAAATTCACGCCATGAGTTTTTTTTTACCCAAGAACTTTTTTTTAGTCTACAATATAATTTTAAACCCCCCGGTGGCGTAGTTGGCTAACGCGCCAGTCTGTGTTGAGCCAGACCACCCAGGATGGAAGATCGAGGTTCGAATTTCGTCGGGTGAACTGGGGGGGGGGTTTTCCTAAATGGTTTTCCACTCTCCCTCCACGCGAATGCGGGTCACTTCCTCTAAATTTAGCCTTCTCAATTCCTAATCCATTAGTGTAATTAGTACTCAAGCGATTAAACCCGAAACGAGTAGTAAGACGCGGTGCTAAATAAAAAAAAATATATATATATATAATTTTAGAATTATACTGTTATAAAACTACATGGCTGACTCACTCACTCACTGACATTAATGTTTACCCACTTACAGATGAACTAGAAACTTGAAATTTGGCAAACTTAATAGTTTCTAGCCTGTAACCGTTGGGAAAATTCCAAAGTAAAAAAAAAAAAAATTTAACCCCTGAAAAAATTTAAAATGGCAGAGCAACTTTAAGTTGTTACGTTCAAAACAACGCTGAAATTACATTAGTTTCATCCACTTGCAAAGAAAACTCACTGGGGGATTGGTAGCAGAGCCCCCAATGAGCAAAGTGAGTTTAAATATATCTACATGTACCAAAAATGCTTGATTAAAAATACACATATCTAATAGTGACATTAGGCCTAGATATTTTAATTTATAATAGTTCAAACACATTACTCAACACTTGTTAGACAAAATATTATTATTTTGGAAACTTACAATTTAAAAAAAAAAATTAATAAAAAAAATTGAGTGTATATATTTCTTTTATTTAAAAGGTTACAGAATTTAATTTCATTGTTCAGACCTATTACTGCAACTGAATCAATAGTGTTTGTCCCTGAACTGATCCTATTTAAACAAAATTTGACACCTACCACTACATTTAACTTAAATGAAACTATCAAATTTGATCCCTTTCTTATATTATCATAAGTTTCTAATTTTATCTTTCTCTTTTAATAATGAATGGGAAGGCTAAGTTTAGTCTTAAAATATATATATAAGCTTAAAGTGTGGAAAATTATTTTTAAATTTTTCCCTGTTCTCGCAGGAAATCTTTATTTCGCATCTGAAAACTTCCCGAAGTCAAAATGTCATTCTTGCATAGGACTAGTTTTAAGTAAAACTTGAAATTCCATTTGAAAGCACAACGTGTTTCAAGTTTTTGAACAATATATATGAAATAAAGTGCATTGAGTAAAAACAATTGGTAATAAATAAAATGATAGAATATTAGGAAAATAGTAGAGCACAAATAAAAGTAAAAACACTTAACATATATTTACACACACTTATATATTTCGATGCAATTATAGCATCGAAATATTGAAGTGTGTTTAAATACAATTTTTGAATAAAATTTCTCTTTATTACAGAATAATATATGTACATAAGGAGTGTAAAAATATTCAAAAATTCAGACAATTTAAATATTTACTTATTCGCACATTTTCATATACCTAAAAACAGAATTGGAGCACACATTTTTATATATTATACAGTTATTATTTTATTTGAAACTATGCATACCTATTTATTTCAGTTATTTTAGCTATCTAAAACATCTTGTTTCTTTAGTCGTTCAGTCTTGAATATATCGTTTTATGTGCACTGTTTTTTTAAAATAATCCACATTGAATTTCTTATATTTGTGAGTACTGATTAAACATTTTAATACTACTTATTTTTGTGATTAATAAAAACCAAACTATTCATACCTAATGCATTTGCAAGCTAAATGAAGGCTGTGCTTCAACTTTTGTTAGTGCTCTGGCCCCTAACCTGTCGAAAAAGTGAGGTATTTCTGTATCAAACAGGATTTAAGTGGTTCAGAATCCACTATAATCTAAAGGCATAGTGCTGACTGCTACTATTAATTACTGTAGGGGTGTCAGAAAAAAAACCCTCAAGATCATTAGTAGATATACATTTTAAAAACAATAAATAGGTACTCTAATTTTAGACAAAAAGCTCCTTAACATGTATTCATAACTTTTCTCCTATTTTAGATTTGATGTTAGAAAGCACGAAGAAGAATCTTTCAAAACTCTTAGGAAAAAATTTGGTGTTTTGGATAAAGAAGGCATTATTAAAAAGCGTAAGAAGAAAAAGGGTCCTAACCCATTGTCTTGCAAGAAGAAACAAAAAAAATCAGTGGTTGTGGAGCACAAGGAGGAGTTGAAAAAAAAGCGCAAAAGAAAGAGAGTAAAGATCCCAAAACACCTGAAAGAACATTGGATTGCTCAATTGAAGAATGAAACCACAAATATCACGAGTTAATTTTCACTTCACTTTTAAATAATGTGAATATTGGGAATACAAGTTGAACTAAGTTTCTATTTGGCTATATTAGCACAACTTAATTTGTAAACTGAATGAATAAACAAGTTTTAAAAACTAAGCTCAGCCTTTATGACACTGAGATTGATTTAAAATGTCTAATGGAACATAATTAAAATAAAAAATGTAGGTATGGTTTGTGTAAATATTGTAACTACCATAAGGACTTAGCTATAATTTTCATAGGATTACCTTAGTGATAATTTTATATATTAAAAAAAGTTTCTCTCAACTATCCAAATTTTTCGAATATCAGTGCTGCTCCTTCCTTTCATCATTAATCCAGATACCGGTAATCAAAAACCAAATGTTGTTACAATCCAAACAATGGCTGTATCCAAACTCTCAACTTATGCGCTGTCACCTTGAAATGTAAGCATGCCATTTGTATCGGTAATCACATGACCAAGTGTAGATCCGTCCAAATTGTCATGCATCCCTCACTTTCTCTCGAGTCTAAGGATGGAAGCAATACGTCTTCGTCGACATGTCCTTGGTGCAGATTTTGCCTGGCATGTTTTATTATTATCTTTTTGTCTTCTAGAGCTCGAAACTTTTCTGCCTGTCATTTTAAATTATAAGGGTTGCTAAATCAGGTTTCATAGTAAAGGGTATCTTTCTTGCAATTGACTGGACTGCCAATCCGGTCGAGAGTATTGTGTTATTTCCTAATTGGTTTTCCACTATCCCTCCAACCATGTGGGTGCACTTCCCCTAAATTTACCTTTCCTTATCCCTAACTCATTAAGGTAATTGATTACATATGTGTATAACCTGAATAGGTAGTACAATGTGGTGCTAAATAAAACTTTAAAAGGAAAAAAAAAATCAATGAAGCAGATAGAATGAAAAGTGTAGTGAAAAAATAAAAAGGCTGCGTTCATTAATATTACTTTCTGAAATCGAGTAAAATCGAATATAAGGAAACAAAGGAGGATTGGGGGTTTACTTATTCATTTATGCTTATATTAAATTAGATATTGAAAGGAGGATAGGATATCCTCTTTTCAATATTTAAATTAATACAGCCGTTAGGCGCCATTTTTCCTATGCTTATAATATTATATCACTGGATAAATAATGGTAACTTTTTTTTTGTAAAAAATTTATTTCCTTACAAAATAACATGTATAGTCAAACAAACAATAAGATAAAATATAGATTAGAACAGCTACAAACATGTTTAATTATATTCTTTAGAATGAACTCTTGCTATAATGAAAGTCAGAGAACCTGATATTGTTACATAACAAACATTATAATTGTTTAATACTAAATTATAAGGTTAGGAATGCCGAGCTTGAGCACTTGACTTGCTAGAAAACATGGCAGACCCACATACATACATACACACACCATAAATTAGAATGTATTTCGAACATCATCTGGCCACTTCAAAGAGAAATATACACATGCTCGAGGACCAATTATGCATTCTCTAGTTTAGAGTTTATCAAGAAGAATATTAGAATGTTGGCTATACAATGATAGTCCAATCTTCATAGTAGGAACATAAGATGACATCAAGAAAAGTTCTAGATCCATTCATGTCAATTCATGTGATCTGTAACTGTCACACTTGATAGATTTTTTCAATACTTATAAATTCACACTTATAATCAAATGGTCACAAATAAGGGTCTTGGAAAGGTGGATAGAAACATATAAAAGGAACGAACACAATATGGCTTTTACAATATGGACACGTTCCTTTATATGTTTCTATCCACCTTTCCTGTACCTTCTTCCAAATATAATACAATTGCCTCATATAACGAAAAGAGGTTTTCCTTATTGAGATAAATAAGGGTCTTTGTATTTTCTTAAAGGCCTTTTCTGTGAAATTTGGACTACAAACATTATCTACCATATAATAATTCTTTAGAAGTAAACAAACATGGCTGGATGGATTAATCCATTGTTAGTAGTGAAAAAAAAATTAAGTTTTTTTTGTTGATACCAAATTAGAGATCAAGTACAGCGATATTTTCCCATTATTTAACGTAAATCTTATGAATACTCATCATGGTAGGGATATTTCTGTCTATAGAGTCCCTAATACTTTGTTCATGAATACAGCTATTGATTCGAGTGAAGCAGTACATTTTTCTTTTTCACTGGTGGATGAAAAATTACCTTGAAGGATTATATAAATATATTTGTTGATTCAACATATATGTCAAAATTTGTAAACCATAGGAGTGTGCAAAGCTTCGAAACGTTGCCTTGGCATCGAAACAAATATCAGCTTCGACTTCGACAATTACGAAGCTTTGCTAATATTAGATTAAACATTGAAAGGATAGAAGGACAAGATATACACACACTTATCAGAAAATTGTAGGCCTCATTTTTTAAAGTTCACAATCAAAACATACTCGTATAATCATGTGTTGTCCTTCCATCCTTCTTTCAATGTTCGATTAAATATATCCGTTTGGTGTTTTATACATTACAAATTAATATTTATAAGGAAAAAATCTGAAGTGAATGAATGTTAAGTTGTGATAGTAACTTAATTTATCAGATTAAAATTAATGTTCACAACCAATATTGTGTAATAAAACCCTTTCCAAATAATGATAGTGGTTATTTATATAACTTAATTCACTATCATATTTTTTCAAGCATAAAACAACTAAAGAAAAATATTCAAACTTCAATTCAGCTTCGAGAATATTTCATATATTCGATTGGAGTTCGCTTTGAATTGAAAAAGTGGACTTCGCACACCCTTATTAACCTTTTGTAATAAAATATGAGATACTAAAAAAAATTAATAACATTAAAAATATATACAAGGAAAACCTCTTTTCATTTTTGAGGTACTTTTGTTATATTTGGTAGAAGGTGCAAAAAAATGGGTAAAAATATAAATGGAAGGGAACAAATACAATATAGCTTCTTTAACAATAAAAAGAACACAGTTCACACTTTACATTCCTGTAATTGGACAAAGAGCTAATGACTGCTCTTGAAGAAAACAATAGTTACTGCCCAATCCCCCAAATCTAGTTTCATTTTATCGAAACTCATCAGGAAGGAGTGTTACAATCCTTTATGTTAGTCTTTGTTCATTTTCCTATAGTATCCTACCATTCATTACCATTAATTTTCTTTTTCTCCTTTTGTGTTGTTGTGTTGCACTGTTAACAATCGATTTTTTCAAGAGGCAGCCATTAGAGATCAAATCCAGCCATTAATTGTGGTTCTTCATTTCCTTGTTTTTTATGTGTTTCTATCCATATTTCCTGTACCTTCTTTCAAATATAACATATTAATGAAAATAATATTTTTAAAAAGTTGATAAAAGTTTTAAGCCAGCCGGAACATGCACGCAAGTATTCACTCGTCAATGCCGCTATCCATTGTTTTTGGATAAGGAAGTTTGAACACTCAGGTTGAAGCAAATATACTAAAAGAATCGTATGTGTGAAATTCTTTCACAAATCTTTATTCAATACTGATGTTCAAGTACTTTTAAAGTTTAGGTCTAATAAAATAAAAAGTTGCTAAATGCTCAAGTTTTATTTAAAATTGCATATATTTTATATTATATTATGTGGTTATAACATATTAGAAGTTGTCTTCAAGATAGTTAAATTATAAAACTGTATTATATTTGAAAAAAGAAAAGGAAAGGTGGATAAAGAATATAAAAGGAACAGACAAAATATGGTTTTACAGTGAAAAGAACAACACAGTTCAAGCTTTACATTGCTGTCATTGGACAAAAAGTTAATGATTGCCTCTTAAGAAAATCGATAGTTACCGCCCAATTCCCCGAAACTAGGTTTAATTCTAATGGAACTCATGAGAGAGTGTGAAACGCTCAACACAACTTCTTAAAAGAGGAAATCAAAAAACAAAAGGGAGAAAAGAAATTTGTTAAGAATGATAGTATATTTAAAGTGCCCCTAAAGTGTAAGCAAGTGCTGTATAGAGCATACTTCATACCCATAGTTATGTATGCAGTGGAAACATGGACTTAGGATAAAAGAGAAACAAGGAAAGTGGAGGCCACAGGAATGAAGTTTTTGAGGACCATACTAGCTGTCACCGAAAGAGATAGGATTAGGAATGAAGATGTAAAGTCTAGAGTTGGGATGGTATGGACAAGTAATGAGGATGAAAGGGGAGATGACTTGAAGATTAATGTATATGAAGTATGTAGGGAATAGATCATAAGGGTGACCAAGAAGAGATGGAAGAACAGATAGCACAGTGTGCAAGTGAGAAGAGGAGAGTGGAAGAAGTGCAGGAGGAAGAATGGTGGAAGGACAAGGAAGATGGAGGCATTTTATTAAAACAAACCTGGCCTCAGGCTGGAAACAGTTCATGATATGATGATAGAAATTTATATAGGAACATGTAAAAGAAATAACATGAAGGACAAACAAATGATAAAACTGCACATATTCCCCTAATGCTGTGTTGAGTGTGTATTTAGTAATAGTTTGCAAGCTTTATGTTTTCTAGAAAGTATTTAAGCTGTAACTTCCTACTCATTTATATGAATTATATAAAGCCATTTGGCACCATTTCCTTTTCCCCTATTACATGAACAAGATTACTTTAGGAAATATTGAATGCATTTATTAAAATATGTCACTGTGATTAATGTAAGCATTTTAAAAACTATCTAGTTTGGTACAAAAGTTTTATATTGCTTTACTTTGACTTATTTTCTCCCTTTCAAATAACAAAATGTCTAAGAATATCACATGTTTAAAAATGAGTTTATTTAACATGAATACATTTTGTGTACGAGTCAGAAATGATCACACTTTTTTTTTTTTTTTACTATTTGACAACTATTGAACATTCATAAAGACTTTACTCACTCGCACATTCATGCCATTTGTTAATCTAAGTTGGTTTCTACTTTATTCGCTCAATAGAGATTGCGTGGCCATGCTGAGCATCTTCATACTGCGGGTAATTTTGTTGTTGGGATTATTAGTAATGTAAGTAGTCAGCTGGCGGACTAGGTTCTTAAGGACAGTGGGCATATGCTCACGAGTGACGTGGTTAGTGTTGTCAAGGTTCATTACGGCCTCTTCAAGATACCTGCAAAGAATTTACAACTTAATCATAAACCTGGCATTGTATTTTCAACTACTTAGCAATAAATTGTTAAATAAATAATATTGTATAAATTGTATAAATAATATATTGGCTCCGACACCTTAGCTCAGTCGATAGTGTGTGTCTAGTGAGCTAAAGGTCCCGGGTTCGATTCCTGGCATGGCCAAAAAATGTATCATTGGTAAAATGTGGTTTACCCTTTCACCGTGATAAATTAACGGCTGAGGACCCGATGTTGTGCCTGTCCTGTCCGTCTAGTCTTAAGTTAGATTATATTGCATATGAAGCTATGATTGGGCTAGCTAGTGGAAAATATATTGCTTGAATAAAAAATTGATCCAGGCCACAGGCTGGAAACAGTAATGAATGTAAAGTCAAATATGTTGGCTATTAGCTACAGGTGTGAGTATTCGAAAATTTGATTTAGTGTCAGCTTTAAGTAGCTGTTAGAGTTTGATTCGAAAATTTTTCTGAAACCCAAAAAATTTGAATAGCGTCCAGCCAAACAAATTTTAAAATTTCCAACATTTTAATTGTATAGAACTGTTTAAACTCATAATCAACATATTGTGTTCATTCCTTTATATGTTTCTATACACCTTTCCTGTGCCTTCTTCCAAATATTACCTCATAAAGGAAAAGAGAATTTCCTTATAAAAATATGTTTATTTATTTATATATATACATATATATAACAATATTCTATAAGAAAAATTTATATATATATATATATATATATAATATTTATATATATATATATATATATATATATATAAACATATTTTTATAAGGAAAATCTCTTTTCCCTTTATGAGGTAATATTTGGAAGAAGGCACAGGAAAGGTGTATAGAAACATATAAAGGAATGAACACAATATGTTGATTATGAGTTTAAACAGTTCTATAATATTAAAATGATAAAATTAAAATATAAATAGCCCAAAAATAACATTGAACCATGAATATGTAAGAAAGAGTATTACTTGAATTTAATCTCAGTCTGATTGGACATGTCAGCAGAGAGCTGTTGAATCAGCGATAAGAGCACTGGCTGTTGCAAAGGGCAGGGCGACTGGTTGAACACCTGCTGTGGGTTCACCTTCTCACAGACAAACACGACGAGGGCTAGGTCGGACGCGGACAGAGCCTGAACACCACAAATAATTTTTTCCCCCATATTAATAAAATAACATACTACAGGAAGTTGGCTTGCACTTTTGATAGAAATATTGTCATATGACTTACAGCTGCTAAACTCATTCAAAGAAAGCATATACAAGAATAACAATTTAGTAGAGGTTAACGAGCATCAGTTTTTTCATTCGAGTCGATTATGAGTGTCGTGTTGAGTCGAGTAGAGCTTGAATTGAGAAAATCTATAATTTTAAAACTTGATTATGTAAATAAAAAAACAAATATGGATTAAAGTTACTAAAAAAAGTTTTTCTCATAAGGAAAACCTCTTTTCGCTTTATGAGGTAATTGTATTATATTTGGAAGAAGGTATAGGAAAGGTGGATAGAAAAATATAAAAGGGGACGAACACAATATGGCTTTTACAATGAAAAGAAGAACAATCTTAAAGTGTGAACTGTGTTCTTCTTTTCAATGTAAAAGCCATATTGTGTTTGTCCCCTTTTATATGTTTCTATTCACCTTTCCTATACCTTCTTCCAAATATAATAAAAAAAGGTTTTAAATCATCAAAGAAATTCAGTCATAGTAATAATTAATAAATCACAGGATTATTTTTTAAACCTACTCTGATAAGAATAAAAAATTAATTATGATTAAGTTCAATCGTATTAAGTACAGTTATAAAAAACATTCATGAAAATAGGTTTAGATGTGCAGATTTAGCCTTTTTTTATGTAAGCAGATTCATTAAATCTCCTGTCCAATGAGCTATTTACTTGGTGTTGACCTCACAATTATTGTTTTTTCTTGTTTCAGATTCTTAAAATCCAACAAGAATGTTTTAATCCTCAATTCCTTAATATTTACAGTTTCATTATATTTCTATTTATCCAGCCTCATATTTAAATAGATAAATATAAAAACATTGTAGGGGTGTGCAAATTCCCCTTTTACAATTTGAAATGAAGTCAAAGTTTTCGAGGATTCGCACATCCGTAATATACCGTAGTGTAATGTATTAAAAAAATAAGTAATGAAGTAATAAAATACCCGAATAAAATGACAACATGGCTGTGATTGCTTTGTGCAATATTATCATTATCATATATCATCATCATATCATTATTATATTATTTATTATTATTTAGCACCGCGTCTTACTACCCGTTCGGGTTATACGCTTAAGTACTAATTACGCTAATGAATTAGGAATTGGGAAGGTTGAATAGAGGAAGTGAACCTGCATTTGCGTGGAGGTAGAGTGGAAAACCATTTAGGGAAAAACCACCCCCAGTTCACCCGACTGAGTTTTCAAACCTTGATCTCCCCGTCCTCGGCAGTCGGCTCAACACGACTAGCGCGTTAGCCAACTACGCCACCGAGGCGGGTGTGTGTGTGTGCAAGATTAGTAGAACACAAAGGTCATGTTGAGTACATTTACAATTTTCCTGTACTCAATTGAAAAAAAAAACTAGTAATGGACGTAATGAAAAATTACCAAATTAATTTTGTTTAAATATCGAGACTTTAACTCTATGGGTTTTGAGGGTTAAGAATTTAGGTGTTGAAAATTGTAATTTTAAGATTGTTTCTTGGTTATTTTTATATCGATGAAAATCGAGGATATCAATGTATTAAGTTTGGCATATCTGATTTTTTTTAACGTTATAGATCATTAGGGGTGTGCAAATCTTCAAAAACTTCAACTTCACTTCAAATATTCGTTCACTTTGACTTCAATTTGAGTAAAATTTTGGATTTCACAATTATGAAACTTCGGCAATTTTTTTTAAAAGTTAAAACACACATTTATCTTTATTTTATTTTTTGCAGTAATTTCTATCAAAAATAAGTGTTAGTGTAAAGAAATCTGAAATAATTATATTACATCTAGTGATAACTTAATTTGTCATTTTAAGATGAAATATATAAATATCATTTAGAATATAGCATTTTATAAATTATTATTTGATTAGAATATGCTTTGAATTGAAAAAGTGGACTTCACACACCCCCAACGATCATACTCATATAATAAAAATAAAGAACTGGTATTGAACTAGTGCCTCCCTCTCTCCTGTTTAACGGTTGTTCTGCTTGCTAATCAGTCACAGGACAGGCCTCTAGTTTTAAGTTCAAACTGAATCTGTAGGTTATGTACCTGTTGAAAGGCAGTGTTAATTTGGCCTTGTGCGATGAGCTGGAGTATCTGCGCTTGTTGCAATTGAGTGTCAATAATGTGGGGGGCAGGCGTCACGGCTCGTGACCTCACAGCAGTTATCATCCTATCTTCTATCGCTGCCTGGTGTGTTCTGAACCCTTGTGTCATGTTTTCCTTCACTGTCTTGAGCAGTGCAGAGCTAAGGTTCTCTTGAATGCTGTAACACACACACACACAATAGTGTAGTGCTACTTCCCAGTACACATGACGCTATTTCTTCTAATCAACAAAAGAAAATTATTCTAACAATAGTAGTTTAAAGTTTTTTTTATCATCTCTTAAAGGAAAACCTCTTTTTGAGGTATTTTTTGTCAAGAAATAAATCAAGTACAGGATTTGAGTACTGTTCCCTCAGCTTTACATGCCAACTGCTCTAACGACTGAGCTATCCTGAATCTACTCCATGTCGGTAAATCATTCAACTAAAGGAAAGGTAGATAGGCTAAGTAGAAATGTCCATGTTTCCGTTGCATGTCTGACAATGGGTACAAGGTATGCCCTGTACAACACTTCCACTCAAGGGCCTCTCCTCCATATCAGGTCTCTTACAAACACCTATAGAACAACTCCGCTGATTGGTCTCACCACCAAATGGTACACCATGGGGTCTGAGGTAACCTGTGGAAGTTGAGTTGAACCCGGAGGAAGCCAAGTCAGGCGCAGAGGAAACTAGTCAGGGCCAAAAACAACAAGCTTGGAACAGGGTCTGATCAGTTGGCTCCAAACTTGGTGGGCAGGGAGTGGGAGGGTTTATGATGATGAGCTAAATCATCGTCAGCACCTGTAGTTTCAGTTAGGGAAGGTTACACCAAAATAAGGTTTACCTGAGGACCTAAAAGCGGCAGCTCCCGCAATCGGGTGTAGGCTGCGATAGGCTTCGGTAAACTTGTGGCCGAAACAAACCAAAGCACTCGAGAAAACAATTATAAAACAACTAACAAAAAATATTCAAACTTCAATTCAGCTTTGAGAATATTTAATATTCGATTCAAATTTGCTTCAAATTGAAAAAGCTGACTTCGTACAGCCCAGATAAAATATTGGAAACCCTTTAGATGAACACAAAATTAAAGCATACACGTTCCAAGAACGTTCACAAAGAGTTTTAAAAATAGTTTTCATTTGTGTTTAATTAAGTGATTGTCTACTACATTTACTCCAACCATGTCATTTGCAATAAGCCAATGTCTAAAAATAATAGCTTTTTTTTTGTATTTATTATATCATGAATTAGTGCTTAATGACCTGTTAACTTAGAATGAATATTGTATGAAATAATCGTATGTTTTTACAAGTTGTCATACAATAAAGTTTAATCAAGTTGTCAAATCAAATGATTAGGGAGTGGGTGTAGTACAACAGTTAACTAATGGAAAATCTTGGCTGATCTATCGAGAAAGGATTACCCTCTAAATTCTTCTTCATTTCAAATGGAGGCGTGCTCTTTGACTCTTCATCGAAGAATACATCACAAACAGTATAAAATTATTATAAGAATAATTCACACTCTTCTCAGAAAAATTGCGGGGCAACAAAATAGCACTAAATACGCAACAGAACAACAACAACAACAACAAAACAAATTTTTGAGACACATCAATCTGCTTCATTTTCAGCAACAAAGAGTGGAGCACTGACTCATTAAGGTGAAAATGTAGGGGATGGGAGAAAAGGTCAGTGTTTTTGCAGTTTTTATAACAAAACTATTTTTGTTGCCAAAATAAATAAATAAAATATTTCTCCAATAGAAATAGAGTTTAATTTTCTTCACATGGTGACCTCGACAGTTCTTGAATATTGGTCATGACCATAGCAACATTAGATGAGAAACTTTTTAAATGAACAGAAAAATTTAAACGTTGTCATTAAATTCCAGGAAACCCTAGACAGATATTCAACAATTACTGTTGATATCACCTATGTGAAGAAACAAATTCTGTTTCTACTGGAGCAATATTTGATTTATTTTGGCCAAAAAAAGGTTTTGTTTTAAAAACTGCAAAAACATTTGCCCTTTGTCACAACCTCTACATACTCACCTTAAACAAGCCCATAAAGGAGAGTATAAATAGTGCGTTAACTAAGATGGACTTACGTAAGAAGTCCCTTCTGAATCTGTGACTGCACCTCATTCTGCAGTACGGAAGTGAGGCGTTCGTTGTTGGAGTTCAAGGAGGTGGCAAACGTTTGCAGCTCGTTAACGATATCCTGACCCTTCTCCTGCTGACTGCACTGCTTCTCAATGTGACCTTCTAGTGTCTGCATAACTGTGTTAATGTATTAGACAAATTGCAAACAACATTATACATTAATACCTTATTTCATCAAAATACAACAGATCACATAGGTTAACTAAGCTAAATACTAATAATAATAATAAAAATTTAGCACCGCGTCTTACTACCCGTTCGGGATTATACGCTTAAGTACTAATTACGCCAATGGATTAGGAATTGGGAAGGTTGAATTTAGAGGAAGTGAACCCGCATTTGCGTGGAGGGAGTGTGTTGGGAAAACCACACACAGTTCACCCGACCGAGATTCGAACCTCGATCTCCCCGTCCTCGGCGTCGAGCTCAACACGACAGGCTAAATATTAAAATTCATTAGGAGCTGAAGGAAGGTTTGTACTTTATATACACTTGACAAAGTGGCTGGTTCCAATGTTTAGGTACATACGTATTTCAAGGATTATAAGTAGGCATGTCGTTACAGAGGGATACATGGATTGACAAAGTACGTCTAAAGGCTTTTTTGAGAGGATTTTTTTTGAATATTTGTAACTTATGCATTTTTTGGTAAGATTTTCTAGTGACAGAGACTAATCATTTATCATTGCGTGGAAGGGTGTTTCACTTATTCCATGACTAATATTGTCATTGCCTGAAGATATCATTCATTTGAAATAATACATTGGTGATGATATAGAAACCATTTCTGATCACCTGATATTTTCTTTGCTCACAATGTTTAACTGTTCATACCCCCCCCCTTCCCCAATCTATTTTTCTTCGATCTACGTAGATTTCAGGGGATCCCAAACTATGATAGAGGGGCTCGGACCTCCTCCAGCCCCCATGGGTACGCTACTGATGTGAAGCTTCAAAACTTTGACTTGGCCTTGAAACAAATACCTCCGCCAATAAAAATATTGACAACTAAAATACTTTACTTTATGATATATTACCATTCTCAGTTGTTATAAACACACAAATCAATATTAATATGGTGCGTACAACTCTAACGAGTAGTAAGACACAGTGCTAATAATACTAATATTAATATGGAAAAAATCTGAAGTAATTCAATTTTTAGCTGTGATTGTAACTTTATTTATAAGAATAAAACAAAATCTTACAAAAAATAACTTCAATAAAAATATTTCCAAGTAATTTGAGAGCATTAAGTTATTTATTAAATAAACAAAATATAATATTTTTCCAAACATGAAACAACTAGCAATAAATATTCAAACTTTGATTTAGTTTAAAGGATATTTTATATAGTCGGTTAGAGTTCGTTTTGAACTGAAAAAGTGGACTTCACACATTCCTAATTATAAGCCTGTCTCAAGTTTTGAGATTTCGAGTCCATATTCAAACATTGCTTGAATTTTAAAGTCAAACTTTTGATAATCAAACTTCTATAGAAACTAACATCGATCTGTAGTCAAAATGATATTAACAATTATTCAAAAATTGTATTCAAATCAGATTCAAAAAAAGGTTTTTCACTACATGTAACATAATTGATTCATGTTTGCATCATTTATGAGGTGGCCTGTTACAGTAACTTACATTCTTTCGTCCCTCTCGTGAAAGTGTCGTTGATCTGATGGAACATGTTCTGACACGTCTTCTCAAAACTCGGCACCACCAGCGCTGAGAAGATGTCTTTGTACGCCCCGTGCATGGCTGGTCGCAGCGCTGTCACCATGGAGTCACTCAATACGTCCATCACAGACTGAACACAACAAGCAAACAGTTATTATTATTATTATTAGCACCGCGTCTTACTACCCGTTCGGGTTGTACGCACTTACGCTAATGTGCAATGGTATGGTGATTGTGAGATGAAATGGAGGACCTACAGTTTAACATGGAATCCGAACCACGATAGAGGCCTGGCATTCCTCACATTCACAAGTTGTGATTAATACACATCTTGTCAGAGGTGAAGGAAGTGTTTGGCAATCAGATAAATCTGTGCCGGGACCGAGGATTGAACCCCGGACCCCTAGCATAGAAGTCTGACACCTTACCCCTAGACCACCAGGTCACCCCACAAGTTGTGATTAATACACGTCTTGTCAGAGGTGAAGGAAGGGTTTGGCAATCAGATAAATCTGTGCCGGGACGGAGGATTGAACCCCGGACCCCTAGCACAGAAGTCTGACAACTTACCCCTAGACCGCCAGGTCACCTAAGCAAACAGTTAATTTGAGTGTAAACAAGTTTTCTTAATCCCAATGATTTTAAAACATTAGTAATTTTACATTCCCATGTAAGAATGCAAGAAGGCAAATGGAAGAACCCTAGTATACTGGTCATTAGAAACCAACCTAACAAAAATCCCAAAAACTACTTTTATTCATAAATAACTGAAGCAACACTGTTGTTTTGGGCTGTTTTGTTTCACTTTCATCATCAATAACTGTTTTCAGTTTATGGCTGTTTAGTAAACTACCTCCATCTTCCTCTATCCTTTCACAATTGTTCCTCTTTTAATAGCTCTCATTCTTCTTCTCTCACGTGCACACTTTATGTTATATGCTCCTTATTTATCTGAGGTATTTAACATGCACTTTCTGAACAGACTTATTATATCAGAACATGAGAATTTCTATGAGCGAGAACAAAAGGTCCTACCAATTTTGTCGGAAAAGGTATTTTCACATTCCTTCCAGGAATCTTTTGCATGCCACAATCGACATAGGACCGACAGCTTTACTTCCCCTCCGAATGAAGTTGTGCTAATAATAATTTTTATCACTCAAAATTTGTCAACCCTGGCTGAGTTTGAACCCAGGAACATTGGGTCCTGAGGCAAGCACTTTATATCCCAAGACCATCAAGGTCGACTATCTGTTCCTTCCATCCCTTTCTTGGTGTCTCTTGCAGTCTTTTTCCTATATACCTCATCTCCATTATTCTCTTTGACATTCTCTCCTTTTCCATCCTCATTATATGACAGTACCATCTCACTTTCAAAGGTATCATTTAACTATACTAAGCCTGTGCAAATCCATAATTTTTAATTTTTAATCATATCCAAATCTTGGCTAAGTGACTCTAACTTAACGCAAACTAAAATTAATGTTGTACCACTAAGATGCTATTTGATGCACAGAACTTACTTTACTGTGAACAAGTTTAGCAATATTCTCCTTGAGCAAGTGGTCTGTTGAGGTGAGTTTCTGTGTCAGTTCTGCGTGAAGCTCATGTTTCAAGGGTCCATTATAGACCTAACAGCTAAAATCAAATCATACAAAATTAAATTTAGTTAATATAGGATTAATATTTGGAAAAAGGTACAGGAAAGGTGGATAGAAACATATAAAAGGAACTAACACAATATGGCTTTTACAGTGAAAAGAAGAACACAGTTCACACCTCTTTTCGCGAAATGACCTCATAAAGCAAAAAAGAGGTTTTCCTTATAGAAATATAATATAAGATTTAAATGAAAATAAATTTAAATAAAATCTAATGACATATCATCATCATCAACTATTATTCTGTTTATCTTCCACATGTTAACATATATAGCTTCTTCACCAGTTTCTGTATGTACACTTTTTTTTTTGTATTTCTATTTGACGTAATGATATGATAAGCACGATAATTGAACTAGTATGGAGCATCACTATGGATGGAGCCGAGACATCAACCCTAAGGAAAAAGGAGAATAAAGAGGACAGATCGGACAAGTAATCAAGTTCTAAGAAGAGTCAACCAAATAACAATTCCGCATGTGAATCTACAAAGAACGGCCTGCTAGATGGGTTACATTATGAGAATAAATGGCTTAATGAGTTATGTCATAGAAGGCAAAGTGGATGGTAGGAGGAGAACAAGAAGATGAAGAATTCATCTGATGGATGAATTTAAGTAAGGAAAGATAATTTAAGTTTCATGATCTGAAAAAAAGAAGCTGCTGGTAGGACTGGAGTACTCAATATTGACAAAGTAATGCCAAAAGACAGAACACATAGTAATAATAATAATAATAATAATAATATTAAATAAATATAAATAAATAAAAATAAATAAAATAATAAAATAATAATATTATAGATGATAATAAATTTGTTCATGTGATCAAACAATGAGTAGTGGACTGTATACAAGATGAATTGTGTATCTCAACTCGTCCAATCTGAGATCCGCTGACAACGGAAGCCTAACTTGGGGGTTGCTGGGTTAGAGATGGAATAGGAAGCAAGGTGTTAATTCAGCGGCACCTCTCTAATTCTCGTGGTTTCTTGCTAAAAAAAGGTACTTTAGAACAGGTAACACCCAATCTACATGCCAAAAAATGATCTGTGTAGAGCTTGGTTTAACCATTGTGGTAGACACACTAAATGAACGTGAGTCCATGCCGACCTGTACACCACTGATCTTACAACTTTCCCTCCTTCCCCCTACCAACTCTCAAAATGAGGAGAATCCCTCAAAAATGTAAGGAAATATCTGACGAAAAAAGATAATAATGAATACAAAACTAACATATAAAGAACTACATAAAATGAAAGTAAGCTAAACAAAATATTCCAAAGTTATTTAAATATTCCAAAGTTATTTACAATATTAAATATATAAATATACAGTTCAGGGACTGAACTAAATAATAATGATAATGATAACTAAAAAATAAAATCAAGTTTAAGATCTAGAGAAAGTAAACACAATCTACATATCCTGCTCAATTTGAACACATCTAGGTCTAGAAAAAAAATTGCTTGAATCTCACTGGGAAAGAAGACACAATCTACACGCTCTGCTCAATTTTAACTCATCTAGGTCTAGAAAAACAGTTGCTTGAATCTTACTGGGAAGAATGTTATCGTTCATCTCAGAAACGACAATCTCATCGAGTTTGGCTGCAACCAAATTGCCGACAGCCTGCGAGATGTGAGACATGAGTGCCTCCTGCCTCTTGCGCTCTTTGTCATCTTTAGAAACCAGCAGCTCGGTGACAAGTGCGGTGTTGCGCTCCTGCTGCTGAGTCAATGCCGCCCCCAAATGTGCCGACAACATCACTTCTAGTCTGCTCGCCGTGTCTGGGGCTTGCTCCATTGACATCTGAAGACCTTTTACATCTTCTTGAAGGGACTGCAACACACAACACTTCTAATGAAGACATTAGATATGTCATGGGGCCTGTTTTACTCGGCTCTGATTCTTAAGTTCAAGCTCAATTTTTCAATTTTGATTCTCGAAAACTTCCTATTTCATTACTTTTCAAAGCATCCAACCTCATAAAAACATCCTTATTCAACTTTATAGCACATAAAAAAGGCAGAAAAACAATTCATTTTTAACAAAGAAAAAGATCCATTTTGTTAGGCATTAAACATACATTAATATACATTAATAAAATAATTAGGCATTGCAATAGTTAGCATGTCTTGTTTCCTAAAAATAAAGTCTCTCTGAAGCAAACATTTATAAATAATTTTAAAATGTATAATAAACTAATATCGAAAACACAAGCCTTTTAAATTCACCAAAGGTGAACCAAAATATATAGCAAATAACAGGAACTAAATTTATTTATTTATTTATTTTGAATAACATTATTATTTACTGATTTAATAATAATTATATTTCATATTTTGAGTAAAACATTTTCCCGGATTTTTATTGTAATTTACCAAATTCCCGTTTTCCCAGATGGTAGACACCCTGAACCAGAGTGATTGTGAGATGAAATGGAGGACCTACAGTTTAAGGTGGAATCCGAACCACGGTGGAGGCCTGGCATTCCACACATTCACAAGTTGTGAGATTAATACATGTCTTGTCAGAGGTGAAGGAAGGGTTTGGCAATCAGATAAATTTGTGGCGGGACCAGGGATTGAACCCTGGACCCCCAGCAATCCTTACCACTAGACCGCTAGGTCACCAAGGGATACCAGTAATAATTGAGGTTATTGAGGTATGGGCGAATTGAGTTTGACATACCTAGTCAAAATAACATTATACTTGCATTTGAATAGTCAATTCATTTTGCAATTATATAATTGATAAGATTGAATCACTATTTGAATGATAACCAACTTATATATTTTTGTTGCAGTTATGAAGGTGTAGTTTGTATTTAGAATTAAAGTGATAGTAAAATCAACCAGATTTTGGAACATCTTAATGACAAATATTTGTAGCATACTTGCTTACTCTGTGGCATATGGAACTCAAAAGTTCATTGCTGCTCTACAAGAGTACGCCACATATCCCTATCTTGAGCTAGTTCTATCTAGCTCACCTCATTACACCCTATCCCTATATTGAGATAGTTCTATCTAATCCACCTCATTATACCCTATCCCTATTTTGAGCTGGTTCTACCCAGTCAACCTCATTACACCCTATCCCTATCTTAAGCTGGTTCCATCCAGTCCACCTCATTACACCCTATCCCTATCTTAAGCTGGTTCCATCCAGTCCACCTCATTAGACCCTATCCCTATCCTGAGCTAGTGCTATCCAGTCCACCTCATTAGACCCTATCCCTATCCTGAGCTAGTGCTATCCAGTCTACCTCATTACACCCTATCCCTATCTTAAACTGGTTCTATCCAGTCCACCTCATTACACCCTATCCCTATCTTGAGCTAGTTCTACCCAGTCCACCTCATTAGACCCTATCCCTATCCTGAGCTAGTGCTATCCAGTCTACCTCATTACACCCTATCCCTATCCTGAGCTAGTGCTATCCAGTCTACCTCATTACACCCTATCCCTATCTTAAACTGGTTCTATCCAGTCCACCTCATTACACCCTATCCCTATCTTGAGCTAGTTCTACCCAGTCCACCTCATTACACCCTATCCCTATCTTGAGCTAGTTCTATCCAGTCCACCTCATTACACCCTATCCCTATCTTGAGCTAGTTCTATCCAGTCCACCTCATTACACCCTATCCCTATCTTGAGCTGGTTCTACCCAGTCCACCTCATTACACTCTATCCCTATCTTAAGCTGGTTCCATCCAGTCCACCTCGTTAGACCCTATCCCTATCTTGAGCTAGTGCTATCCAGTCTACCTCATTACACCCTATCCCTATCTTGAGCTGGTTCCATCCAGTCCACCTCATTAGACCCTATCCCTATCTTGAGCTAGTGCTATCAAGTCTACCTCATTACACCCTATCCCTATCTTAAACTGGTTCTATCCAGTCCACCTCATTACAACCTATCCCTATCTTGAGCTAGTTCTACCCAGTCCACCTCATTACACCCTATCCCTATCTTGAGCTAGTTCTATCCAGTCCACCTCATTACACCCTATCCCTATCTTGAGCTGGTTCTACCCAGTCCACCTCATTACACCCTATCCCTATCTTAAGCTGGTTCCATCCAGTCCACCTCATTACACCCTATCCCTATCTTGAGCTGGTTCCATCCAGTCCACCTCATTACACCCTATCCCTATCTTGAGCTAGTTCTACTTAGTCCACCTCATAACAGCCTACCCCTATCTTGAGATAGTTCTATCCCTATCTTGAGCTAGTTCTATCCAGTCCACCTCATCAGACCCTATCCCTATCTTGAGCTAGTGCTATCCAGGCCACCTTATTACACCCTATCCCTATCTTGAGCTAGTGCTATCCAGGCCACCTAATTACACCCTATCCCTATCTTGAGCTAGTTCTACTTAGTCCACCTCATAACAACCTACCCCTATCTTGAGATAGTTCTATCCCTATCTTGAGCTAGTTCTATCCAGTCCACCTCATCAGACCCTATCCCTATCTTGAGCTAGTTCTATCTAGATCACCTCATTACACCCTATCCCTATCTTGAGCTAGTGCTATCCAGTCCACCTCATTAGACCCTATCCCTACCCTGAGCTAGTGCTATCCAGTCTACCTCATTACACCCTATCCCTATCTTAAACTGGTTCTATCCAGTCCACCTCATTACACCCTATCCCTATCTTGAGCTAGTTCTACCCAGTCCACCTCATTACACCCTATCTTGAGCTAGTTCTACCCAGTCCACCTCATTACACCCTATCCCTATCTTGAGCTAGTTCTATCCAGTCCACCTCATTACACCCTATCCCTATCTTGAGCTGGTTCTACCCAGTCCACCTCATTACACCCTATCCCTATATTAAGCTGGTTCCATCCAGTCCACCTCATTAGACCCTATCCCTATCTTGAGCTAGTGCTATCCAGTCCACCTCATTACACCCTATCCCTATCTTGAGCTAGCTCTATCCAGGCCACCTAATTACACCCTATCCCTATCTTGAGCTAGTTCTATCCAGTCTACCTCATTACACCCTATCCCTATCTTGAGCTAGTTCTATCCAGGCCACCTCATTACACCCTATCCCTATCTTGAGCTAGTGCTATCCAGGTCACCTCATTACACCCTATTAATTTCAGGTCCATTCTAATGCTATCATTCCATCTGTGTCTAGGTCTTCCCAATGGTCTCTTCCCATTGGGCTTGCTAGTCAGTACCCTGAATATGGTTATAGATTCACCCATTCACGCTGCATGTCCTGCCTACCAGGTAAAAATTAATTGAAAAGTTACTTGGGAAAATTGACCAATTCTGATGAGTGGGTTAGCCTGAATTAATTGAAACTAATATGATTATATTAAGGATGTGCGAAACCTCAATTTGAATTCTATTTTGTTTAAAAAAAAGTTCCAGCTTTGACAGTTACGAAGCTTGAAAAGTCTGTAATAAGTTAATTGAAATGATATGATAACTTGATCTATCATCACAGAGGATGAGATATCACAAATAATTGTGCAATAAAACAAGTTCTGAAAGATTTTATTGCATGAAGTTATATGAATAAGCACAAAATAAGATTTTTTTTCAAGCATAAAACAATTAACAAACCAATATTCAAACCTCTATTTGTTTCAAGAATATTTAATATATTTTATTCCGGTTCACTTCAAATGGACTTTGCACATCTCCAACTTATATAATAAATAAAAATATATCAATACAATTAGCTTCCCTAACATTTTTCATGTAATAGGTACCTTAATATGTGCGTGTTGGTCCTGAACAATACTTATAAGAAATGTGAGCTGGTTTTGCACGTCAGAAAACGATGTTTCCAGATTTTGGTTACTCTTCAACAAGCCATGGAATCTGTCAATGTCCCCTCCCGCTAACGCTCCATCTTCAGGGAGTCCAAGTGATTTCCTACAAAGTTCAAAATTATCAACATTCAGAGAGAGACCCTACATTAATGTAATATTGTTTAAAAATCGTCTCAAAAAAAAAAAAATATATATATATATATGTTAAAAATTATCAAATAAAAATAAATTTTGCTGTAAAGTGATATTTTAGTATTTAATATCAATAATATTCTAACCATATTTCCTATCTTTCATATGTAATAGTACTTGAAAGATAACATTAAGATTTTCCTAGTTAAAAAAAAAACTTGGAAATTTTTTCCTATATCAATATATTTTTGCCATTTAATGTTTTATATATATATATATATATATATATATATATATATATATATAATATATATATCCATTGCCTGTGTTTGTCCCTTATGTTGTTCCTTCTATGTTTTTTTATTTCCTCTTTAAGGAAGTTACACTGTGCATATGATTGATGAGTCCCGATAAATGAAACCTAGATCGGGGATGGATGTAGTGATCGATTTTCTTCAAGAGGCAGCCACTAACTTTTGACCAGTGGCAGCAGTGTAAATCGTGAACTGTGTTATTCTTTTCGTTGTAAAGGCCGTATTGTATTCGTTCCTTTTATATGTTTCTATTCATCTTTCCTGAATCTTCTTTAAATTACCTCATAAAGCAAAAAGAGGTTTACCTTATAAGTTTTTACCGGTGAATTAATTCAATATTTTCATCCATTTTAAATTTTTATCAGATTCAAATTGCATTGCCATGATTTTTCCATATTTTTTAAACTTTGTTTCAAAAGTATTTTATTTATAAATATAATTTCTATTTTAAGAATGTTGTCGTTTTCATATATTTTTAAAATCTCACATTTTAAAGTCGTGGTATTTACATTTTGAGTTTGTTTTAGCTATTGACATTTTAAAATAATGAATATATTCAAACTAGAGAGCTTTTAGAAATACAGGCAAACCCCACTATACGCGGCAGATGCGTTCCCAAGAATTGTCGCGTACACCCATTCCGCGTAAAACTGGAACCTCTTTACATGTAAGAATAAGGATTATGTTCCAATTCATTCAATAATTTGCAGCTAATTATTGATTACAAAAATGTTAATAAAAAAGTTGGCTGTGTTTATTAGGCACAGATATCATTTATTAAAAATCAAGTAATTTATATTGAAAAACTTAAAGAAATAACTAAAGTGAACATAATGAAAAGAAATAAAGAATTATAATGTTTTTATCAATTATTATCATATAAAGCATCCTACTAATCACTGTCGGATGATTCTGACGAAAGTTTAGGCAGCTGTCTTCCCCTTGGAGCTAAAAATGTATGAGTAGAATTCCCAGAAGATGTAGAACATGTAGTCGGAGACGATGAGTTAACAGGTGTGCAGCCACCAGTTGAAATGCCGTGTTGTTTAGTAAGTAACGCTTTAATAGAGGATTGAGTCGCCATCTTTAATTTAGGACTGTAAAGATCTTTGTAACATTTCAGCACATTCTCTACTTCCCTCCTTACTTTAGAACTTCTCAATAAGTCAGGGTCGTGTTCATCAAAAATATTAATTGCTGAGTCGATCATTTTGAAGGCCTCGAACATAACTTTTGTTGTGAGGGTTCTCAGAGGCTTTACTTTTTCTAGACACAATTCTGATTCCTCTCTAATATTTTCCTCTTCGATAGTCATCAGATCATCATTTGTCAGATCCTCTCTATGGGAGGTTAGGAGCTCATCTACATTTTCTTCTTCAACGTCTGTGAATCCAATCTGTTGTGCCATGTCATACAATCTCTCTGTCGTGCTACTATGCTCATTCTCCACTGCAACGTCGGGAATGCCTGCTACAGCGTTCATGCATCGAGGAGTGATTTGATTTCAGGCCTCACGAATTATATCGATCGCAATTTTAATGTTAAACTGGTGTCAAAACTCCTTAATAGTAAGTTTATCATCTTATCACACTGTTTGATAAGTATGAGAGGGTTCTGCGAAGATAACTCTTAAAAGCAGCAATCACTCCTTGGTCATGGGCTGAAACTATAAATGTGGTGTTGGGAGGAATAAATAAAACTTTCATATTTTCATTTAACTCTGCAATAGCAGGAGGATGACTAGCAACGTGTCAGCAAGATAAAAATTTTTAAAAGGAGCTTTTTTCCTATTACAATATGCCTTCAACTCATTCTGAAGATCTCTGGAAAAATACCGTATCGACCTGAATCCAAACGACCGAATCTAAAACGACCCCCAGTTTTTCAGTGGATAGATTTTTTGTACGTGATATTTATTTTATCATGAAAGAAGAAAATAATAACTATGGGAAACTTATTGTGTAATGCTAACAAAATTTTTTTTATTTGCAAAACAAAACACCTATGTTGACTTAAAATCTAATCAGGGTTGCAGAATCGCTAAAGAATTTATTTTTTGTCACAAATATTGCTTTTGCATAAGAAGGTTAACTTTGAAAAAGTTTCATAAAACAATAAGAGTTAATTTTTATTATGACAAATGATGATCGGTAGTGAAAATCCGAGTCTCAAAACATACCCTAACCCCCCTAAATACTAACATTGGACTCGACTATTAACCAGGGTTCTTACAGACACATGAAACATAAATTTAAGGACTTTTCAAGGACTAAGGGTGGTATGGTATGCTAGAACGTATAGTGAATACTTAGTGAACCGATAGTGTGATCATGAGCACCCTATCGCTCCACCTTTTAATCTATGATGACGCAAGCAACCCCAAGCTAGTGTCCACTAAGCATCCACTTAGTCAAGTTCTTGCATAAGGCCCTAAAACTGCTATTCCTCGTACTGCCAAAAGCTAAACACGCCAATAAAAGAATTATAAACTGTACCAAATTTTAAATATATGGAAAACAATAACTTTTCACTAAATTTAATGAAGAGATAAGACTATAAAAATAGTAATCTAACTTTGTTGTCACTTACTTCACTCCCTTGATTTATTGGTTAGTGCAGTCATTCTAGATTCAGTAATAGTGTAGTATGGCTAGAACAGGAATTTGAGCACTAAGGTGGATTGCATATGAACTAATAGCTATCGGCAGTCATTTTAGTGCAAAAATATAATTATAAGTACTTCAGTGTTAATAGGTAGTAAAAAATCTTAAAAGAATTATTACAAATGACAGTTTTAGAGCAATTTTTATAAAAAAAATAGTGAATGCACATGAATTGAGATTTTTAAATATAGGCAATTAAAGACAACAAAATTGTATTTAATCGACAGTAGCGTTAATACGTTTATCAGAGAAGTTATCACTGTTTCCCCTTGCCCCAAAGAGATTCCATCCCATAGGCGCACTATCTGAGCTGATGGTGTGATGAAAAATAAAACAAAAGAAGTGGGAAGAGCAGGAGATTAAAGTAAACAGCAGACAACAAATAAATATTTCACCCCCCAGTGGATATTAAATCAAGATCTTTATAGCCATTCTTCACAACCATTTCAAAAATAAATATTGAAACCTGAAAATTTCAGGATTTTTCAACGCCCAGAGCATTTAAGGACTTTTCCAGGCCTTGAACAGAGACATATTAAATTCAGGTCCTTCAAGGACCATACAAACCTTGATTAACATGCTAGCTTCTAAAACATGACACTTTCACCTTCACAATGATATACAAAAAAAAAATAATATAGAGTAAAGAAGTATAGGAAGAAATCAAAGGCAAATATACAACAAACTGTTGCTTTTATAAGGATAAGATAAACACATATCACATGTTACAAAAAATCTAAATGATAAACATGTCTGTTATGAATTACAATAAAAGTCAGCCTCCATGACAGCCAAGCGTAAAAACAAGCGCTAGCTATGTAGCAAAGTTTTAAGACTTAAATACATAACAATTTGATAATTCATTATTTGTTTTAAAATCTCTTTTGATTATTGTGAATGGCTGAATTTTTAATATAGTAGTGAAGTAATTGGAAAAGTAATCAACAGTACAACAAAATGAAATTCAATTTGATTATGTCCATCACTAGTCCCAACACATTTGAGAAGCTAACCGTGTTGAATACTAAAGAGTGGTATCAAAATTTTTAGCATATAGTGTCAATTATTACGTTATCAGTCAATACTATGGTTATCGCGTATCGTATTGAGCCACAACAAGGTAGCTATTTTTAACGATAACCTAAAAAATAACCTAAAAATCCATGAAAATAACCAAATTTCCTGTGATCTGTGTTATACCTTTAAAAGCCGTGGAAATGGACCAAATCTCTAAAAAAAAAAGGCAGTCCTGCACTATTGTATATATATTAAATAAAGCTGTATAATATTACCCTTTGATGTAGGCCTAACCCATTCCTTTGTCTGCAATTTTAAGACAACCCCTAGATTTTGAAGTTACAAATTTAGGAAAAAAACTCGTCTTAGATTAGGATGGATACAGTACTCACAGAAAATTGTAGATGTCATCCATCCTTTATTATTGGATCTCCAAATAACAGGCAATCTGGTTTTAACATAACCTTTTAATTCCCGAGGATTTTCTGAATGGTAGAGCATGAGGGGCTGTAACATGTAATTCCCGGAAGTGTTTCCCCCAAAAAGAAGTGCAGCGGTCCTTGGCCGCCTTGAAACCAGGTGCTGTTTTTTTTCTTCAACAGAAATAAATGTACGACTTGGCATTCGTATCCAGAAAAAGCCAGTTTAATCAAGATTAAACACAAGCTTTGGTGTGTATACTCCCTCTGCAATGACTTGTTTGAATGTGGTTTGTTTAAATGTCTCACCTACAACATGATCTGCCGCCGGTCACTTTTAAATTGTGGAATGCATGTCAATTTTTGAAACGATTAAACCAACATGAACTTGCTGAAAAAGTTGCTGGTTCTTCAGCATCTTTTGTGAGATCTTCATACAGACTCTTCGCTTTCTCTTGAATAATAGCTCTGGGAAGTGGCGTGTTGTGTTGTGTTGTGTGTGTTGTGTTCTATCCAGTTGGTTAGCATTTTCTCAAATTTCTCCATTGCTCCTGACTGTAATTTAGTCACTCTAGTTACATTAAGATTTATAGAAGATTGCACACTTTTAAGTACTAATGTACGAATAGTTCTTGCTTTCGAATCCCTCAGTCTCATGACGCGTTGAATGTCAATACTACACTCACCTTATCAAACTTATTCAGAACTTTTATTTTCACTTCTAATGAATGTGATTTTCCTACTCTTTTCACAAATTTACCACTTTTCACATTCTTTGCATTTTCCCGACATTTTGAGTCTAAGAAAACAACAAAAGCGCAAAATTAATATGCCACCTTCAAGCTTTGTTACTATACTGTCAAAAAAGCTTGCATACAGTGCTAAGCAGCAAAGGGTGGGAATGATGCGCGCGAAGAGGTTCGCACAGAGCATTTTGACAAACAAGAGAGTTTGCAAGTATTTCCATCTATCAATCAACAAGTGAACTGCGAAGTTTCCTTGCACAATTGCACCATTTCTTCTAACAAATCAAAATCCGCGTATAAGTGAGTATACGATAACGAAAGCATGTATAGCGGGGTTTGCCTGTACTTGACTTAATTCGACTCGAATGAAAAAACTCAAGTTTGCAGACCCCTAATCTTACCAGAAATATTTTATTTTATTTCTAGAAACTCTTAAAATATTTTCCTCTAAACTTTAAATTAATAGGTAGTAATAAAACATACAAGTTTTTATTTGGTTCCAATTAAAACCAGGATATGTTGATGTCATGAAAATGATAATTGAACCTTGAGGTTCAACCTTTAATCTAAAATATTCTTAAGGAAGGTCTCAATCCTAATCAGTATTATTTTGTCCATGCTCATACCAAACCACGGAATTTTCTTCAGTTGAAACGGACTTGCGGACCTCGTTAGCAAGAATCAGAGGAATTTGAGGCCAACCATCGGTCTGTGGTCCTGCAGGCTTCATGCCAATGTCTTTTTCTTTCAGAAGGTGCTCGGGCTGATGGTTGTCCACTGGCTCTGGATTAGGCCTGATATGACAAAGAGCCCTCACAATTACTGAACAGTTTTATCGTGAATAAGTAACTGAAACTTGTATTTTTAATAATGATGGGACGTTCAAATCTACGACTTCTTGAATTTTATGGTATTCGAGAGATTCGAGATAGGTGAAAATCTTAAAAAAGTGTCTCAATTATAATTATGAGGCCTTGACTTTAAATAACCATTTTAAGTACCAGTAATTGGTAAAAGGAATTATATAGACTAATAAAGTTGGAAGCATACCAAAATCACAAAAAGGCAAAAAATTGTGTATATGTATTTGGAAGGAGGTACATTAAAGGTGCTGAGAAAACGTGTAAAAGACAATATATAATGTTTTATATACACCTTTCCTGTACCTTCTTCCAAATACATTAACAAAATACCTCAAAAATCAAAAAGAGGTTTTCACTAAAGAGGAAAAGGTACAAAATTGTATTAATAAAATTAATTTACTAAAAAAAAAAAAGTGGGACATACTAAATAGCATTGTCAGTAGCACCAAGTCTTAAACAAATTTTTTCAAATTAAATTTTAATTGTTTTCACTTTAGGTAAAATTGTACATTTTTAAAGAAATGAGGATTTAAATTTGGATTTCAGAGAAAATTTAAGATTCGGACTTGACCCATATTGAATTTTTTAAGTATAGGATATTGTGCTGTGGTAGATGTTAAAACTTAAAAGATGTATAAAATTCCTGGACATATATCATAGTTTTAGTTACGGGTGTGTGACGCTTAGAATTTACTTAAAATACTATCCATTTGGACCTAGCTAAAAAAAAATCCAGCTTCACCAATAAAAATAATGGTTAAGTAAAGATTAAGTTCATTTTTTGTCCTTATTTGCAGCTATGTAAATTTCAAATTAGTGTTTGCGTGACACATTAATTTAAATGGATGTTGTGATATTTATTAGATTCATCATCTTAGGTTAGACCGCCACCTTAGCTCAGTTGGTAGCGTGTCTGTCTACTGAGCAAAGGGTCCCAGGTTTGATTCCTGGCATGGTCGAAAAATGTATCATTGATGAAAATATGGGTTTACCCTTTCACAGTGATGAATTAACGACCGAGGACTAGAGGTTGGGCCTGCCCAAGTCTTAAGTTAGATTCTAAGGCATATAAAGCTACAACAGGCTTAGCAAGCTGGTAGTGGAAAATATATTGATTGAATAAAACACTGACCCAGAGAGGCTAGAAACAGTGATGATGGATGTTAAAAAAAAAAGTTAAATTAATGGTCTGGGGTCTGGTCATCCTATAATTATTAAAGGTGTGAGAATAGGACTATTTATTGAATCGAATAATTTTGAACAAATATCCAATAGTACAAATCGAATAGTAGATTTTTCTTACATTTTTGATAAAAATAATTTAAATTAGTAAATTTCTATTGAAAATGTGGTTTTATATTCAATTATGCAAAATGCGAAATACCAAAAATTACTTCCAAACATTGTTATTTAAGCTGGTATTAATAAAAAAGAGTGAACCTAAAACAAAATTGCAGGAAATTAAGAGGAACTTTTGATCCAGTTTTTTAGACAGTGGGTTTCACCTAAATCAAATTTTTTAAATTTTGTGATAAGTTTTTGACAGAAATTTAAATTTAAATATTGCATAGAGAATGTTTAACTGGTCATTGTAGAGATTATATTTTATTGAGTAATATTATTATTATTATTATATTATTATTATTATTATTATTATTATTTATTATTATTATTATTATTATTATTATTATTATTATATTATTATTATTATTATTATTATATTAAGGGTAAAATAATGGGGTGATTAATAAACAAGGTCATATTTTGATTCTTTCATTGTTTCTATATTTCAAATTGTAGTTCTCATTTTCTAATATGCAAGGTCTACTTTTGTTTGTGTGATGATTAGTACTCAATCCAAAGTTTGGTTGGATCCTAAAGAATTCCACTGTCAGCTGAAAACCTAGGCAGCAGCTTACGAGGGAAATTAGGAGTACGGTAGTTTCCTGATGCTTTCCTCACTGAGCTAGAAGGTACTATTGCACATCAGCCTGCCAAGCCCATCAAATGACCCTACAAGTGATACCTTCACTTCATTCACCAAAGTGACTGGCTGTATACTGAATGTAACTACTAGTTTCACTCATACCTCTTCCACTTTCATATTATACAACAATAAATTTACTAAAATAACAGAATGATAATGAATGAAAAAATTAGTTCTTGACCCCTTTAAATGTTCCTTAGGCTTTAAACACCCCTTAAATGTTCTCTAGGCTTGACCCCCTTAGATATTTTCTAGGCTTAAAGCCTTTTAATAGTATATGGGTTTGACAACCCTTAAATTTTCTCTAGGTTTGAAACACCTTAAAATAATGTTATCTAGACTTGACACCCCTTGTAATCTCTATTCTGTCTGGGTCGCCTCCCTGTCCGCTAACAACAGTTAAACAGGCGCACTCAAATGGTTGACCTTGCAATACTGCCATTCCTCCCTTTCCCCTTCATTTTCACGAGCCATGAAATATGGTAGAGTAGATGTCTATCTTTTTCTATACGTTTCATTTCAAGCACTTTCACTAGTGATTTGAGCTTGAATCACATGGCTCCCAACTGTTTGTCTCTCCACCAGCCGTTATAAAAACCCCTTCCCCTTCTTCCAGCCCTTAGGCAGGCCACAACCACTTGCTTTCTGCTAACATCAGTATTCCCCCCTCACCTCATATTGAACCAAGGACAAGAGAATTTTTAACTCTGAGTCACCAGATTATCTGGCTACCCGTCGTAAACATACTGGTCTGGACGGGACTGTTAAGAGATTGATGACACAGCTATTCGATATTCGGATTTCCAAATCAAATATTAGGCCGTTAATTATTCAAAATTTTGAATATTCACACACCCCTAATAATTATAATGGTTCTGAACCACCAAGAACCAGTATTAGAGATCTAAAACAAATTCCACTTGAGAAATTAATATTTAAAAAAAATTGAGTCTTGAATCTAATATTTTCTTAAATATCTCTAAGGATTCAAGGGCCCAATTCTAATTTTTATTGATTAGTGAATCTTATTCTATGAAAAATTGTTTTAAAGCATTTAAATATCACAGATATCTGCATGTCTAGTTATTAGTTACTTTTAGTAAACATATAAAAATAGTATTTAAAAAAACTATTCTTTTTAATTAACCATATATAAGATCTATGACTACCCTCAAACCAGAAAACATATCGAAATGTGATTTTCTGAATTCTTTGCTTGAAAACAGTGAAATTAGTATCGGTTTAGTAGTGTTATGATTTTGAAAATAATTATTTTTTAATTGGGTTTTATTTTTTTTAAATGACGTAAAAAAGTTTTTCTAAGCATAAAAAATAAAATCACACCATGATGCAACGTCTGGTTCGAGCCGTATTACCTAACTAAGTTAGATATTATTCATGAGACGAAAAAGGCACAAGAAATGAGTATATAGACGGTGTTGTATAACAAAAGACCCTGTAACTTATCAATATTATGGAACTCAATGAAACCAAACTAAGTGTTAACGTACTGCACTACTTCTTGCTTGACGACACAATCTTCTGAGAGGTCTTTGTTGCTACTGTAAAAGTTCTGGTTGAGGGAGAGAATCTCCTGCACCTCCCGACTGGGGCTGCTACCTCCACTGGCACAGCCTTCCCTCTGAAACCCCGTCACCTCCCTTATTTCGGAGGAGGATTGGGGTTGGTTCACCTGGCAACACAATTTAATGAAAAGCTAAGAAATTGTTTAGTTATTATTATTATTATTAATTATTATTATTATTATTATTATTATTATTATTATTTTATTATTATTATTATTATTATTATTATTATTAATTATTATTATTATTATTATTATTATTATTATTATTATTATTATTATTATTATTATTATTATTATTATTACTATAAATACATTGCAAGTTCCAAGCTAATTAGTACATAATGAATATAATAATACAATGTATTTGTGAAGAAAGTTAGTGATGATATACGGAGTTGTTTTTTAACTATATCCACAGTTTTTTGCCTACCTCTAAGGGAACAGCGTGATTAGGTATGTATATATGTATGTATTTGTACTATTGGCAGCATAAATGCACAACTGAGTCACTGGTGGCTGTGATATCAATGATCACTCTTAATTGCTGATGATATTTACACATCCATCACAGAGTCTGCCTTAAAATGAGTGAAGAATGATCCTGAGCACAGTATTATAACTCGGTGGTAGGGCATTGGTGCGCTGAGCCAAAGGTCCCGAGTTCTATTTCTGTATTCAGATGTAATTTTTTCAATTTAATCGATATTTAAATTAGGCCTATGCAGAAATTACATTTTGACTTCGATCAATTTTCGGGCCGGAAATAATTTCCTACGGGAGTGAGACGAGAAAACATTTAAACGTAATTTTCTCCATTTAGCTTGTGTTTAGTTTTCAGATTTATAATTTTAGTTTAGTTTCCATTAATTTCAATAAAAAAATAAAAAAAATTGATTATATAACTAGAAGATTAGGGCAATTTAATCAGAAAATGATCAAATTTTATAGTTTCAATTAAGCTTATGCAATGGTAAATATCACAAATATTTTAAATAGAGTCGATAAAAGGGGCAAAAGCTCTATTTGGCTTAAGAAATATGTCTGGACAATAAATTTAAATTCTGTAATCTCGTAGAATTTTTAGCAGAAAAAAATATGTACACCAAAAATTTTTAAACTGTAAGTTTTCCAAATTAAACTAAATAATATTTTGTCTTAATTTTAAGACTCCATTCCCTTGTTATTTTTCCTTATCTTCCTACTTTTCTCGTAAATTCCTATTCCTATATATCTGCCACCAGCAACCTTTGTTCACAATCTAGAGACACATTTGGTATAATTTACAGTCTGCCATTCAAAATTACTATGTGTAGAAAATTAAAGTGAATGTATTTACTGACACAGTGTTTTATTTATTTAACATTTTCTTCCTTATTCATAAAACCTGATAAAATATGGACCTTAATTGGCGTTTCCTTCCTTCTCATCTAAAAGATGAAATAAATTGTGGATTATACCTCAGTCTGCGTGCCTGTTAGTGCCAAAACATCTTCGATGGGAGTTGCCGTTGTCATGATCAAGTTGGGTGATGGCGGCAATCTCGAGATGTGAGCCGAAGCATCAGAATGAAAAGATGGGGAGCTGGAATGTCTTGAAATGTGAGGCGATGAGTCAGAGTTCGTAAGACCCTGAATAAAATAAATAATAATTATTTAGCTTCACTGCTGAAATATTTGTAAATATAACAATATGAGGGATCAGTTTATAAAAACTAACACATAACAAAAAAAGTGAAATTTTGAAAAACAAGACTGTAGGAACCCGCTTCAGTAGATGCAGGGTCTAATGCGCACTCGCAGTAATCCAGAATGCAATGACGGGGAGATCGAGGTTCAAACCTTGGTCGGGTGTAATGAGGTGGTTTTTTCCAAAATTGTTTCCCACTCTCCCTCCACGCAACTGTGGTACACTTCATATCAATATAACCTTCCTTATCCCTAAAACCATTAGCATAATTATTATTGATTCATCCTAACCTGAGACCTGAAGTAAACAAATACAGTAGCCTTCGGAAATTCGGTATAGCTCGACAACGCGCACGTGCACACAGTTGTTGGTGCCAGTCATCACAACCAAGGTCATTCAACTGTATAGCCTTTCAGTTTGTTTGTGTAACTCGAGTGGAAAAAGCCGTGCTGCAGTGTTTTTACAAGTGCTGTGTTTGTTAGTTTTCCAATTCAGTGAGTGTTATTCAAATCAATACAATATTATGTGTACAGTACTGTACTGCATTTCTTATATTTTTTATTTATTTTTATTTAGCACCGCAACTTACTACCTGTTTGGGTTATACGCTCAAGTACTATTTACGCTAATGGATTAGGAATTGGGAAGGTTTAATTTAGAAGAAGTGAATCCACATTTGCATGGAGGAAGAGTGAAAATCCCATTTTGGACAACAGTGCCCCCCCCCCCCCCAGTTCACCCAAAGCGATATTTGAACCTCGATCTCCCCATCCTCGGCAGTCTAGCTCAACACGACTAGCGCGTTAGTTAAATACGCCATTATATTAACACGCAATATATTGCTGTTACTGTTACAATAATACAGTATAATACAACTGTACCTATGATATTCGATACTGTACTGTGATTCATCCTTGTTTAGTAAACATGACATAGCAAACATGCATCTTATGCAAGTTCTTACATAAAACTCTACACTCTACTGTATTCTCCTATCACTGTGCGAAAGAGCTACATGGTTAATGGAACACCAGTCCAATATTTTTAACAGGCGCGACCATGTATAGACAGTACCGTAGCAAAGTAGGTCACTATGAATTTTTGTATTTATTAATACTTTTAAATTTCTTGTCTTATATTTAACCAAACTAAGGCCAGACTAAGCAAACGCCATAAATACAGTAGAAGCACTCAACACTCAAAAACCGTCACTTAATACTGCCAAGATGAACTGTCAACTGACCGTTGCTAACTTGACGTTCACATATGTTAAGGAATGTACCATGGGGTACCTCAACACTGTGTTAGGAGTTTGTTGGTATTCGAATAGCGCTTGCAACGCCTAAAGTATAATTTCTAAATCAAATGAAGTGATCATTTTTAGTTATAATAATTTTCTAATGTTATTTTAAAACATGTTTAATACAAAATATCGGAGGGACTATTTAGTGAAAGGATACCAATGAAGTCCGTTCAGTAGTAAATCAGAGTATAGACCTCCATGTGGCTTTGTTTACATCAGTCTCAGCTTAGGATGAATCAATAATAGTACATAAGCATACAACCAGAACGGGTAATGAGTAGAAAAGTTATTGATATTTGCCACATCTGAACTAAGATAGGAAGATTCAAAGATAGTTAGAAATAAAGATCTATCGATGGTTTCAAAACTACACCATGGATTCGGACTTATCTTTGTTTAAATACTTAGATTTATTCAAGAGTTTATACTTTTAAATGATTTTATAGTTAAGTATGATTAACTAAATTCAGAGAGATTTAATCAACAATTTTTTTTTATGTTTTTATTCTGAATTATAACTTTTACTTTTATTTATGCTTTAGTTTTTTACAATTCTATGTACAGACATCACAATTACAGTTTTTCTCAGTTACAATTTTGATTTTTAAATTTTAACCTTGATATTTTGATTCTAAATTCATATTCCTCTAAATTTAAACTTTTTTTTAATCCAACCAACCTCACATTTAAAAAAGGTAATTTATTTAAATACCAGAGTATTCAAAACAAAATAACTGAAAAAGTATAAACTATAAATAGTAAAATCCAAAACAAAAATACCCAAACCAAACCAATCGACCATGTTTGATCCGTGCAAAATTACTCTGTAATTTCAAGATAGATTTTAGATTCTTTCAATACTCAGTGATAATCAAGGGTATCATGGTATCTATAAATCGAGTTTGACGTCCCTAATTCTACCAGTTTATTTAATTACATATTATAAACTAGTTCGCAATAGGCTACCAAACGTGGTGTTCTTAAGAACTAACAGTAGTTTTACTGAATATAATAGTAAACAGTCATACTTTTGGGATAGCTCTAACTCCACCCAAGGGCTAGTGCTGTGCATGGGCTTATATCATAGTGGAAACATATTTACCAAGTATTGTAGGCCTACATATAACACATATGTACAAATGTTGTCAATGAAAATAACAATTTATAAGCGAGCAGGAGTTATGACGCATCTGTAGTCTGGAGTGTAATGGAGCAAAGTTTACCTTAGGACTTCTGAGATCTGCAGGGCTGTCTTTCTTAGCCGGAGAACTAAATGCATCCGGTGTCATCAGGTTGAGATGCTGCTGTTGTTGAGCATTGCGGTTGGCCGGCTGCAAAGCATCTGGTAAGTGATTGGCTGGGAGATCGCCATTCAGATGGTTTGACTCGCCTCTTGTGTCTGGTATTGACAGGTCAACTAGGAGCAAACAAAATAGTTTAGTTATAAGAATAGCAAAAGTTGAGTATAAAAATACAAATAATATTTTAAAAAATTTGGTATCACGGTAGTTATTTATTTTAATTTGTATCCAAAGTGTAGAGGAGGAAGGTGAAAGGTTTTAAGATAAGTTTGGTTGGAGATGCAGAAGAGGTTATGTGAGAGGACAAGTGATAATAAGAAAAATGTGTTCATTTAATTTGTCAGAATTTATATATGTATAACTAGTTTTAAAATAACAATCAATTTTCTTCAAGAGGCAGCCGGTACCTCTTTGTCCAATGACAGAAATGTAAAATGTGAATTGTGGTCCTCTTTCCATTATCAAAGCCATATTGTGGTCATTCCTTTTATGTGCTTCTATCCACCCTTCCTGTACCTTTTCCGAGATATAAAATAATTTATAAAGTATCAACGATGAATAAATTTATTGAAATAAATATAAGTTCTGAATGCATTATGTAGTTTTGAAGCCTTTAGTAGTACATTATTTTTAACTTCCCTTTAACATTCCCCAGATTTATCTTCCCTTGAACCTTCCCCAGATTTATCTTCCCTTGAACCTTCCCCAGATTTATCTTCCCTTGAACCTTCCCCAGTTTTAGCTTCACTTGAATCTCCCCCAGTTTTAGCTACCCTTGAATCTTCCTCAGTTTTATCTTCCCTTGAATCGTCTCCAGTTTTAACTTTACTTGAATCTTCCCTCAGTTTTATCTTCTCTTGAACCTTCCCCAGTTTTAGCTTCCCTTGAATCTTCTACAGTTTTAACTTCCCTCGACATTTCCCTAGTTTTGGCCTGTAAGGATGATCATCAGTATATCCTTATAGGTCTTGTTCTGAAAAAGTGCAATTATGTCTCAGAATTTTTCTTAAAAGTGGATCATCTTGGACTTGGAACAGTGGCTGCACATATTGAGCACAGTTGCATTCGTGAACGAAAAAATGCACACCTATTAAACATAGTTGCATTTATGAACAAAAAAATTCACAATTAGTTTTTGTAAGCATCTACGTGTTGACAGAATCACCAGCATTTCAAGCACATTTGAAACATAGTTGAACATATTTTCTGTGCAATCATGTGTAATAAACAAATAATAATGATCCTGCAGAGCCAAAATGATCATGAAATTTTAACCCCACGTGGATTTTACACTAAAATTTTAACCTCTTGTGTGTGGGACAAACCCGACTAGCACAGCCAAATCGATTTTCATGTTCAAATTCAATATTTGTATGCTATTCAAAATTTTCATTTAATTAAGGATCAAGATGAAATGTAGCATACTTAGGGATGCCTGGGATAGAGAACCAAGCAGCTGGTTATCAGCATTCTGTTGGGCGACCTGGTAGACTATGTGGCAGTCTTGTAGACTCTTGGGTTGAACGAGATACAAGGTCACGACAACAGCGTCAACACAATCTGGGTCATCCACACCATCCTCTGCAAACCAACATCACACTTCAAACAGGGGCACGGAAAAGTAAAAACCCTCCCCAAAGCTTTTCATTAATATATCACCTTATAGACTTGTAGAAAAATAAATATTCTTGTGCATACCTTTTATGTTATGGATGTAAAGCTACAAATATTGACTACCCTTAATATTCAATTTTAGTAGTATTTTTACAAGCATACAACAAAAGTAGAGCCACCATATTATGTGGTCATGCAGATTATACAGTATGCCAATCTCCTTTAGTCTGGTTTGCCGATGACAAGGAAATCCTGGTTTAAATCCCGGCCAGGTGTAAAGAGTTTTTATTTTACCTAAATGATTTCTTAGTTTACTTTATTGCAAGTGTGGGAATATTTCCTTTAAATTCTAACTTCTATGACCTAACCCCCATTGGTGTTTATAGAGAAAGCATACGCTTGTACAATTCAATTGGACATGACTATCGAGGCTTGGAAGATCGAAATGATCTTTAGTATGGTTCGATTCTCGTGTACAGGTGTTGACAAACCCATTAGTATAGTTAAATGCAAATAGCATGCAGAGGTAGTGAGACGCAGTGCAAAAAACCAAGTGAAGCTAATAGTGTCTAAGACCACAATATTACGACTATAGTGTAATTTATACTTCCCCTGCTTTCTCAACAAATTCCTATTATCAGAATTTAAAAAAAGTCTCTAAAAAAAAATATTGGATCATGGCCAAGGCCAAGTATAGTAAATACCAAAACTGTAAATCTATCCCAAATGGTTTAGATCCTTATTTTTCCCAGATATCAACATATTTACTTACCACAAACATCTTCTAGGCTGAAAGATTCACAGCTTTTGAATTTTCGGATGCTAGCGTCGACAACACCGAAACTGAGCATGGAACAAGGCAAGAGAAACTCTATGACTGAAGAAACGTAGGCCGTGGTATCCTCCTTCTGAATCTGCATCACGTACAGAACCTGAAACAAAGATAAAAGATCAATATAAGTGTTTTTTTTTAATATTAACAGTATTTAGATCAAACAAATGTCTTTTTCCCCACATACTTCATTTACAACATTTTCTTCGGCATCCTCTCTTTTTCCATTCTCATGACATGGCCATGTACCATCTCAGTCTTGCTTTCTCTACTATCTCATGTATTAACTGTACTCCTTCTCTTTCCCGAATAACTTCAATCCTAATCTTGTTTCTCCTCGTGACAGCTAACATGGTCCTCACAAAGAAAAATACCACAATGGAAGCCAAATAGAGATGGAAAGAGCAGATAACAGAAAGTGTTCAATTGAGAGGAGAAGAATGGAAGAAGTTAAAGGAGGAAGAGTGGTGAAAAAATAGAGGACGATGGAGGCATTTTACTATACTGACCTGACCAGAGGCTGGAAACAGATGATGATGATGATATCAATAATATTCAAAGAGGTCCGTGAAGTTGGCAGCACCACTAACGGCACAAATTCTGAAACCTATGCCAATATTTAGTGCTGAATTTGTGCCACAAGAATATTCTATCCCCATAATTTGTGCCGCCATAGTTTTCGTGAAAACGCAAAAAAGCTCTGGGTGCTGCCAACTTCACGTAGCAGCACCCATAACGGCACAAATTCTGAAACCTGTGCCAATATTTAGTGCTGAATTTGTGCCACAAGAATATCCCATCCCCATAATTTGTGCCGCCATAGTTTTCGTGAAAACACCAAGAAACAGTGGGTGCTGCTGGCAGCACCCATAACGGCACAAATTCTGAAACCTATGCCAATATTTAGTGCTGAATTTGTGCCACAAGAATATCCCATCCCCATAATTTGTGCCACCATAGTTTTCGTGAAAACGCCCAAAAAAAACACAGTGGGTGCTGCTGGCAGCACCCATAACGGCACAAATTATGAAACCTATGCCATTATTTAGTGCTGAATTTGTGCCACAAGAATATCCTATCCCCATAATTTGTGCCACCATAGTGTTCGTGAAAACACCAAAAAACAGTGGGTGCTGCTGGCAGCACCCATAACGGCACAAATTCTGAAACCTATGCCAATATTTAGTGCTGAATTTGTGCCACAAGAATATCCTATCCCCATAATTTGTGCCGCCATAGTTTACGTGAGAACGCCAAAAAACAGTGGGTGCTGCTGGCAGCACCCATAACGGCACAAATTCTGAAACCTATGCCAATATTTAGTGCTGAATTTGTGCCACAAGAATATCCCATCCCCATAATTTGTGCCGCCCTAGTTTTCGTGAAAACGCCAAAAAACAGTGGGTGCTGCTGGCAGCACCCATAACGGCACAAATTCTAAAACCTATGCCAATATTTAGTGCTGAATTTGTGCCACAAGAATATCCTATCCCCATAATTTGTGCCGCGGTAGTTTTCGTGAAAACGCCAAAAAACAGTGGGTGTTGCGGGCAGCACCCATAGCGGCACAAATGATGAGACCTATACTAAAATATAGAGTTGAATTTGTGCCACAAGAATATTCTATCCTTAAAATTTGTGCCAAGATAATTTTCAATCAAACACCTAAAAACTTTGTAGCTTCACGCTGTAATTCCCTCCTCGAAGGCCGCTGCATTTCTCATTCCCCTTTCAAAACATTATGCTGACTAAACATTTCTGTCTTTGAGTGAATGTTTAACCCAAGGGTGGGAAACCTTTTAACACTGGAAGTCCGCATCGCATGTCCCTTCGCGGATTCCTTTTAAGACTTCACACTGATTTTACTGTTGTACAGTAAAGTTTTACAAACTTTTACCAAAATTTAATAGTGCGTTAAAATTATATATATCGATGAGATTGGTTAATTAATATCAAAAATATATGCTTTAAAAATGATTTTTATTTTAATTAATTAAAATACACACGGTTTGGTAATGTATCTCTACATATAATTTCCTAATGTTTTGTGTATTTCCACATAATTAAGAATCCCCTAAATTACCTAGAAAGCTGAAATTATGCACAGTGATAATATTGACTTGGTGTCTTGGGGGTTTCATAAGGTTACACAATGTTTTCTTTTAAAGTTAAAGATCTAACTTACCCCTAAAAAAACTAAGAGTAGTTTACTAAAGGATGAAAAGAGAAAAAAAACTATTATATTATAATTCACTTTAAAGTTTTTGATTAAAATTCATATTTTGGTACAATATAATATTACTAACAAATTGGCGTATCTCATTTTCTCGGGAAAATGATTTAGAGGGTACTTTGTACGTGCTAGTATTTCCAATTTTTAGTATAGATTATGAAACATACTCGACGGATGCGGTTTCCATGGGGATATTGTAAGAATGTATATTGATTAATTTTTCTTAACTGCGAGGAGAAGGAGCTTGAAGGTCATGATCTAGATCAGCAGGAAACTACGGGCCGCATGCGGCCAGCGTCACCGATTTGTGTCACCTGAAGGATTTTGGACAGTTGCATACATCCCATTAACGATAACAGATTGAGTATTTGTTATTATTATTATTATTATTATTATTATTATTATTATTATTATTATTATTATTATTATTATTATTATTATTATTATTATTATTATTATTATTATTATTATTATTATTATTAAAGGAGCTCTCTTATCAACAATTCACTCAGTACATGTTCTAAATTTACATTCTTCTTCTTCTTACTGTGTTTTTTATGATTGTAATGCACCATTATTTAGTTATCATTATAGAGATGAAAATTTACTTCAGTGGCGGCTTGTGGTTGGGGGTTTAAAAGGTGACACTTTGAGCCTATTATACTTCAAAATATAGTGTGTTAGGAGACGAGTGTGTTAAAAGAAGGCGAGGATTGGGGGTGGGAGAGGGGTAGATAGGAAGCACGGAGGATAGAGGGGGGGGGGAGAAAATGTCGGGTCAACCTTAAAATTATTTTAGTTAACTTATTGATGACCAAAATTTGGAGTATGATTTATGAAAATAACGTGTCTACAAAGTCTATCATTCATTTGTTTCTTTAATACTTTTTAATCACCGTATCTTACCACCCGTTCGGCTTATACGCTTATGTACTAATACGCCAATGTGTTAGGGATGAGGAAGTTTGAATTTAAATGAATTGCACCCGCATTTGCGTGGTTTGAAAGTGGAAAACCATTTAGGAAAACCGTCCTCAGGATACCCGTCCAGGATCGGACTCCGATTTCCCTGTCATTGGCAGTTTAGTCTATTGCGAGAGTAGTTCGTTAGACCGTGCGGCCACCCAAGCAGGTGTTTCTTTACTAATACTACTACTACTATCACTACCACTAATTTTTATTACTGTTATTATTATTATCATCCATTTAATCAGTTGAAATTATTTTACAGACATAATAATTACAAAATTTTCCGTCTCATATATCTCTAGTTACCTATAATTGTTTATTTTATATTCTTATGCAGCTCTACTTCTATGTCATACTTGTGTATTACTCAGTGATGGCCTGTTATGTAACTTTTTTTAGAACCACGTCCTATGTACTACCTGTTCAGGTTATACGCCTATGCACTAATTACACTAATTTGCTAGGAAATAGGAAGGCTTGATTTAGATGAAGTGTACCCGCATTTGCTTGGAGGGAGAGTGGAATTTTTTTAGGGAAAAAACCCTCAGTGCACCCGACTGGGATCGAACCCGAATATGCCCGTCTTCGGCAGTCTAGCCCAACACGAGATTAGCGCGTTAGACCCCGTGACCACCGAAGCGGATGTTATATAGCTCTTGTGACTGTTGGCCACCACTATAATAAAGGAAATTAAAATGAAGATAATAATAATTATTATTATTATTTTACAATCAGCACCGCGTTCAGGTTATATGTGTAGGCCTATGTGGGCCCTGCAAGTTGCGCTAGTGTTTTAAGAATGAGAGAGGTTGAATTTATAGGAAGTGTACCCGAATTTGCGTTGGGGGAGATTGTGAAACAAATATTTAGAAACAAACACCCTCAATACACCTGACTGAGATTCAAACCCTGATTTCCTAACATTGGTGGCTCAGTCTATTGTGAGAGTTACATCCCAAAAGTATATCTTAAAATTGAAAAGGGTTTGTAAATAAAATAGATCATGAGATCTCTCGAAGGCTTGAAAAGAGTTAGTGACTAATCTGTTTCTCTGCCTCACCCTCTAGCCATCCCTAAGGCATTTATCAACAGTTCCTTTGTATGAATATGTCGACTAGTGCAGCTTGTGTAAAAAAAAACACACACACACACACACACACACACACACACACACACACACACACACACACACACACACACACACACACACACACACACACACACACACACACACACACACAGCCACAATCTTACACATAAGAAAATGTGAGCTAATACTGATATATTAAGCAATAATATTTTCATGACATTTTAAATAATTAAGAATATTATCACAACTATACAAGTCATATTTATATTTTCTTATTAATTTGGGACGCCAGTGTTGTTAATATAATTTGTAATTTTAAAATGTTGGTGCTGCATGTTTCACTTAGCAGTTTTGTTCTTCTTTTCTCCAAAACCAATGATGGCACAATTTATAAAACTGATTTATTTATGTAGCACAACCTAAGTAATAGTAAATATTATCCATTGACCTGTATTAAAGATTTTTTTTATTTGGGTTACACAAGTAGTAGTGATAGGCGGTAATACATTAAAGTGTTTTATGGAAAATTAAGGCAGCACCAACTATGAAAATGGGGTTTTGAAGAACAAATTCAGCAAATATTACTGGCAACATTTTCGTAATTTGTGGTATTAAACTGCTGCTGGTAGCTAACGAAAGTTTTCTGTCATTTTCACGAAAAATATTAAAATGCCAACTATTCACATATCTGTACGTGTTTCTCAAATGTGTAACATAGGCAGTGACATCAGATAAGGCTAGAAGCTTATTTGAAAGAGAGGGGTTATCTGCATCAGCTGCCGCATGGCTTAAAAGGTGTCAGCCTCATGATATACTGACTGCCGCTGACTGTGAGGACAAGGCAAGAATCTTAGCCAGGTTGTTCAGAACATATTATGATTTATCACATCTACTCCATTTTACACACACACACACACACACACACACACACTCCACGCTAATGTGGGTGCACTTCCTCTAAACGACCTTCCTTAATTTGAACATGAGGCTACTGGTATTTTCATGAAAACTATGGCAACACAAATAATAGGTGTGGGATATTCTTTACCACTCAAATTTGGTATTCAATGTTGGCATAGGCCTCAGAATGTGTACTGTTGATGGTGCTCCCAGCCGCATCCACATTATTTCAATATTTTCCAGAAAAGTATGAGGTCACAAATCACAGGAGTTGGATGTCTTTGTGGTATAAACTAAGAAATTTGTGCCATTAATTTAGTGATAATACTATGCGAAGTTAGCAGCACCTAACGTGTTTGAATATTTTTACGAACACTATTGCGGGCTAACGGCAAAAATTATGAGAATTTACAATATTTTGGACACATTGAGAACTACATACTTGCATAGGTTTAAGAATTTAGCAGCGCCCAAAGCTTGAATGCGTTTAAACGAAAATTATGGCAGAACATAATTTGAGAATTGTGGCAAAAAATCAGCATATGACAGTGCTATGTATTCACATTCGCAATTTAAACATAGTGCTCCATAATTTTTACCTATGGTAAAGAAATACATTTTTTAAATATAATTTTTAGTATAATAATGGTAAGAATAATGCTTAATTGCAAACTATTACATCTAGGAATTCATTCCCTCAAATTAGTCTTCATCTAGAATTAGGTGTGTACAATAATCAATTTTACAACTAATAAATAAAATGGGATACTTTTATAAATTATTTAGAAACTTTTATAATAAATCAACATTAGCTATTCAAAGAAAAGAGTGTATTTTAAAAATTATATCACCTATATAGACTTGTAGAAAAATAAATATTCCTGTGCAAGACCTTTTATTTATGGATGTAAAGCTACAAAATATTGACTCCCTTATAGTTCAATTTTAGTAGTATTTTTACAAGGCATACAACAAAAGTAGAAGCCACCATATTAAGTGGTCATCGCAGAGTTATACAGTATAGCCAATCTCCTTTAGTCCTGATTGCCGATGAACGGAAGGAAATCCTGGTTTAAAATCCCGGCCAGGTGAAAGAGTTTTTATATTACCTAAAATGATTTCTTAGTTTACTTATTGCAAGTGTGAATATTTCCTTTAAATTCTAACTTCTATGACCTAACCCCCATTGGTGTTTTATAAGAAAGCATAATAATACGCTTGTACAATTCAATTGGACATGACTATCTGAGGCTTTTGGAAGATCGAAATGAATCTTTAGTATGGTTTCGATTCTCGGTGACAGTGTTGACAAACCCATTAGTAGAGGTTAAATGCAAATAGCATGCAGAGGTAGTGAGACGCAGTGCAAAAAACCAAGGAAGCTAATATGGTGCTAAGACCACAATATTACGACTATAGTGTAATTTATACTTCCCCTGCTTCCCTCAACAATTCCTATTATCAGAATTTAAAAAAAAGGTCTCTAAAAAAAAATAATGGATCAGGCCAAGGCCAAGTATAGTAATACCAAAAAAGCTGGTAAATCTATCCCAAAATGGTTTAGATCCTTATTTTTCCCAGATATCCACATATTTACTTACACGTACAAACATTCTTTCTAGGCTGAAAGATTCACAGACTTTTATGTGATTTTCGGATGCTAGCGTCGACACACACCGAAACTGAGTATTTAAGCAGGAACAAGGCAAGATAAAACTCTATGACTGAAGAAACGTAGCGTGGTATCCTCCTTCTGAAGTCTGCATCACGTACAGAAACCTGTAAAACAAAGATAAAAGATCAATTATAAGCTGTTTTTTGTTTTTAATATTACACAGTAATTTAGATCAAACAAATGTCTTTTTCCCCACATGAACTTCATTTACAACAATTTTTCTTCGGCATCCTCAATCTTTTTACCATTCTCATGACATGGCCATTGGTACCCATCTCAGTCTTGCTTTCGCTACATCTCATGTATTAACTGTACTCCTTCTTCTTTCCCGAATAACTTCATCCAAATCTGTTTCTCCTCGTGACAGCTACATGGTCCTCACAAAGAAACAATAACCACAGCATGGAAGCCAAATAGAGATGGAAAGTGAGCAATAACAGAAGTTTCATTTGAGAGGAGACGAATGGTGAAGTAGTTAAAGGAGGAGAGTGGTGAAAAAATAGAGGACGATGGATGGCATTTACTATACTAGACCCTGACTCAGCAAAAGGCTGGAAACAGATGATGAAGTTGGCAGCACCACTAACGGCACAAATTCTGAAACCTATGCCAATATTTAGTGCTGAATTTGTGCCACAAGAATATTCTATCCCCATAATTTGTGCCGCCATAGTTTTCGTGAAAACGCAAAAAAGCTCTGGGTGCTGCCAACTTCACGTAGCAGCACCCATAACGGCACAAATTCTGAAACCTATGCCAATATTTAGTGCTGAATTTGTGCCACAAGAATATCCCATCCCCATAATTTGTGCCGCCATAGTTTTCGTGAAAACACCAAAAAACAGTGGGTGCTGCTGGCAGCACCATAACGGCACAAATTCTGAAACCTATGCCAATATTTAGTGCTGAATTTGTGCCACAAGAATATCCCATCCCCATAATTTGTGCCACCATAGTTTTCGTGAAAACGCCAAAAAAACACAGTGGGTGCTGCTGGCAGCACCCATAACGGCACAAATTATGAAACCTATGCCAATATTTAGTGCTGAATTTGTGCCACAAGAATATCCTATCCCCATAATTTGTGCCGCCATAGTTTTCGTGAAAACACCTAAAAAACAGTGGGTGCTGCTGGCAGCACCCATAACGGCACAAATTCTGAAACCTATGCCAATATTTAGTGCTGAATTTGTGCCACAAGAATATCCTATCCCCATAATTTGTGCCGCCATAGTTTTCGTGAAAACCCAAAAAACAGTGGGTGCTGCTGGCAGCACCCATAACGGCACAAATTCTGAAACCTATGCCAATATTTAGTGCTGAATTTGTGCCACAAGAATATCCTATCCCCATAATTTGTGCCGCCATAGTTTTCGTGAAAACGCCAAAAAACAGTGGGTGCTGCTGGCAGCACCCATAACGGCACAAATTCTAAACCTATGCCAATATTTAGTGCTGAATTTGTGCCACAAGAATATCCTATCCCCATAATTTGTGCCGCCATAGTTTTCGTGAAAACGCCAAAAAAACAGTGGGTGTTGCGGGCAGCACCCATAGCGGCACAAATGATGAGACCTATACTAAATTTAGAGTGAATTTGTGCCACAAGAATATTCTATCCTTAAAAATTTGTGCCAAGATAATTTTCAATCAAACACCTAAAAACTTTGTAGCTTCACGCTGTAATTCCCTCCTCGAAGGCCGCTGCATTTCTCATTCCCCTTTCAAAACATTATGCTGACTAAACATTTCTGTCTTTGAGTGAATGTTTAACCCAAGGGTGGGAAACCTTTTAACACTGGAAGTCCGCATCGCATGTCCCTTCGCGGATTCCTTTTAAGACTTCACACTGATTTTACTGTTGTACAGTAAAGTTTTACAAACTTTTACCAAAATTTAATAGTGCGTTAAAATTATATATATCGATGAGATTGGTTAATTAATATCAAAAATATATGCTTTAAAAATGATTTTTATTTTAATTAATTAAAATACACACGGTTTGGTAATGTATCTCTACATATAATTTCCTAATGTTTTGTGTATTTCCACATAATTAAGAATCCCCTAAATTACCTAGAAAGCTGAAATTATGCACAGTGATAATATTGACTTGGTGTCTTGGGGGTTTCATAAGGTCACACAATGTTTTCTTTTAAAGTTAAAGATCTAACTTACCCCTAAAAAAACTAAGAGTAGTTTACTAAAGGATGAAAAGAGAAAAAAACTATTATATTATAATTCGCTTTAAAGTTTTTGATTAAAATTCATATTTTGGTACAATATAATATTACTAACAAATTGGCGTATCTCATTTTCTCGGGAAAATGATTTAGAGGGTACTTTGTACGTGCTAGTATTTCCAATTTTTAGTATAGATTATGAAACATACTCGACGGATGCGGTTTCCATGGGGATATTGTAAGAATGTATATTGATTAATTTTTCTTAACTGCGAGGAGAAGGAGCTTGAAGGTCATGATCTAGATCAGCAGGAAACTACGGGCCGCATGCGGCCTGCGTCACCGATTTGTGTCACCTGAAGGATTTTGGACAGTTGCATACATCCATTAACGATAACAGATTGAGTATTTGTTATTATTATATTATTATTATTATTATTATTATATTATTATTATTTTATTATTATTATTATTATTATTATTATTATTATTATTATTATTATTATTATTATTATTATTATAAAGGAGCTCTCTTATCATCAATTCACTCAGTACATGTTCTAAATTTACATTCTTCTTCTTCTTACTGTGTTTTTTATGATTGTAATGCACCATTATTTAGTTATCATTATAGAGATGAAAATTTACTTCAGTGGCGGCTTGTGGTTGGGGGTTAAAAGGTGACACTTTGAGCCTATTATACTTCAAAATATAGTGTGTTAGGAGACGAGTGTGTTAAAAGAAGGCGAGGATTGGGGGTGGGAGAGGGGTAGATAGGAAGCACGGAGGATAGAGGGGGGGGGGAGAAAATGTCGGGTCAACCTTAAAATTATTTTAGTTAACTTATTGATGACCAAAATTTGGAGTATGATTTATGAAAATAACGTGTCTACAAAGTCTATCATTCATTTGTTTCTTTAATACATTTTAATCACCGTATCTTACCACCCGTTCGGCTTATACGCTTATGTACTAATACGCCAATGTGTTAGGGATGAGGAAGTTTGAATTTAAATGAATTGCACCCGCATTTGCGTGGTTTGAAAGTGGAAAACCATTTAGGAAAACCGTCCTCAGGATACCCGTCCAGGATCGGACTCCGATTTCCCTGTCATTGGCAGTTTAGTCTATTGCGAGAGTAGTTCGTTAGACCGTGCGGCCACCCAAGCAGGTGTTTCTTTACTAATACTACTACTACTATCACTACCACTAATTTTTATTACTGTTATTATTATTATCATCCATTTAATCAGTTGAAATTATTTTACAGACATAATAATTACAAAATTTTCCGTCTCATATATCTCTAGTTACCTATAATTGTTTATTTTATATTCTTATGCAGCTCTACTTCTATGTCATACTTGTGTATTACTCAGTGATGGCCTGTTATGTAACTTTTTTTAGAACCACGTCCTATGTACTACCTGTTCAGGTTATACGCCTATGCACTAATTACACTAATTTGCTAGGAAATAGGAAGGCTTGATTTAGATGAAGTGTACCGCATTTGCTTGGAGGGAGAGTGGAATTTTTTTAGGGAAAAAACCCTCAGTGCACCCGACTGGGATCGAACCCGAATATGCCCGTCTTCGGCAGTCTAGCCCAACACGAGATTAGCGCGTTAGACCCCGTGACCACCGAAGCGGATGTTATATAGCTCTTGTGACTGTTGGCCACCACTATAATAAAGGAAATTAAAATGAAGATAATAATAATTATTATTATTATTTTACAATCAGCACCGCGTTCAGGTTATATGTGTAGGCCTATGTGGGCCCTGCAAGTTGCGCTAGTGTTTTAAGAATGAGAGAGGTTGAATTTATAGGAAGTGTACCCGAATTTGCGTTGGGGGAGATTGTGAAACAAATATTTAGAAACAAACACCCTCAATACACCTGACTGAGATTCAAACCCTGATTTCCTAACATTGGTGGCTCAGTCTATTGTGAGAGTTACATCCCAAAAGTATATCTTAAAATTGAAAAGGGTTTGTAAATAAAATAGATCATGAGATCTCTCGAAGGCTTGAAAAGAGTTAGTGACTAATCTGTTTCTCTGCCTCACCCTCTAGCCATCCCTAAGGCATTTATCAACAGTTCCTTTGTATGAATATGTCGACTAGTGCAGCTTGTGTAAAAAAAAACACACACACACACACACACACACACACACACACACACACACACACACACACACACACACACACACACACACACAACACACACACACACACACACAGCCACAATCTTACACATAAGAAAATGTGAGCTAATACTGATATATTAAGCAATAATATTTTCATGACATTTTAAATAATTAAGAATATTATCACAACTATACAAGTCATATTTATATTTTCTTATTAATTTGGGACGCCAGTGTTGTTAATATAATTTGTAATTTTAAAATGTTGGTGCTGCATGTTTCACTTAGCAGTTTTGTTCTTCTTTTCTCCAAAACCAATGATGGCACAATTTATAAAACTGATTTATTTATGTAGCACAACCTAAGTAATAGTAAATATTATCCATTGACCTGTATTAAAGATTTTTTTTATTTGGGTTACACAAGTAGTAGTGATAGGCGGTAATACATTAAAGTGTTTTATGGAAAATTAAGGCAGCACCAACTATGAAAATGGGGTTTTGAAGAACAAATTCAGCAAATATTACTGGCAACATTTTCGTAATTTGTGGTATTAAAACTGCTGCTGGTAGCTAACGAAAGTTTTCTGTCATTTTCACGAAAAATATTAAAATGCCAACTATTCACATATCTGTACGTTGTTTCTCAAATGTGTAACATAGGCAGTGACATCAGATAAGGCTAGAAGCTTATTTGAAAGAGAGGGGTTATCTGCATCAGCTGCCGCATGGCTTAAAAGGTGTCAGCCTCATGATATACTGACTGCCGCTGACTGTGAGGACAAGGCAAGAATCTTAGCCAGGTTGTTCAGAACATATTATGATTTATCACATCTACTCCATTTTACACACACACACACACACACACACACACACTCCACGCTAATGTGGGTGCACTTCCTCTAAACGACCTTCCTTAATTTGAACATGAGGCTACTGGTATTTTCATGAAAACTATGGCAACACAAATAATAGGTGTGGGATATTCTTTACCACTCAAATTTGGTATTCAATGTTGGCATAGGCCTCAGAATGTGTACTGTTGATGGTGCTCCCAGCCGCATCCACATTATTTCAATATTTTCCAGAAAAGTATGAGGTCACAAATCACAGGAGTTGGATGTCTTTGTGGTATAAACTAAGAAATTTGTGCCATTAATTTAGTGATAATACTATGCGAAGTTAGCAGCACCTAACGTGTTTGAATATTTTTACGAACACTATTGCGGGCTAACGGCAAAAATTATGAGAATTTACAATATTTTGGACACATTGAGAACTACATACTTGCATAGGTTTAAGAATTTAGCAGCGCCCAAAGCTTGAATGCGTTTAAACGAAAATTATGGCAGAACATAATTTGAGAATTGTGGCAAAAAATCAGCATATGACAGTGCTATGTATTCACATTCGCAATTTAAACATAGTGCTCCATAATTTTTACCTATGGTAAAGAAATACATTTTTTAAATATAATTTTTAGTATAATAATGGTAAGAATAATGCTTAATTGCAAACTATTACATCTAGGAATTCATTCCCTCAAATTAGTCTTCATCTAGAATTAGGTGTGTACAATAATCAATTTTACAACTAATAAATAAAATGGGATACTTTTTATAAATTATTTAGAAACTTTTATAATAAATCAACATTAGCTATTCAAAGAAAAGAGTGTATTTTAAAAATTATTTCATCAATATATTGAATAGCTATATTCAAGTTCCTATATTTTTTTTTATTCAATGGTCATAAATATATGGCACTCATATATATGTCTGAGCTTTGATGCAACCTCAAATAATTATCGTGGACCCCAGTAACTGTTGGATACCATTATGACGTCAAAGGGTGCACAGGCGGGAGAAACTATGGTCGGCCTTGAAATGAGGGCTGGCCAGTAGGGCCTACTGAGTACAACGTGGTGTTAACACAACTTATCGTTTTAGGGTGTTTTCATGGAAAATATGGTGGTACAAATTATGAGAGTAAGATATTCTTGTGGCACAAATTTAGCACTAAATATTGGTATAGGTTTCATAATTTGTGCCGTTATGGGTGCTGCCAGCAGCACCCACTGTTTTTTGGTGATTTCATGAAAACTATGGTGGCACAAATTATGGGAATAGGATATTATTGTGGCACAAATTCAGCACTAAATATTGGCATAGGTTTCAGAATTTGTGCCGTTATGGGTGCTGCCAGCAGCACCCACTGTTTTTTGGTGTTTTCACGAACACTATGGTGGCACAAATTATGGGGATAGGATATTCTTGTGGCACAAATTCAGCACTAAATAATGGCATAGGTTTCATAATTTGTGCCGTTATGGGTGCTGCCAGCAGCACCCACTTTGTTTTTTTGGCGTTTTCACGAAAACTATGGTGGCACAAATTATGGGGATGGGATATTCTTGTGGCACAAATTCAGCACTAAATATTGGCATAGGTTTCAGAATTTGTGCGGTTATGGGTGCTGCCAGCAGCACCCACTGTTTTTTGGTGTTTTCACGAAAACTATGGCGGCACAAATTATGGGGATGGGATATTCTTGTGGCACAAATTCAGCACTAAATATTGGCATAGGTTTCAGAATTTGTGCCGTTATGGGTGCTGCTACGTGAAGTTGGCAGCACCCAGAGCTTTTTTGCGTTTTCACGAAAACTATGGCGGCACAAATTATGGGGATAGAATATTCTTGTGGCACAAATTCAGCACTAAATATTGGCATAGGTTTCAGAATTTGTGCCGTTAGTGGTGCTGCCAACTTCACGGACCTTATTCAAAGGGGCTGCCCTGATGATTCCCTTGGAGTGCAACAAAGATAAAGAGTCAGCCAAAGGTCCCAGGTTCGATTCCCGTGTCCAAGTGTCATTTAAAGTTATTCGGAAATGAACTGGTTTAGAAAGAATATGTATCGGTCAGCCTTCTTGAAAGATCTACCTTTCTCCTTCCCACAAAAGTTATTAAAAAATCTTAAAATTAGTAAACCATTTATTTTATCTATGAACACCGTGAACACTATAGCAAAATATGAAACTACCTTACCATGATAAGTGACGTCAGTTCAAATATAAAATGTTAGTTGTTATTTTGTAAAAATTGTAAATTAACCGAAGATAAATAAAATGTAAAAGTAGTAATACTTTCGTCATTGAAGAAAAGCATGGAGAGTTTAAATCTATGAAAAAGTAAAATCAGGTAAAAGGTAAGAATTAATTTGTAGAGCAGTAATAAACAACTCTTTAAGAAAAAGTCCTTTCCACTTTTTGAGGTACAATTTGTAATATATGCAAGGGGATGAAAGAGGGATAGGAACAAATAAAAGGAACATGATTCTAGCATATTTACAAACAAAATTTGAAGAATGATGAAGATCTCATCCCTTCTAAAAGCCCTTACCTTGCGGAACATGTCAGTGAGCAGGAGAAAGCCTGCAGCTAGATCCAAGCCCGCTTTCATGGTGACACCTGTACCACCCATATCTGGGCTGAACCTGATTGTTTGAAGACAGGACCACGACTCACATGACCAGATCTTCAACTCCGAGTTGCTTTCCGCGCCTGTCACAGCAAACTTCCAGAACTGCGCGCTGCGCACAAAATGTGCTGAATTAGTACATCATTTGCGATAATATCATGACCCTAACAAATTATTGAATATTAATTTATTGATCACATCTGTGCATGGAGTATAGCTGAAAAGGGGTCACAATGTAACATATCTGTGATAAGTGTGATTGAGGTGATGGGCGAGAGAAGAGATGATCTAATAAGAGGGCAGCAAGGAGAGTTGTTGTATAGATGTTTAAGAGACCTGCTATGAAGACGAAGTGACCTTGAAGTGTATTTTGTACTCATTGTCACATATGCAGCAGAAACTTGAAGAGTGAATTCAAGAGAAACTAAGAAAGTGGAGGCCACGGGAATGAAGTTTAAGAAGAGTATGCTATTTCTCACGAGGAGAAACAATTAGGAATAAAGATAGTAGAGGAAGCAATGTTGAGACGATGTGACCATGTAATGAGGATGGAAAAGGAGAGAATACCAAAGAGATGGGAGAAGAAAATAACAGCAAGTGTGTGAGTGAGAGATGAATGGTGGAAGGGAAGAGGAAGATGGAGGCATTTTACTAAACTGACTCGGCAAAAGGTTGGGAACAGTTGGTGATCCTGATGATCTATGCGAGTGTAGATAGAATAAACATGGTGTCTACTCAACTTGACCAATGAAATCCCCGACCTTTTCCCCGATTTCCCTGATCATTTCCTAAAATCCCCGACTATAAAGTATGTCACATCCTTCTAGCTCCCCCTCGTTTTTCTATTAATCTTTTTTTATGAATAATAATTAGTTTTAAAATTTAAATAAACATGTTTTTTAAATTTGTATTAACATTGTTTACTAGGAATTAAAAATATATTACACAGCTACAAACAAAAAAAAAATGACAGTTTGAATCCCATTATTTACTAATTTAATTATGATTGTATTTCATATTTTGAATAAAACAACATTTTCCCGGATTTTTATTGTAATTTACCAAATTCCCGACTTATTCCCGTTTTTTCCCGATCACTTCAAATTTCCGGCTAATTCCCGCTTTCCCTGATTTTTCCTGATGGTAGACACCCTGAATAAAGGATCAAAGTGAGAAAAACAGTGAAAAACTTCAGAGCATATCATCTGAGATGGAGTTTTAATTTTCTTAATTTATAAGCATTGTAAGCAATAAAGGGAAATTATTTATATGACTTTCACCCTTGTTCCCTTTATATTAATTTAAAGAAAAATATGCAACATTAGTGCGAGTTTTATGCATTGAACAAAAACACTCACATATAATAAATAAACATTATTAGAGTTCTAGAAAAAATACAAATGATTCAAGTGTTGAGCTCTTCGCTTGGTTGTTATTAGTGTTGTAAGACCTAGTTATGTTGTGTAATGTAAAACAATGCAGACATGTGAACACAGTTTTAGTAATCACAGGGCCGGCTCTAGGGGGAGGGTAGGCAGTTGCCTAGGTCGACGAATTCCGAGGGGCGGCAAAAATGAGATAGTGTATTTTTTGTTTTTAATTTATTTATTGCCCAATGGAATTTATAACTTTAAAATTAGATTTTGAATTGTAAAAAGTTTAAATCCGTCCAATTTTTTACTCTTAAGTTTTTATTTGCAAAAGTTTGTTGTTGAAAAATTAATATAAAAATAACTTAAAATCTGGTTGATGTCTTCTCTTTCGTTTGTTTCCGGAATTAATCATAAGAAAGAGGTGAGAAGCTTGTGACACAAGCTAAGACCAGCACAAGCAGTGTATATCGATCTGTTTGGTCTGTTGGCCAGCAGTAAATATAAAGAGTTTATTGTTCTTACACTTTGATGTAATTTGTATTTTTGTGTCAATATTTTTTCTTAGTTAAACACATTAAAAATGAGGTTTTTTATGTAGTCAGAGGGGAGGGCAGCATTTTCATTCACTGCATAGGGCGGTAAAAGGTCATGAGCCAGCTCTGAGTAAGCAGATTCATGAATTCTTGAGTTTAACCACCATATAGGATATCACTCAATGACTTAGCTTCTTTTCAAATGATGTGAATTAACTTATTCCTACTTGAGAAATTTGCTCCACGCTAATAGATCAAAAGAACATAGCAAATTAGGGGTAGCCGACACCCTTCAAGTAGACGATTGACGAAGTCTGAAGAAAAAAACTCTCTCTTATTAACCATCGAGTAAGACCGACATGCTTAGTCTCAATACCCAAGTGCGGGCTTAATATGTCCCGGATGTTGTGTGTAAAATTTTGGATTAGTGATAGTCACAGTAGTGATCAATTAGCAAGATAGATAAAAGATAGTCAGTCATGCAAGCACTAAAAATGGAAGTGTTAGCTAATGCACAAGTTACTGGCATGATGGTCTCCACATTTTCATATATTTTATTAGCAGAGATAATTTCCATCACATTTATGGTAATCATCCTGTAGACTATTAACACCATTCAATAAACAGCATCAAAATCCACTTCTATATGTCTCGCACCGCATATCCCTTCCTAAGAGCCATACTGACCAAATGTAGTGGATAGAGGGTGACTTAAGTGTTTTTCACACAACCTTTCTTAACACATAGCCTCCTATGTTAATGGTCGTAGAAAAATATAAAATAAAGAAAAATATATATGAAATAAATATATATGAAATCATAGAACACCCATAGGCCTAATTGATATTTCTTTCGCCTCAATTAAAGACATTACTCACTCTGGAATATGTGTCTTATGGTTGTCTAGGAAGAAAAGTGAGGCCAGGGGCTTGCCACCATGGGGTTGCCACTGGTGCAAACAACGTGGAGTGTTCTCGTTGTGCATGTAAACCTGAAAAAACTTGACATAACCATCCAAGCTGGCAGTAGCAAGGGCTGTTCCATCAGGTGAGAACGACGCATCGACAATGTCCTGTTCATGCTCATTGATCTCGAGGAAGCCCTCTTCTACCTCATCTGGATGCAGGGGGCCCACACCGTGCTTGCGGTTCACCATTCCTACGTTCCAAAGCTCGGCACGAGAACCATGTATAAGCACCAAGAGTTTGGCCACATTGTTTTGCAAGAGAGTATCGCTGTCCTCCTCCGGGATGTAGGGGCACCAAATAACCCGATGGCTAGCTCGGGGGGACATGCTATTACTGGTATTCTCAACATGAAGCAGTAATGTGCAGCTGATATTAGAGTCAAGCATATATATAAAAAAATTGTTAGCATTTATTTGACATTTAGCTAGAACAGCAACCTAATAATAATAATAATAAATAATAATAAATAATAATAATAAATAATAATAATAAATAATAATAATAATTTGTGCAATGGTAGGGTGATTGTGAGATGAAATGGAGGACCTACAGTTTAACGTGGAATCCAAACCACGGTGGAGGTCTGGCATTCCTCAAATTCAAAAGTTGTGATTAATACAAGTCTTGTCAGAGGTGAAGAAAGGGTTCAGCAATCAGATAAATCTGTGCCGGGACCGAGGATTGAGCCCCGGACCCCAGCACAGAAGTCTGACACCTTACCCCTAGACCACCAGGTCACCAATCCTTTATTAATGGGCCCATAGGGTTACTTAATTTAAAACTTCTCGTGATATATTTTAGCTATAGTTGTATTATTTACCAAGTCCTTACAGCATAGCACTCAACTTCCAAATAAAGTCTATCATATATGGTTTCCAGTTTAATTACTTGCTCTATGCCAATAGGAACTCGAAAGTTCAGTGCCGCACTTACAAAAGTACACCCCCTATCCCTATCTTGAGTTAGTTCTATCTAGTCCCCTTCACTATACCTTATCTCTCTCAGGTCTATTATAATGTTATCCTTCCCAATGATTTCTTCCCATTGGGTTTGCCAGTCAATACTTTGAAATTGTTTTAGATTCTCCCATTCGCACTGCATGTCCTACCCACCATAATCTACGAGACTTGACTATCCTAACAATGTATTGTGATGAGTACAGGTTATGTAACTCATCATTATGTAGCCTCCTTCAATCCCCAATATCCTAATTCCTAAGCAGCTTGTTTGCAATCACCCTAATTTTTTTTCCCCCATCAAGTGAGGTAAGACACCACATTTCACACCCATAGAGAACTAGTAAAATCGTTTTTTTATATTCTGAGTTTTTACATTTCTTGACAGTAGGTGAGATGTCAACAACTTATTGACTGAGTAATAGCAAGCATTTACCACTGTATTTCGATTTACACATAGAAAATATGAACCTACCTATTTCTTTTCGCTAGGAAATAGTTTTGTATTTAAACTGTCATATTATAATGTAGAATGGATTAAATTCATTTATTCTTCTAACCTTGATTTTGTGCAACCGAAATAAGGACAAGCCATTACTGAGGAACTAACTTAATGGACAAAATACCCCTGGAGAGACTTTAATAACTTATATCTGTGAAATGATCGGCAATTAAAATGCTAAAAAGTTAAGCATAAAATGTAAAGGATACGTTAAGGTGCCAATTTCTGAGTCTGTGACCTCGTGGACAAACAGGTTGCCAAAGTCATCGACCGAGGCCAACACCACCTGGTGAGGGATGTGTGCAAATGCTATGTCCTGCACCATGCCTTGCATCCCTTTTAGGAGTGCCCGTACATTATTCTTGCGGTTCATTACACGCACCGCTCCATTGTTCTTTGACACCGCTGTAAAAATATAAAAATAAACAGTGGAGGGGGAGAAAAAATTAGTTTCAGTCAATCCCAACATGACCTTGCTAAGAATTATTTTCTTGATTAAATTTTTGTATGGAATAACCAGTGGTGAGGTGTGTTGTATTGCTAGGTTACACACAGCTTGTTTGAATTTTGTTTTAATTTAATATATTTTCATACAAGGCTCTTATAAACTCTTAATAATAATAATATTTAGCACCGCGTCTTACTACCCGTTCGGGTTATACGCTGAAGTACTAATTACGCTAATGGATTAGGAATTGGGAGGGTTGAATTTAGAGGAAGTGAACCCGCATTTGCGTGGAGGAGAGTGGAAAACCATTTAAGAAAAACCACCACCAGTTCACCCGACCGAGATTCGAACCTCGATCTCCTCGTCCTCGGAGGTAGAGCTCAACACGACTAGCGCGTTAGCCAACTACGCCACCGAGGCGGGTTATAAACTCTTAAAACATGGGGTATGACGGAACATGTCAGTTTAGGAGGAAGTGCACTTATCACGGAAAAAATGTGTAAATGCTGCAATGATACTGATAAGTCAAATGTTACCAGTATTAGAGTATTTTGTCCTGGCACATGTTTAAATAAGTTAACATTATGTCAATCACATGCTATTCTTACAAATTCAAATTGGAGCATACATCTACTTCAGAACTTTACAAGGACTTTTGGACCTTGGCTAAATTATTACCCTTCCTTTTCCATACATAATCGACCAACTCCGCCCACCTTGAATGCCATAGGCCAGGTAGTTATTGGTGACATGCACAGCAAGCAGTTGGCCAGTGTAGAATTGCATATCCCAACAGAAGTCCACCACATTGTTGAACTTGAGCTTGGAGCTACCCGACTCGTGGGTGCCGGCACTCGGAATTATTGTGACATCGGAGCAAGAAACGACCTGGCAAACCTCATCGTCGAGGCCCGCAAACCGTCTGTTGGCATCAAGTTTGTTTTAAATAGCCCAGATTTCACCAGAAAAGTGATAAGCTTGGATTAATTGACTTGTCCCTGCTTCATTTTAATAAAAGAAAAAAAATTTGTGTTTCAATTTAAAAAGTAAAATAAGAATTAACTTTTAAATGGAAATTAATCATTTAAAATGTAAAAAATTAATATCCTATTTGATTGTGATCCTATTTGTGAAAGGATTTTTAAATGTAGCTTAAGCCTCTACTTACATCGTTTGAGAATATTTTATAGGAACTGGCGGAGATTCGTCCATGATGAATTCTATAAGAAGTAGAAAATTAAATTAAGGAATATAATTCCAGTCACTTTGGAAAGGTATCATGAACTAATGAGATGAACATACACAATTAATACAATTATTGAACTCTTTAAGATAAATTTATTAAATTAGGTCGACCTCGGTGGTCTTGGAGTAAAGTGGGTTCAAACCCGGTCAGGGTTAATGGATTTTCCTTGAGCGATAAAAATCTGTAACAAAGAGTTCCTTTGGAGGGGAAGTAAAGCTGTCATTCCCATGTAGATTGTGGCATGTAAAAGAACCGAGGAATGTATGTATGCCTATGTGTAAATACCTTTCCTGGCAAAATTATTAGGCCCTTTCGCTTTTGCTTATAGAAATGCTCATGTGTTGATATAATCAGTTGGTTCAGAAAGTGCATATTAATATTCTCAAATAAATTAAATGAAAATATTAAAATAAGCAAAAGAACCAACATTAATTAAAAAATGTTTGAATTCTTAAATAACTAAGCTAGATGTGTTTGATTTTGATTTGAGAACATTTACTTTTTTTTTTTTGGAGTTTCTTCTTGATTCACATGACACTGCCTAAAACCCTGAAGAACATGATAGATTGCCAGAAGCCTATGCATGCTCCATAACAGTAGTTTCAAAGGCTGTGTCTGAATAGTCTGTGCCCTATACCCTCATGTACTTTTACTGCACGCTTGAATCAAACACGTTTCTGACGTCCTATAGAGGCTAGGGTACAAAATAATTTTCAGACAGCACATTATAGCTAGAGCTGCCTGGTGAATATTTCTGAAACTGAGTTTTCATGGAAACAATATTGAAATTTAAAAGTGTTTTGTCAATGTCGACATTCTGCTTAATTCAATCACTACACAACACAATAAACAACTTTGCACCAAAAGGTCCGCCAAAAACGGATGCATACCAAATTACTTGTAAAGCATATATGTAAAGCATATAGGTCTACATATTATTTACAACTATTATTAAAGATATAATATAATAATTATTGTTTTCCCTCATTAATTTACTTACGGCCTATATCAATCAAGTTATATTTATTCCTAAGTATACCTCAGTTTTAGCTTATGTGGTGCTGACTGACAGTTCACAGCTGACTTCTGACAGTCAACATTTAGGTATATACCTAAATTTTGAATGTCAGAAGTGACAACTGCTAAAGACATGTTTTTTGCAGATCATATGGTGCGGCGTAGGGATACATAATTTGGTCTGGTAGCTTTTCAAAGCCGTCAGAAGTCAGCTGTGAGCTGTCAGTCAGCACCACATAAGCTAAAACTGAGGTATAGGTAGCCTAGTTTTATTTGTCAACTTTAAAAGACTGAAAATACTTTTCTTGGGAGTAGGGATTTTCACGCTTCAAAAAGAAATGTAGCCAGTTAATTAACAAAGAACTCAAGATTTTTGTTTTATTTTACTGTTTGTGTATTTTTTATTCTATTTCTACACAATAGGCCCTATATAAGACTCTCATTTAATAAACAGTACGAAATTTTAACTCCAGTTTTCAGACTAGGGCACATATGATGTGAACTAGCGCACATGTGATGTGCCCTAGAGTAAAGTGCGCGAGCTGGGGTGCATTACCACACTTGGAAGAGAATTTGGACACCATCAAAAATGATTTCCGGACTAAAACATCAACGCCAATGCAACTTTCTAGTGCACTTGGCTCTAAGGGCCCTTAGACAGACTATTCAGACATGGTCAAAGTATATTTTTAAATATGTATTGTACACTTTGTTGTTCACAGAGTAGGGAATAATTTGTGTTACTAGAAAAAGCCAAATACTCACCACCTACTCTGAAAATAACCTCCTTGTTCTATAAAAATCACTGACTCAACCTTTTAAACAATATTTTACACTAGTGGGGTATAGCTGAGGAAGGTAAAATTGAGTTAACAAATGACCCGCATTTGCATAAAGTGAGAGTAAAGGATGATTCAGGGTAAGCCACCATAAATATATCAAGCCTGAATTCAAACCCCCGACTTTCCCATCACCGGAAAACAAGAATAAATAAGGTTGACATTTAAACCAATGACCACTGATGTAGGTATCCAACAATTTATTTGTAAATATATTTAATGGTATCCTGGTTAACAATTCGAGTGAACAGTTCAAAAAAGCCAAACTCAATGTCAACTATTCTAATGAAACTTTAACTATCAATTTAAAGACTACCTAGGCTATGTGTAGGCCTAAGCATGAATAAAATTAAACAGCTAGGCCTCTGTTTTGAAAGTTAAACATTAAATTTTAACTAACCAAAACTTCAGTCTGCCCTTACATTGCTAGTATTATAAACTGCCTATCTTACAGAGGTGATTTTAATAACATCCCTACATGAGGTGGATAAAAGTGAAATTCCTCACATCATGTAAAAATCTAGAAATTAGGTTGCTCAAATCTCAATTGAATATTTAAAATAATACTGTTTGAACAAGTATACTCAAAACATTTGGGGCCTAAGTACCCTTAGACTAAGTTAAAACTGCCTCAGACGTAAGTGATGAAAGCTATTCAAATAGAAAATGTGAGACAATTTAATGTGAAATTTGACAATATTGTTGTCTGACAAAACGCAGAAACATTGGCTGAATATCTGAACTCAATGCCCAGCTTAGTTCGGCCTTCAAATTGACATCACCATTCTAAGACCTGTATTTTGAATTGATGAACCCCATCATAGAGAATGTTGATTCACACACCCGTGTTGATTCAAACATAGACAATAATTTCAAAATGCTCGATTTCAATGTTGGGAGATCATTGTCAGTCAGAATAGTTTTTCTCACATCTATCTGCCACTGATGAATTCTGGTAGATTATCAAGTGTATCAGCTGATGAATTCTGGTAGATTATCAAGTGTATCAGACTGTGAATAGAGAGTGCATATCATCTTCAAGCCCCCACTTGTCCAAAGACAAAAGGGTGGAGATCTCATAGCTTAAATTTGTAATATCAAAGTTGAATGGATCACGTAAGAATTTAAGTGCCAATTTGAATTAATTAAATTTAAAACGTAATTTAAATTTCTAGGACAGATTTTTTATTAAGTTTACATGAAGTCGCTGCTTCACGTCGAGTAGTCCACTCATTTTCCCCCAATGATATGCAAAAAATATCGAGTTACAACCACAGACAGTGTCAGGAGATAATGTACTTCGCTGTGCAAGTTGCAAAACTCAAATTTGCCACTTTTGGCGGTTGGCACCAGGGCTTCCCAACCCAGTTATTTGCCATGTAGCTATCCCCAAACAAGAAACTCTTTATAGGTTCAATATCAACATAAAAAAATACATATAAATGCCATGACTAAAATAATTATAACAAAAACATTCAATGTAATACTTACAGATTCCTATATTCAATTTCGAAAGATTTAACAAGTAGTTAAGTTATTATTTTACTATTGTTTCTATACAATCATGAACCGCATTTACTAAACATGTGAGAATGATAAATAAATGTCAAGATAGCCAACTATTTTCTATCTGCCAGATAATAATACCATTATCTCTTTAACATTACTATATACATCATATAGCTAGAAGCAATGATTTCTAGACTATAATGGATAGACATACACATACACATTACCAAGGACCAGAGCATGACGTTCAAGTTTATCGTCTGCTACACTGTGAGGAGGACCGATTTAACGGTTTCTTTCAATGTTCTTATGCGAAAACATGTCTCCGATGAATAAAAGTGTTACTGTTTGAAAATAGTGAAGTCTTAAACCAAACTGTCCTGAAAAAAGTTTACATTAAAGGATATACAATTCAGTTTTACAGGTAATAGTGTACAAATACGAATAAAATCTTTAACATATTTAAATATGTAATAATCATTAATGTTGTTTAGAGTATGCCAAGACTACACTTATATTTAAATTTGGTTATTCGTTTGTATATTGGTTTCAGAAACCATATTATATTGAAAGTTCGATAAATATAATGAATAAGGTATCTTAAAACTTGATTACATTTGTTTGAATGACAAACTTTGTGTAGTTACAATACATTCAAACTATCACTTAGGGTATAGGCTTGTAGAAATATTATTATATTACTTTTTTTTTAAGTTGGCTCATATCTTGTTTATTGTTTTCAGAAAAGACATTATGTTGAAAATTTGATAACTTTGATGAAAAAGGTAGCTAAAAACTGTATTACATTTGTTTGAATAACATACTTGTGTAGAAGTCTTACGTTAAAATGATAATTTAGGCTTGTAGGAAGTACGATATCTACCAAACCCTGATTTTAGTAATATCCCAATCTGTAAGGCTTCATTTCGTACCAGAATACTATCATATATATAATATTTTGGTAGGATAAATGGCCATTTATAACGGAAGTATAAATTTCCTTCGGGACGGTCTTTTATCCTAACTAAACACGAGTATGGGGCATGATTCTGGTACGAGATAAAGCCTTACAAGCTAGCTTCCTTCAAAAATCTTTGTATATATATTGGCTACATCAACTTATTTAAAGAAAAAACTTAGCAGTTTCAAACTTTTTTATGCTCTTTAAAGCTTTTACTAACATGTTTATTTCATTTAACGTTGTATGGACAGCGCTAATGTCGAGAAAAATCTGTAAGATAGCGTTTGTGTCGCTGAGAAATAGATGAAAGTGGATACTACCGGTCCGTCCCGTTGAGAACCAAAAAACCTCTTCGTCAACGGTAGACAGGAAAAAGTCTTGAGCTGAAGTTGTGGGTAGGGCAAAGAGGGTGGGGGAGGGGGCGGATTAGCAGGTAGAGCCTTCTTCTCTGGCTATTATGAATGAAAACTGTAAGTCAGGGACCGAACTATTATTATCACCGCACTGCGTCTTACTACACTTTCGCAACTACGCTAATGTGTAATGGTAGGGTGATTGTGAGATGAAGTGGAGGAACTACAGTTTAACGTAGAATCCGAACCACGGGGGAGGTCTGGTATTCCTCACATTCACAGGTTGTGATTAATACACGTCTTGTCAGAGGTGAAGGAAGGGTTTGGAAATCAGAGTTGTCTGTGCCGGGACCAAGGATTGAACCCCGGACCCTCAGTACAGAGGTCTGACACCTTACCCCTAGACCACCAGGTCACCCCGGGACCGAACCAAACCGTCGGTTCATTTTTAAAGTTAACCTTAACTTGATTTAAACACTTAGCTCAATTAGTTTATTTTAACGATGAATGGTGGTCAGAGTTCAAATCCCGAACGAGTAAACAAAGAGTGCATCTTTCTAAATGGTTTCTCTTTGTCCCTCCACAGAAATGTGGGTACATTTCCTCTGTTTTAGATATCGCTCATTATTAACACAATAGTGTAATTAATAATAATACTAATTAAACTTACTAATTGTGCTTTATACAGATATGCCGAACTAATAGAGTGGAGGGAAAAAGGGGGGGGGATGTTACGTATTTAAAGCATTATCTCTACACGATGTCAAATATGAGTATTTTTTAATTAAGGTTATAGGCTCATCTACATATTATTTTGATAGTTTTGATAGTTGTTATAAAACTAATTCGTTACGTCTGAACAAAGGGGAGAAAATACATTAGAAAAAACATTTGATGAAAAAGGACATAAAAAGAAATTATGATTGTGGAGATGTAAAGAAGGTAGTGGAATATATTAGTGTCCATCTGGACATGTCTGTAACCTGAACCAGCTAATACAGTATTGGCTCGCAAAGTATGTTATGTTATGCCATTGTAGGTTGTCGGTGCTATTATTTTTTTAACTTTTATTTTAGCGCCACGTATCTTACTACCTGTTCAGGTTATACGCCTTGTACTAATTACTCTAATTTTAAATCTAGGACAGACTCAAAATCCATCCCCCGGCCGTCAATTCATCACTGTGAAAGGGTAACCCCACATTCCAACAATGATAAATTTCTCGACCATGCCAGTGATCGAGCTCGGGCCCTTAGCTCCGTAGGTGGACGCACTACCACCGGAACTAAACTTCGTAATTTTCTAGCAAGATCATATTTTTTCTCTAAGTTATATCCACAAACAAATTTATAGATTTTTTTATGCAAAAGGGCTAATTTGTTTTTTAAAAAGGTGGGGAGTGTGCACAGCATAGACTTTCTCGCTACTATAAATAAAAAAAGATATATTTACTTAAAACTCGTAAGATATTTGAAATGAGATAATATACATTGTTGCACATTCTACCAAAGAACATAAACGAAATAATATACACTTTTAGAGAAAAGAGAAAATATCACACCTACAGAGCATTACAGCAAATTACAAATTTAAAGACTTATCCGTAATATATATGTAATGTATTTATATATATTTATCTGTATATATTATATATACATATAGTATATATGTCGTAGGCTAATTAGAAAATCCGGCTTAATGGAAAAGGCACCGTCAATTTACAATGAACCAGGCTAATTGAAAAAAATATTATATTTTCTTATCAGCCTGATAACTTTTAGGCTTATTGCAATGAGCCCATACAGCTTTAGGCTAGTAAGGAAATGCACCTTTGTTCGCTCAATCAGTCTAGTTGGTTACAAGCTTATTGCAATACGCCCAAGATAGTAAAGGCTTATTTTAAAAAAATCTACAGCAGAGGTTCCCAAACTGTGGGATATACAATTATTCCCGATGGTATGCTGTGAAAATCCAAACAAAACAAACAAATTAAAGTCGTAAAAAAATACCTCATAAAATCTAATAAATATATTACAACCCAGTCTAATAGAAGTGACCTCTAGATTTCTGGCACATAAATTTATAAAGACATCCCAGAAAAATATGTAACAGTTCGTGAAGCTGTGAATAAGAAATCAAAGTTTGAGGGCCAGGTATATGCCAGTTGCAAGTGTATAGTCTCAGAAAAACAGCGTCAAACGAAAAAGTGTGCCTGTAAAAAGGCAAACTAATTGTGTACATCAAAATGTCACAGCAGTTTACCGTGTGGATATAAATAAAAAAAGTGTTGTGTGTAAAGTGTGAATTGACAATGGTAAATGTCACAATATACTTGTAAACGCGTTACATTACTTAAACTTGAGATTTTTAATCAAATCTTGCAATCGTAAGGAACTAAGTAAATTAATTTAAGAACATGCTGAAAGAGAAAAATTTTATATTCTGTAGACCAGTGGTTCCCAAACTTTTGGAATGTTGTACCACCCCAACAATTCTCGTAATTTTGTGTAGGTTAAACCGTTTGCGTGTTTATTACACGACTGTGCGGCTGCACCGTCTGTCAGAGCTGTAATCAGTTTTACCACCCCTACAATCACCGAGTAAATCTATTTTAATTTTGATTAGACTGGGTCGTAATATATTTAAGAAGCTATAAGTTTGTCAAATTTCAAGTTTCTAGCTCATCTGGAAGTGGGTAAACATTAATTCTAGTGAGTCAGCCATGTGGCTTTATAGTAGTATAATTTCAAATAACGATTTTTATATTTAGTATGCCTTCATTTTTGAAATGATAAATTAATTCGTATCCCAAAGAGGTGTGGCGATACGATAAATATTGGAAGTTTCCTTAAGTGTAAATTACCCTCAAAGCTACTTTCATGAGGATATAAGAACTTCCATTTTGTTTTAATTTTAAACTATATATATGTATATATTAATTTTAATCGAGTCGAGTTTGATATAATCTATTTTTTCACTTTCCATCCCTAAGTAAAAAATACTACCATTAATTTTAGGATTGAATAGATTATTATAAAAAACCTCTGAGAAACCTTAGAAAAACCCCATATCCCAAGTTTTATCCCAATTGGTAAAATAGTTTTGTCTCTAGTCAGAGCTACAGACTGACATTATTACAAAAATAATTTTTTTTTTCAGATTTAAGGGGTAATGAAACGTCGACATCCATCAAAATCTCGAGCTTTTTTTATTACAAATACTATTTTTACTCAACTATAGAGGTGTGAGATGATCATAAGTAACATTATATATTAACTAGTTGGTCGTTGCAGCAATGGCTGCAGATTATTACACTAAAATGTATTTTAAAATTTTATTGGGAAAGGATCTCTATAATAAACAAGCCCTCACTAAATTTTTGATTAAAAGTTTACTCGTCAAAGGCTATCAACTTTTCTTAGATATTTAGTTTTCGGTGTGTAATTAGAATTAAAACGTATATTTTCCCCCTTTACGCCCCGATGGGAACTTTAAAATTACTCTTCTCCCAGATCTATATCTAATAGTTGCACAAACCACTCAAGTACCTAACGATTGAGCTGATATTATTTTTAAACAAAGACAAATATTTTATTTGCCTATATACAGCTATACATAAATCATGGTTTCCATGGTGATGTAAGCAAAGAATGATTGTATAGATGAGCTACTGTACACACAGAAGAAAAGATGGAAGATTCGCTAGGAAAATTGGGTTTTAGTTTTAGGCCATTATTTTTATCGGCATCCTGATTCCCTTATCTATAAAATGAGTGTTCGTTAGTCAACATCTGTTCAGTCATTTCCTCGTAATTTCTATTTCTGGAAACGGGCTTATCAAATAATATATAAGATATCTGATATAGAGAGTGATAAAATGTGATAGGGAAAATGAGAGTTTAAGTGTTTGAGGGTGTGATTGTGTAAGTGTGAGGGTGAGTGTGAAAATGAGAGTATGAGTGCGTGTGAGGAGAGTGTGTATGTGTGAGAGAGAAATAGAATAGGCAAGTGAGAATGCGTGATAAAGTGTGTGTGTGTGTGTGTGTGTGTGTGTGTGTGTGTGTGTGAGAGAGAGAGAGAGAGAGAGAGAGAGAGAGAGAGAGAGAGAGAGAGAGAGAAAGAAAGAAAGCGTGTAAAATTTTGGGAGAGATATTGTGTGTAGGAGAGAGAAAATGTGAGGGTATGTGGAAGAGATTTGGAGAGATAAAGTTAAAATGGAGAGACTAGTTCAGAGAGGGAAAATTAAATTGTGAGAGAGTTATAGCGAGAGTTTAAGAGAAAGAGTGTTTGCGAGAAAGAGTTAGAAAGATAAATTGAGAGAGCGAGTTTGAGAGAGAGTGAGAATGAGATAGAGACAGTTTGAGTCAGATTGTTTGAGAGAGTGAAATAGAGAAAGAAAGAGTTTAGTCAGAGATTTTGAGAGAACTTGAAATAGAGGGAGTTTGAGAGATAGAGAGAACGTTTGTGAGAGAGCATTTGAGAGAATTTGAGAAAGAGAAAGCGTTAGAGAAAGAAAGAGCCGTTGAGAGAGAGAGTGTTTGAGAGAGAGGTTAAGAGAGAGAGTATAATAAAGATAGTGTGAGAGAAATTGTGTGATATAGCGTGGATGTGAGTGTAGAGAGTGTGTGAGAGAGAGGGATAAAGTGTGAGAGAAAGAATGAGAAAAGATTATATTAAAGAGAGTGTTTTATAGTGTGTGTGTGTGTGTGTGTGTGTGTGTGTGTGTGTGTGTGTGTGTGTGTGTGTGTGTGTGTGAGGGAGAGATTGGGAGAGAGTGTGTGAGAGCGTGGGAGTCTGATAGAAAGAGAGAATGTTAAAATATAGATGTGGTACTCAAACATTTGAAATATCATTTCCTCAAAATTAATTATCAACATGGAAACATAAGTGAACTTACTCTATTTGTAGGAATGTGAAAAGATATATGGGGTGTACAAAACATTACTAATTTTAAATATACACTCAAATTAAGCGTTAAAATGAAAACATAGCTTAACTTATGTATTTGTATTTTGTTACTATTTGCTAAAATGAACACTAAAACCCATTATTTGGAAAAAGTGAGCACCAAAACTCATACTTAGATAGTTAAAATGACTAACTTTTTTTTAACACTATTCAAGTTCATTTTATCGTTTTTGAGCTTATAATACATACCAAAACATATTTAAAAAAATTGTATCATGCGAAAAACTAAACTTAGACAATATTTTCACGAACTTAACAACTTAACCTTTTAATTTTCAAATTATACTCAATATTATTAATTTAAATTTAAATTAATAATAACATTCCAATAAAAAATAAATATTTTCCCAGTTTAGGCATCTCAATTTAGATGTGCTATGACCAGCATTCAAAGAGAAAAATGTGATGTGTTCGGACCAACAATTAATGAAGATTGAGTTATTATTTTTTAGCCAAGATGATATAAAGAATTAATAGCCAGAGCTATTATTATGCTTATTAGTGGGGATTACTTCGGGTTCGATTCCCGTGTCCAGGTGTCATTTTTCAATTTTCAGAATACAAGATGATATAGTTTATTTAGAGATTTACAGTCATGCAGCAAATAGTGGTTTCCATGATGATTAAACAAAGAATGAAACACTGAAAATTATCTGTGAGAATTGGGTTTCCGTGGAAAACTACTACTTTTCCCGATATCCTGGACTCCTAATCGTTAAAATGAGTGGTAGTTTGTCAAAATCTGTTCAGTTATTTCCTCATAATTACTATTACCGTAAGCGGGCTAATCAAATTATATATGGTAGGAAAGATATATTAACCTACAAATTTCATCTCATGGCCAATATGACTAAAAAGTAATCTATCTTTATTTATCTAACATAATGCACAATTGTCCATACCTATTAACGTAACTCAAATATAGGCTTTCATCTCACGCTGTATTCTTTGTTCAAGGTCAATCTTAAATTTATTATTATTTATTATTATTTAGCACCGCGTCTTACTACCCATTCGGTTTCTACGCTTAAGTACTAATTACACTAATGGACTAGGAATAGGAAAGGTGTAATTTAGAGGAAATGAACCCGCATTTGCGGGGAGGGAGAGTGGAAAACCATTTAGGAAAACCACCCCAGTTCACCCGACTGAGATTCGAACCTCGATATCACCGTCCTTGGTGGTCACGTCATTCTTTAAAATATTTTCTATTTTTTTTATTAAATACTTAATAAGTGGTTTACTGTATTGGTAAAACATTTATGTCGTCCGCAGCTAAATAAAGGTTGGTGACTTCTGCTTTACAAATTATATCCAAGAAACAATTTAAAATTAGTAGAAAATTTTCAAACGGTAGCATAAAGCTACCATAGATCAACGATGGAATTTGTTTCCGATTGTTATTAAATGGCCGACGATTTTATACATCTATTACCGACTAACCCTTAAAATATGAGCGATAAATGACCCTAATACAGATTTAGCCCTAGATAGCTCAGTGGTAAGATATTGACGTGCTAAGTTGGAGGTTCCAGATTTAGTTCGAAATTTAAAAAGGATTTAAAAAAAAAAGTTTATTATTTAAGTTCAATAATATAATTTAGGTTTGAAGTCATTTCACCATTTTATTATTTAAGTTCAATAATATAATTTAGGTTTGAAGTCATTTCACCATTTTATTAGTGGTTTGGGCTTTCCGAATTTCTTCGTAAAAGCGTTTTATTGACTTGGAATGCTTATTACTTTTGCCTTTTACATATATTCTGCCATCTTTAAACTTTTGTGGGGCAATTTTTTTAAATAATAAAAATGTTCTTCTCACTATTATTACACCTCACACATACCTAAATACATTAAATGCAACTATACTCAGCGACATTGAAAAAATCCTTTCAACAATCGTCGCACTTGCTACACGGACTTGAAAACGGTGGAGCCCAGGTAACAACAATCTCTAAAGAGAGATGGGGATGGGTCAGGCCAAAACCACTGGCAACATATTTATGGTTTCAAGGACAGACAGCTAGTGACGTGGAGTGAGAAGGGATGAGCTCTCTCTCTCTACTCTAACCGGGCCGTTCTGTTTCGGCTATTGCGGGGTTGCATCAGATATATTTTCAAAATCCGGGGGCAAAATATGTAGCACCTCAGCTCACATAAAATTTTATGAGTTTCAGATTGAATATTAATGTGATTGAAGTACCATTTTAAAGTTAAAAGAAGTCGGCACTAATCGATTTACTTCCCCCATTTATTACATACGTTTAAGTATACAAAATAATTAATTGAATATTGCATTTATTTGGCAGTTTTTTTATGCAATTGATTGAAGGTTCAGTGAAATAATATTTATTTCTCTTAATAAACCTCTTCAAGTACTTCTAACATTCCAAATATGAAATCTTTGCATTATTTGGTTTTTCTAAAAATCGTTGCATTAGATGCCAAAATTTCAAACTTTGAGTAAACACTGTGCTCAAAATATACATTTAATCTATATTTAATACACTGATCCAAGTTTGGTTTAAGAAGACCTACTAATATATATATAATTTATACATTATTAATTTTGGGCCATACACCCTTAACTAATCACACATTGATGCATCTCATATATTCAATCAAATTAATGAACGCTGTCAAAATGCCACATTGCCTTGTTTGGGTGTAAGAGAGAAAGAGATAACCGTAAACTTTCTTCTCTCTTACACAATGGTATGCAGACGACAGTTCGAAAATTTCAGCCACAAATGTCCATCCAATCATATTATAGAGATCAATGGCAATGGACCAAATCGTGACTCTAAAGTTTGTCATCTGCTTGCTAGCGAGGGGATAGATTTAACTGTTTCTTTCAATGTTCTTATGCAAAAACGTGTGTCTGATGAATAAAAGTTCTTTTTTTAAAAATAGTGAAGTATTATACCCCACTTGACTGAAGACACATTTACATTAAAGGATATACAATTCAGTTTTAAAGGTTATACTGTACAAATAAGAATAAAATCTTTAATACAGTATATTGAAATATGTACCTAACGCCCATGTTGTTTACATTCTGCAAAGACTATAATATATTTCAAATTGGTTATTAGCTTATATAATGGTTTTAGAATTAAAACATTATATTTAAAACGATACCGTAACCTAAATGAAAAAAGATAGTTTAAAACTTAATTGAATTAGTTTGGATGGCAAACTTTGTGTAGTAGTTTAACACTCCAATTATAATTTAAGCTATAATTTGCATGAAGTGTTACCTACTATATTACAATATTTTTTAAAGTTGGATCATAGCTTTTATAGCCTATTGCTTTCAAAAGCCACATTATATTTAATGTTCGATAACTATACTGAAATAGGGTCGCTTAAAACTGAATTACATGTGTATGATTAACCAACTTTGTGGAGTTATTATACATTCAAACTATCATTTAGGTTATAGAGCCTGTAGGAAGTAATACTATATTATAATATATTAAAAGTTTGCTTTCAGCTTGTATATTGCTTTCAGAAACCATATTATATTTAATGTTCATAACTATAATAAAATAAGGTCGCTAAGAACATAAATTACTTTTGTTCGAATGAAAAAATATGTGTAGAAATCTTAACGTTCAAACAATCATTTAGATTATATTCTTATAGGAAGTATTAACATTTTAGCCTAAATATACTTATTTAAAGAAACAAATCATGAATGTTGAACATAATTATGCTCTTCAAACCTTTTATTAGCAGATTTATTTCGTTTAACTAATCATATATTGATATATCTAACATATTTATAAAAATTAGCAAACGGTGTCGAAATGCTACATTGCCTTGTATGTGTATAAGAGAGAAAGAGATACCCGAAATCTCCTTTACTCTTACACAATGATGTGCAGACGACAGATCGAAGATTTTAGCCGTAGGTGTCCATACAGTTATATTATAGAGATCAATGGGTAGAAGATAGGGATGGGAAAAACTGCTCCTTTAGTGGAGCAGGAGCAATCTGCTACTGCTCCACCACTGGACCTGTTCCTTTTACCTGCTCCTTTTTGTCACAGTTTCTATATACAAAACTACTCCCAGAGCCTAATTTTTTTTAAGCATCGTGTCTACTGCCAGTTCGGTTTATAGCCATATGCACTAATTGCGCTAATTTGTTAGGGACGGAGATGGATGATTTTAGAGGAAGTGCACCCACATTTTTGTGAAGTGAGAGTGGAAAACATTTACGTAAAACCACCCTCATTGCAACCAACCAGGATCGAACCCCAATCTCCCTATATCGGCAGTTCAATCTATTGCAAGAGTAAAACCAGGGACTAGGGGTCTGCAACCTTTTTGATATCGTGGGCCATATGTGTTTAAAAAATAATAATTGTTGGACCTATTTGAAAAAAAAAAGTTCAACTTTACATTTTTCATGTAGCAATTAGTTATTAATTCTATTGAACACAATTGTTTTCTAAATATTTTTTGGGCTAAATAAAACCAGTCAGTGGGCCGTAGATTGCTGAACCTTGCCTTGAATCATTTGATCACCAAGTGGGCCCTTTCAATGTTCAACATTAACGTAGCAATTTATTGTGATAATACATTACATACTGTACTTGTATTGTGGAAATATTGTTTTTTACTACGAAAGCTTTCCTCCTAAAAACTCATTTGTGACTCCCCAAACCAACACTTAGCTAGGTCTATAATAGATAAGTAAGGTTGCGCTGGACCTGATCTCAGCGCTGTAACAAGAACACAACGTATCCACTTCCTTTCTACTGTACGACTGCTCCAAAATATCTCAGGAGCATAAAGGAACAAGGTTGTTCCAGACCTGTTACAGCGCAGCCTGTCACAGAGACGAGGAGCAAGGTTACTTTGGACCTGTTCCAGCGCTGCCTGTGACAGAGAGACGAGGAGCATGGTTACGCCGGACCTGTTACAGCGCAGCCTGTGACAGAGACGAGGAGCAAGGTTCCTCTGGACCTGTTCCAGCGCTGCCTGTGAAAGAAAGTAGAGAGACGAGGAGCAATGCCAAGCGTTGATAAACACTTCTAATACGTAGCTGTTTTGTGCTGCCATCTACCGTACAATATGGTAACGACGCAGTCTCGACTGAGAGAAAACAGTAGAAGCTCGGAGAAAACAAATGGGAATACAGTAATAGGTTTAACGTTTCAAACTGACCTGTGACAAAAAGGAACAGCTCCTTTCGTCTGTCAGGAACAGGCTGTGAATGTGACGTCAGAGGAGCAGTGACAAAGGAGCAGGTTGTGATTTCACAACCCATCCCTAGTAGAAGATACATTTGCAACAAATAAGTGAAGATAGACATCATGGCTTCAATGGGATAAAAGCAACTTTACTTTATTTATTTTAAATTAGGACCTAGTTTTGACATTATATTTCAGTATCTTAATAAAATTAGCACATTTATTAATTTAATTGGGTAATAATACAAAAAAGAAGATGATGAAAGAAAATACTTTTATCAATATCATCATCGTGGAACCCTTCACTATTCCCTGGGTACGGTGTTTATGAACAAGCTATCACCAATGCTATTAGCAATATGGTCAGTTATGTTATCAAGTATTAGCAGTGATCTCTATATTATACTGGATGGATATAAGCATATGCATTGCCAAGGACCAAAACGTGACGCTCCAGTTTATCGTCTGCTTCATTGTGGGGGCACAGATTTAACGGTTTCTTTCAATGTTCTTAGGCGAAAAAAGTCTCTGATGAAAAAGACACTCTATACTAACACACTCCTATGTATCTGGTGGTTTATAGCTTATGACACTGCTCTGTCTCTGGTCGTTCTAGTCTAAGACATTCTTAAGTCTATGGTAGATATAGACTAAGACACACCTAAGTCTCTGTTGGCTATAGACTGAGACACACCTATATCTCTGATAGTTGTAGCCTAAAATTATGCTCTTTCTCTGGTGGTTATTGCCTAAGACACTGTTATATCTCTATTGGTTATAGCCTAAGACACTGCTCAGTTTCTGGTGGTTATAACCTAAGACACTGCTATGTTTTTGATGTTTATATGCTAATACATTGCTCTGTCTCTTGTGGTTATAGCTTAAGACATTTCTCTGTGTCTGATGGTAATTGCCTACATGACTGTTATTGTCTCTAGTGGTTATAGCCTGAGACACTCCAATGTCTCTGGTGATTATAGCCTAAAACACTGCTCTGTCTCTGGTGGTTATAGCGGCATCACTCTCACAATAGACTGGCTGAAGATGACAGGCAAATCAGTGTTCAATCCTGGTCGAGTCCGCGAAACTCAACCTTCTTCACCCCTAACACATTAGCATAATTAGTCTGTAGGTGTATAGCCTGAACAAGCAGTAACAAAACACAAATGGTGGTTAGGTCTATTTAGCCTCTGAGCCCTTGGGAGTGAGTATCAGCTGGTTTGATTTAAAGGGGGTAAAGCGGTGGGAGGAAATAGTAACAGTAATCTGTTTCTAGAGAAAGTGTTGCAAACATTTTTAATGTATTGATTTTTTTTATTATTTCACATTCTAGACTTTCAAAGAAGTATTAAGGTTATTTATTAATTATTGTTTTATGTAAATATAGATATTTTAAATAAAAACAGCAAAAATCAATGTAGTGTTCAGAGTAATATAAAAAAATGTATATGCTTAGCTCGAAAACAATGCCATTTATTTTTTTCTCTTCACTGTCTTCAAATTATGAACATGAAAACGTTTGTATTTATATATATTGTAACATATACATTATATTATGTAAGCATTAGAGACTATTGTCCTTTGTTTTGTGGTTAATTTAAGCTTAACATAATAATGTTCAGTGCATTGTAGCACGAGCTATTGGCTCGGTTTGAATTTAAGCTTTCACGCTCCTCCAGCTGTAAAAACAGATGGCCTAGTCTGGGCCATGTGTTTTATATTAATTAAGTTTCGTGAGTTCACGCATGCACATTGGGAAGACTTGTTCTCGGAGATTTGCAGGAAGGAAGGCGGTAAGGACACTCTGCCATATGATTATCTAGAATAGACATGTTTTAATATCTCAGTAGAATAACTTGGAAACCAAGGACATGTGCAAAGTCGAAAGCAGAGTCATGATCAAGGCCGTAGTCGGGGGGAGTGGGGGGGTTCAGGGTTAACCCCCCCCCCCCCCAAATGTTATGAACAAAATATATATGGCTTTATTTATGGTTCAAACATTATTATTATATTATTATTATTATTATTATTAGCACCGCGTCTTACTACCCGTTCGGGTTATGGTTCAAACAATATCAAAATTAAGGTACAAGTACAAATTAGGGGGCTGTGTTACCATAAAAAGCACTTCAGAGAGCTTCCAGAGGTGTTTATTATTTAGAATTTTTTCTAGCCTTCGGGGAGTTATGGTGTTATGTTATCATAAAAATAATTTTCAGATAGCTTCTAAAGGTGTTTAATATTTAGAATTGTTCCTATTTTTCGGCGGTTAGGGGGTTATGTTGCCATAAAGAAACACTTTAGAGAACTTCTAGAGCCGTTTAATAATTAGAATTTGTCCTAGCCTCCGATAGTTAGGGGGTAGTGTTGCCATAAAACACTTCAGATAGCTTCTAGAACAGTTTTTTTTTGGAATTTTTCTAGCCTCCGTCAATTGGGGGATGGGTCCACCTGAAATTATTGGCTGGCTACGGCCTTGGTCATGATCATAGAAAATAATTATATATTTATTACGAGTGTTAAATGAAAATGATGGTAACAATATGACAGTTAATTAAGCACAATTAAAATAAGCTATTTATTGTACACACAGAAATTTAAATATAATTTTTAATTGTGTTCAAAAGTGGGAGAAAAATTTACTATAAATAACACATGTTTCCAAAAATTAGATTTGATTAAAAAACATTGTCATGTTTTACTTTAAATATTTCAAGAGGTATATATACATTTTTGCAATGTATGGAGCTGAAACATAAGGAAAAAGGAAAATACATTTTTGGAAAGTTTTGAGATGTGGTGTTGAAGAGAATAGTGAAGATCAAGTGGATGGACAGGGTGACTAATGAAGAGAATCTAAGAAGAGTTTATGGAAAGATAACCATTACCCAAGTGATTCTATGGAGAAAGGCTAACTGGTTGGGTCACATTATGAGAAGAAATGTCTTATTGAGTGACGTCATAGAAGGCAAAGTGGAAGGTAAAAGGGGCCCAGGAAGACCATGAATTCAAATGATTGATGACCTCAAACAAGAAAAGATGATTTAGTTTCAGGATCTAAAAAAGGAAGCTTCTAATAAGAAACTCTGAATGACTCCATTTGAACAAGGCAATGGACCTGTCGTAAGACAGAACACTAATAATATAATAATAATAATAATAATAAAAGATGCCCATTTCAGACTTAGCGGGAGTTGTTCATAAATATGCATAGAGCCAACATAAAAGTATTGCTTTTCCCACACAATTGGAACGAGTCTTATAATGTGATATATTTGAAAACTTTTCAACTCTTGAACTTAGTTAAACACAATGTTAATTTTCAAATTTTGTAAAAAATAATTTGTTTGGATTAATTTTTGTAGTTTGGATTTCTTTCACTAAACAGGTCTTTCAGGAATAATATAATTTAAAATTGATATTTTAAAAATATTTGCACAAAATCATGCTTAAAAATACAAAATGGAACACTGCAACTTAAAAAAAAAAATCTTATCGGTTGGCATGTGGTCTCTGCCTTGAATTACTTATGAGTATGGAGCACCTTATAAAAATTACAAATATATTTTTATGTGTTCAACATTTATTTATAACATCTCACTATATTATTAGTGTTATTTTATAAATATTAAATATCATTGGTGACAGCCTCAGATACTAATCCGTGCAAGTAGGTCTAGTAACTTTTCTAGCTGTCAAAATTGTCCATTCGTAAGAAAATTGGGGTGTATACCAGTTTGCCAGTAACGAGGAGGTTGGGCTTCGAATACCGGCTGGGTGGGAGGCCTATAAAGAGTGTTTTAAAATGTTTGCTACTCTACTCCACGTGCTATTGAGAGACACTTATTGTTAGTCATCTTAACATATTATTGTGTCACAACAATACAGCGACAGCAACAAAGAATGCATTTATTGTCGAGGTCTTCATGTCGGCAATATTAGATTACTCAACTATACTTGGTCGATGAAAGAATAACAAATATTAAACATTACAAAGCAAATTTAAATTAATGCTTTTACAATCGTAAACAAATACAAATGATAGTTAGTATGTATATTATAAATAAGGCACTTTTGTTGTGCTTTATTAATTATTTTTTCTTGCTACCATATATGGAGAGGGTGAATGGGGTGCTCTAGTTTTAATCACTACTTAAAAAGTTAAAACCATAAAATGAAACTTTAGTTATTCACAATTATCTCAATAGTTGAATGGAGCGCGTGTTAATGTGAAAAGATACTAGTGCTTTCTAGCTTCTTACCTGATCAAAGGAACTAAAGGAGCTTCTGTATCTAAGGCAATTGAAGCTTCTTTGTCGACTTGTAAAAGAGCAGTATGGTTAAGCCTCCTTTGTGTCATCGATGACCTCAAATATTTACAGTAACTTAAGCAAAAATGTACAAGTAACTAATATTTTCCTCAACCCCTGCAATGCAGGGGTACTTTTACGCTCGACCCCTACACAAGCAGGCCTGCAGGGGTCTGTTCTCCGCCACTGCTATCAACCGAGGTTCATTCCTATCTTGCATCTTGTTCTCTTTCCTTTCACTGTCTCGAATCCAGATGTTTGGCGCCATTTTTCTCTTTAATTATTTATATAAAGAAAAGATTGATTAAAGTTTTCCTACACTGCAAAAATGCTAGGGTGAAATTTAAAAAAAAAACAATAAATTTTCCGAAAATTCAGTACAAACAAAAGTAGTATATATATTTTTTCTTTTCAGAAAACACAAAACAAAAATTACAATAAGTAACATAATGCAACTAAACATTTGCTTGACATTTTTAACAAATTGGTACATTTAATAAAAAAAACATAGACACAAAATTCTAAAACTGATAATCACTGTGCTATCTTCAAACTTCTGAAAAAAAATATACTTTTTTGCTAATGTTTTTAAAAATTCTAACTATGGGTAACATAATTATTTCTTAATATATTTGTTACAACACTTACAGAAGGTAAAATGAAATACCTAACTAATCTTTGGTAAATAATGAAACCCACAATAAATTTTCTGCAAACTACTATGGTATTCAACCATTATAACATGGTTGGGGAAGAAATTATTCATGCTGGGTTCTACACAAAAATTACCCTTAATATGGTACATAATAAGTGCACAATACAATACATCAACATACATTGAGTGCAAATTTTTGAGATAAATATAACTTAGCTTAATACAAATTACAACTTGATCAAATACTGAAAAAAGTCCCACTATTGTACTATTATGTAAACCTTTGTGGACACAAATTATTTAATACTAATGTGTGAAAAACATTTATGAGTGTTTTTATCACGCAAGTGAGATTATATAAAAAAAAATTGATTGCAAAGTTGGTATATTTTAACAATACTATACGTTTATTAAAATAGCATTGTCTCAACACACATTTGCTAGGTTTAAAGTTGTTTTTAAATTGTTTTATTACAATCACCTCCTTACACAGTATAAACATATAGGGATGTGCGAAGCTTCGACTCGGCTTCGAAACTAATTCCAGCTTCGAAGCTTCATGAATAAAATATTGACAGCTAAAATACTATATTTATGGTCAATTATTGCCATTTATATATGATATAAAACAATTTATTTGGAAAAAAGTAAATGAATTGTAAGTTGTAATATAACTTGATTTATTAGATTAAAATGAAATATTAATAACAATAAGTAAAATATAATATATTTTTCTAGTGTAAAAAAAAACTAACAAAAAAAATTTGAACTTCGAGAATATTTTACATATTCGATTAGAGTTCGCTTCAAATTGAAAAAGTGGACTTCTCACACCCCTAAAACATAAGATTTCAACAATGCTCAAGCTTTAAACTATAGTATTACATTAAATAAGTCCCAAATAAAATTAGAAAATAACATCAACACAGTAATAAATGAAATAATATTAAACTTCAATAAAAAATACCTATTTTTAGAAATAATTTTATATCTCGTCATATGTAAATTTCACAATACCACATACAATTCCCAGCAGCATCACATGATTATTTCAAAATAAGTATATTATAAGGTGTAAACACAATATATTGTACTAAGGATTTGTAATTCAAAGAATTTGATGTGCGAAAGATCACAGAGTCCAGCAGAAATAGAGTAGGCTTTCCAAGATTATTTTAGCTTTAAACCAAAATAATAGGTCATGAATAAAAAATAAAGAAACTAATATCGGTATAGTCACTTCATTTAAAATTGCAGTCTTGAAATCCAAATTAACACTTCCATTTTGCCATTTTTGAGACAAAATGATCTTCACAAACAACAGCATAAATTAAGAAAACATTTGTCACCAATCCCCATAACCTTTTTTGTTGACAATGATAATTTGTAGAAGATATAAAAACATCAGAAATTTTCTAGTTTTAATTTTCTACAGAAAGTGAAGTGATGGTGCAATAATACTGACTATAAGAAGATCCTATAATTTAGGAAATATGCTACAAGTGATAGTGTGGTCGAGAATTAATTTAGATGATTCTTATGGTTTTAATTCTCTTAATTTATAGTAGTAACGAAGCCATTGAAAATAAGGCTACATTAAAATTTTAACTTTCACGCATTGAAGTGAGATCGGGAATTAGATTAATACTTCTGAGAAATCTGGAGCTTTTAATTCCCCATTTATGTTTTAAATAGCTTTTTTTTTGTGCAATGTTTTTACCTTAATTAAATTTTTGGATTGTAAAGCAAAACCAGATAATAGCTTTCCTATTTCATAATTCTTCAAATATCTATTTTTTAAGTGTTACATAGTAAATGTGAGTAAAAAGAATAAATAAGCAACCATGCACAGAATAATAATAGGTAATAAAATTATTTTTGTTCTACTTCTGTAATTTTTGAGTTCAACTCTCTCTAAAATAAAACTTTCTACACATAGGAATTTTAGAGTGAAAGAAAATATTTCAAAATACATGTTTAGTGAAATCAACATTAATACATTCAACTTTGCATTACAATTTATCAATTATTATTTTGATTCCACACGTCTTAATCATGAGAAGAAAGATTACACAACCACACAAAACTCAACTAACCGGGATTTTTCAACATCTCTCTTCTGAAACTTGAATAAAAAGTAAAAAAGTTACACTTCTTTAATCATTACAGGTATTCAGAATTTAAAAAATATTCTTAACTAAATGCAAATCAATGAAGCTAATGCTAAAATGTTACATAATACTAAATACAATAAATTATGTGATGTACATTTTATGTGATCACTAGTATTTAACATTTACTTCCATGTAAATACTCTTTTTAGTGGAAAATGTGTGCAAATGTTGTTTATTTTACACAATTATTGTTTTATATATATGTCTATAGCATAGTTTTATTTTTGTGTCACACTGAAAATGTGCTTTATTATTTATCAAAGCTTGTACTCTAGTATGACAACTGTTGATCCAATAATGATCGTGCAGTAAGTAAGTCGACTACAAGAAACCAGGTACTACTAATCACCAATGTTTATTCTGAATATAATCCAGATATTGCAATTAAACTATTGTATATATTAATGCAGTTTATTTTTTGCATCGGTTGCATCACTTGAACAAATGATCAATATTTGATGAACACAAGTCGCAATCGAGAACTAGCAAAATCAGATCTAAGCTTTGTTCAATCACAAGACATATTAACATGAAGAGCTCTTAAGGTCACTCAGCTCTGCCAGTAGCCTCTGTGCTCCGTTCTTGCCTTGCTGCACAGCATAGCGGTCCTTGAGCGTGGTGAGCGCTGTCAAGAGGCGGTTGTTAGCAGCGTCCAATGCAGCTATTTGATGTTCCTGGGCTTCGATCACACGCTGTTTGTGAGTCAAAGCTTCAGACATATTTAGCTCCTTCCGTCGCAGTTCTTCCTCAACGGATATTAACCTATAGAAGAGAAACCCAAACAGTTTTGACAAATTATTTGATTTTTAATAAAACCTTAATGGACAAAAAACAATGTAGGGTGTTCAAAAACAAGGTGCCTAGGGATGATATTTAGTCCATAAAGAATACTGTAGAGTGAAGGAGGTTATGTAATGATGAGTTACATAACCTATATTCATCACACGACATTGTTAGGATAATCAATTCTTGTAGATTACGGTGGGCAGGACATATTGCACTAATGGGAGAATCTAGAGCCATATTCAGGGTACTAACTAGCAAACCCAATGGAAGAGACTATTGGGAAAACCTAAGCCCAGATGGGAGAATAACATTAGAATGGACCTGAAAGAGATAAGGTTTAAAGGGGTGGACTGGATAGAACTACCTCAAGATAGGGAAAGGTGGCATAATTTTGTAAGTGCGGCAATAAACTATTGAGTTTCTAATGCTATAGAAGTAAAACTATATTTAACAACCCATTTCAAATGTCAAACCTACAATGGTTTTAGGAGTTGTTCAAGATATACATTATCTCTGTAGTAAAATAATCAGTGAAAATACACAACTATGGATCTCTGATCTCGTCATCGGCAAACCAGACCAGACAAAGTCAAGCGATGTGAGCATCTTCAAAGCTGTTTATATGAATAATCAAGAGTTTTGAATGGCCAAACCAAGAGGTTGGGAGATGTACCTTGAAATTATGCCCTTCATCTTGTTGTCCATGTGTCCGAGGGAATGGTCAGAGTCGGCATCATGATCAGCCTGAGAATCCCTGAGCTGCTCAGCTTGTTGTAGCTTCAACTTCAACAGCTCAATGTTTGACTGTAACCGTTCAATCTCACGTTTATACTGAAACACCAACATTCAGTATATTTGTAATCGGGTCAGTATTTAAACACATGCAACACGTGCAGATGCACACAGTGGCAAAATAAATTTATATAAGAACACTAAAGCAAACTTGAACATAGCTAATAAATATATTTATAGCATTTAGTGTCTATTTATATATTAAAAATAAAAAGAGCGAACTGTTATCCTGCTCTTGTCATTCATTATTAAAGAACTACTCTTTTATGTTGATCAGCGTGGTAGCACACAGCTCCTGCAAATCGACTGAAGCGTTGCAAGTGTTCTAATCTCGTACTTTCACTTCTTCCATTAAGTTATGTTGTTATTGCTCTGTTTACTTGTTCACAGTGACCAGTGAGGTTATTTGTTAATGTTTAGTTTAATCATTCTTTTTCAAAAATTCAGTAATGTTTAAACATTTCCACATTTCTATGTTTTTTCTGTGAAATGTGTAAATGTCAAGAAATTGTAGCTTACTTTATAATTAAAATGGGTGGATGATCTAGGCTCATAGGTGCTGCACACGGGGTAAAAAGGCAGAATAAAGGTTACAAAGAGAGAGTTATGATTTTACTAAATACTCCCGGGAAAGGACTCTTACTTTAGTGCCTTTGGAAAAAAAATTGATAAGGATTGATTCTCTAAGTAAAAGTGAAGAGAGTCAGTAAAATAAATTATTAGGGGCATAAAATTATTCTAAATACAGGTATGCTTGTAATATATATTTAATGACCATCGTTTATAATTATACTATTACTCTCTGTGCCAGTGAAAGCTTGTCCTTAAAAATAAAATTTCTTGTTTTATCTAAATAACTTATACTTTGGTATCACTCAGGTAAGTGAGTTGGCTATCCATCAATTTAAACCATGTACATATAATGAGGCGCTTAAAATAAGAAGCTTTTTAATAAAGAGATAAGGGGGTATAGCAATAAATTTATAAAGATGAATGGCTTTTATATAAAAGGAACCGAGATAATGAAACCTAAGCCTCCAGGTATATATAAATTGTTTATTTACACAAATATTTATATAAAACACATTTTTTAACACTTCTAGAATTTCTATTAAAATTAAAATGGATAAAATATGTGGTTTGTTCTCTTTATGTAATCTTATCTTCAAATATTAAGATTACTTTTAACTTTGCCTATTAATAATCAGCAATAACGATTGATTTTCTGCAAGAGGCAGCCATTACCTCTTTGTCAAATGGCAGAACTGTAGTGTGTTAATTGTTTTTTTTCTTTACATTGTAAAAGTCATATCGTATATGTTTCTATCCATATACAACAAAAATTATAATCTAAAATACTCTCAATATTTTGTTTTGAAGCCTACTTTGCATAGTCCAATTCTTTGATATATTTTTTAATTTTTAATATTCAAAGTAATCAAGAAACCACATTTTACAAACTCCCCTTATCATGGCTATTTATTCTAAAATAAAATACTATCCTATCTCGGAAGCATAAATTAGTTTATGAATGGTCTCAATATATAGTTATTTAGAACACATTTATGAATAAGCACTTCAAGAGGTTGGTCAAGTAACTGGAAACCACTAAGTAGTACATTCCAATTTATAAATCAACAATCTATATAAAATAACATACTTGGTCGATATTTTTGTGGGGCCGGTGTTTTGTGCACCGGCTGTGGCAACTGTCATCATCCGAAGAGTCTGATAAGTCTCTGGTTGAATCCAAAGAAAGTCGACGCCTTAGTTTTGAGCAACAAACTCCAACTCCTTGGTCTAGAAAAGCATGTCACAAAAGTATTTTTACTACACTTTAGTTTAACATGAAACAACTACCATACATGGAGATTAAAAAAAGGTTATATTTCCAGTGATTTAAAATCTATGACCAAAACAAAACTTGCCATATTTAAAATTTTCCCTTTTACAATCCATTAGTTAGTTAATACACATCTACTTCACAGTTAACTTTGCTACGCGCATAAACAGACTTGCCTTTGTGGCCAGCCAGGAGATGATTGTAATGGCTTCGCAAATTAAATGAGGTTTACACGGAATGTGTGTTTATTTGTCCAGTCTATAGCTTTTTAGTGATCATATGGTGGCTGCGTTGTTGGTTAAAATAATAAAACGTCATTTATTTAAATTCTTATTTATTATTCACTTGCACCAATTCTTTAGCTAGTGTGTTTAATTAATTAACAAAATCATATATTTAAATTACTATTTATTATATTGGTTGGCTTCTAATATTTTACTCTGTACCCTCACGCGTCGTGGTTAGTGTGAGAGTGGCCGTCGACAGATTTAAGATAAATTCACAATATTAATTAATTTGTATGTGATGTAATTTCATTACTTTTGTTTATCACGCCTGTTTTTCTATTCTACTAAATCAACCCGATACAAATACCCACATGGTTAACGCGAGGTTTTGATCAAAGATTCACCAAACTTGACTCCCAAGGGTGACCCGGGAGCGTCCTTGGCGCAAGCCCGGCGAGACAGGAGTAACGAGTCTCCTAATCGAATCAACTGATATTTTTTTTTAAATATCAGGAAAACACTCCCATTGGTCTTAAAGATTCAACATAACCTAACTGTCCCCCAGACTGTTAGCGCAGTCTAAGACAAGGGAAGAAAATCACCCCTCTTTTTAGCTTTTAGGAAGCTATTGTTGGACTGGCGGCGACTTACATAATAGTCCTTAATACCTGGCTAGCAGGTTATTAACCTTGCCATACCCCGCTACTGTCTACAAGGTTGCTAAAAACATCTTATTTTTAATGTGAATAATGAAGTGCAGCAACTTATGTGGTCAATTTATAAAAACAAATTAAACTTTGGAGATTAAACCCGTTTAAAAATTATATATAAATACACAAACACATATATTCATAATTTTCAGTATCTCAATACTTAGCTCTAAAATCCTATTGAGTGAAAGTTCGGCTGTCTAAACCAAATTGAAATAAGTTGGCGTTCAAGACTTAAGGAGTGGAACTAAATTCAGTTAAGTAACGTCTAATCAACTTTTCAATTAACAATTAATCTTTTATAACCTCATCCTTCTTTATATGTTTCAAGGTTAAATGATTTATTAACCTCTAACAACTAAATTTATATAATAATTCCCTGTCACTTATATCAAAGTTTTCTTTCTCTAAAACTTTAGTTCACTATTACCATGTCTTATTCAGTTATTCGCCAATCTAATATTTTTTTATGTTTTTAATTCTTTAACCTGTAATCTTTAATATCAATGTATATGTTACTTTTGTTATAATTTTAATATGTTTAATGTATTTTAACCCATTCAACTGTCCTGGTTATATTTACTCCAGTTTAACTCTCACAAAATATAACTTGATTCTATTATCAATTTTAAATCCTTTATTCAATATATGTTATACTTATTTTCTGACAATTTTTATTTAAACTCTTTATGATCTATATTTTAAGGTTATTCTTCAATTCACCGTATAACCTGGTAATCTTATATGCTTTCTAGTTTTACTTTAAAGTATGTACCTGATTTTTTATTCATTTAAACCTATTTATAACTTATTCTTAGGCATTCCTTTCAATTAATTAATATCATAACTCTCCTTACTAAATCACCATGAATTTAATTAAAATTGAAATAATTTGAAATTGGTTACTTTTTATTGTGTCCATTATTACTTATTTTTCCTTTTCCATTTTGTGTCAGTAAATTGTAAAAGTATTCAATGTGGCCTCTGTGATTGATCTTGCGATAATCAAACATAGCAGTTTTGTTTTGGTATTATTTTAATACTATTTACACATGTTTTTTAGTTTTTATTTTTACATCATAGTACAGTATTTAAATAAATAACATTTTAATGTGAGTTTGGATACATGAGAAAATAGAGAAAATAGTGAGTTGGTAAATGTTAAGGAACTGTATTTAAAAAAGTAATTATGAGATCTATAAAAAATAAAAATAAAATATACATATATATAAAAGATATTTTTACACAATAATGTACCAACAGCCGTGGTTAACGAGAATATATGTGCAAAAACTCACCCGTATTACTGCCATAGAAGCAATGATGATTTGGTGCGTGTGTAGACTGTCCATTGGCTGCCCTCCAGTTGTTCGTTCTTAGAGAACACTGGGGATTAGTGCGTGGTGCTCGTAATCCAGGGGAGAATCGGCGCCCTGTGGGAGGGGTAAGGGTCGAAGGAGATGGTGACAAATCCACCCCTCCGGCTTTCTCTACGCCTGCACCATTCTCATCTGATGAAGAGGTAGAAGAGTGCCTTCTGCGAACATTTCTGTGCCCTGCGTGGCCATTGACAGGCGACGAAGTGGCGTTCATATCCATATGATAGACAGGATTGGTAAAAGCCAATGGCGCAGAGTTTGGCAAGCTAGTGTTGTTTGTAACATTCCCAGGTGCAGAAGTAGTGTTATTGTTGTTGTTGATCATCAAGTCAACAGGGCTTGAACTTTGACTATAAGCAAAACTTTGGTATCCAGAAGAGGCAACATTTGAAAGTTGAGAGATAGAAATTTGACTTCCTTTATTTGTATTGTGTTCGGAAAGAATTTCATCGTCTGCATAGTGAATTAAATCAGAAAGTTCATCCAAGTTACCGTTACCGTTGACGTTACCGTTTACCATCGTGGTGTTTCCACTGAGTCCGTTGGTGATGGAAGCAGACCGGTTGGTCCTATGATTATGTATACTGGAAGGTTGGCAGTACACATTGCATGGGTGAACGTGTACAGAGCTTTGGTTTGAGTGCGAGAAAGGTGGGTCGCAGTAGCTATCAACTGTTGACAGCTGGAGCTTGGGCAGGAAAGCGTTGCGAGGAAGGGTGGATGCTCGTGGGACCATCGGCGATCTTGTTGGTGGGTTTCCGACCACGTGGACCGAGTTGGTCATGCCCCCGTTGCTGATGATAGAGCCGTGGAGCGAGTTGCTCATGAGGGAACCATGGTGGGAGTTGGTCATGGTAGATGAACTGTTGCTAATCATGGACATACTCATCTCATTACCAGAGTTATTATTGCTACTGCTGTTGTTGTTGTGATTCATGCTGAAATGGCCAGGAGGGGTGCCATTGCGACAGACTGTCGGATCATTATACCTGCAAGACAAGAAATATCGAAACATTTAAATTAGGACGGAACCCTTGAATTATCAATTCCTTAAGGATATTCAAGATGAAACTTTTCTTTCAGTGAAATTTGATTTAGAGTTATTTGTGGTTCAGAACCATTTATAGTTATGGGATTAAATTAACAACCAGACCCCAGATCAATAATATAACATTTAGTTAATATTTATATTTACTCCTATATCTATATTTTTTTCCAAGATTCTGATTTGAATTTGTAAAATATTGGATTCGACCCAATTCTAAAAAAAAATTATCAATCTTTATAGGAGTATAAGAATGTGTTCTCACATAGTGGTGTTAACTCACCTGAAGATGTTCCGCTGCAGTGACTGGAAGGCGTGAAGAGGCTCAGACAACCTATTGTTGTTATTGTTCTCAAGCTGAGGAGGAGCAGGGGGAGAGCTGTGCTGGCGCAGCAGTCCTGGAGGTTGGGTCAGCGCCAGTCTCACTCTGTCCAGGATACGTTGCAGACGCTCCACCTCCCCATGTCCAGGGACCCCTGGCCCCACTTTAGCTAAAGACTCTTGCAACAGGGCTGCCAATATACTCAACTGCTTGCCCAGGTCGATGTACCCGTCAAACTCTAGTCCCCCGTGAGGGGTATGGAGGTCCTTGGGTACACGGGTCTGTCACACAAACACATATTTTACATAGATGGAACATAGAAACAACAATTTTAAAATGCTTGGTTGTTTTAATATAGGGGTGTGCGATGCTCCAAAAAATTCAACCTCGATTCAAGAGTAAAATTACAGCTTCGATAATTATAAAGCTATGCAAATAAAAATTTAAAAAAATTGAAAGTTAAAGTACTCATTTATGTTTATTTTTTAATTTTCTGCTGTTATTTTCATTAAAATTAGTGTTAATATAAAAAAAACTTAAATAATTATCTAACATATTGTGATAACTCAATTTATTAGTTGAAGAAAAAATATATCAATTCCGTTTGGAATAAAGAATTTTATAAATTATATTTAATACCCAAATTTATATAGTCATGCAATGTATTTTTATCTAACAATGCATTTTTTCTAAAAGTTCTAACTTCGATTCGGATTCAAGAGTGTCTCATATTATTTGATTCTACTTCGCTTCGAAATGAAAAAGTGAACTTCGCACATTTCTATTTTCATGTAAGAAAGAAGTGTAAATATTGATTGGAACAAACACAATATGGCTTATAAAATGTAAATAGTAACATAGTTCACACTTTACAGAGCTGACAATGTATAAAGGGGTAATTGTTTGGGAATCTTAATATATTCAGGTCACGGGTTCTTAATCAAACAAGCATGTTAAGAACATGAAACTATAATTTATTTTCTTACAGTTAAAATTTAAAATGGTGGTAGCCATTTGTTTTATAAACAACACAATTTCCAAATTAATATAATTTCATAAGTGCCAATCACTATACTATAAAGACATAATTAAGGTATGCAACACAATGATTACCATTAAAAAATTATCTTGATATAATTTTGTTTAACTTGTCAGCATAAATTAACTGGACATAATTCTGCAAGTTTTACAAGAGACAAATTTATAAGTTGGAGGCTATGGCTCTACAAAAATATGACCTTTAATAAAGAATGCTATCAGATATAATATATAGGTTTTATATGGAATTTTTACATAAAATATGCATTGTTCTTTGCATTAGTTTAAAAAAAAGTTCTGGTAAGAAGTGTAGATATGGCCTTTATAAAATGATTAATTCAGATATTTCTGTAGTTTTTTCATCCGGTTTTAAGTTTTTGTGTAAAATAAAGCAATAGTTCCCAATGAAGTGGTGAAATTACATTTAGCTGAGTCAAACTAAACTTACAGAGATGAGCTGCAAAAAGTTCTTCATGGAGGCAGCCTCTCTTTCCAAGAAGTCGTTCATAAACTCCATGAAGTTCTCCTTGCCTTGGAACCTGGTGAAGTTGGCCAAGGTCTGAAGGGTTTTAGCCACAAGCGTCAAGTTGCGAGCACCTTTCTCATTTGGATACTCTGTGAAATAGGAACGCAAGTAATTAGGAAATAAATATTAGGAATAAGTTCTTTGAATCCTTAAGGACATTCAGAAATCATTAACTCAAGAATCAGGAAAAACTTTTAATTTTTAACTGGATATTTTATGTATTAAGCTAAAGTAGTTTAGTCCAACTTAAGACAAACCTAAAACCAGACACAAAAGATCGCGTGATTGTGTTAACATCTGGATTATACTAATATTTTTTATAACAACTAAAGAATTAATGTGAAAAAAATTAGAAATATACTCTTTAATACTTGTTTATATGTGTATTTGTTCCAAATTTAGAGATGAGTTTCATGGATAAAAAACAAAACAAAAAAAAACTTGCCTTTAATTTGAATATTTGATAGCGAAGAATATCAACACCACACAGGTATGATGCAATATTTCTTACCGTGTATGATGTTGAAGAGACTTGGCGACAAGATGGCAGGACACAAGAATCTCAAGAAGATGGATGCAGAAATAAGGTTATCACTAATATCTTCTCGGCCCATCACAACAAGACGCTCTTTGAATGTGTGGAAACACTCTCGAAGTTCTCTATAATAGAGAGTGTTTGTTACACACAATGAAACTCCAACAGCAATGTATATTATTTACGTTCGACCCCTATAGATAGATATTAAATAACACACAAACTGATATATTTTATACCTGAAAGTAGATCTCAATGATAATAGAAAGTAGATATCGTAATATTTATAGCTGTATAAAAATATTCCAATAAGTTGTGGGTGGATTTATAAAACTTTTCTATACATGATCAACTTCATCATGTTAGGTTAGTTTCAAGGAAATAGAAATTTGACAATTAAATTTAGTACATTTCTTCCTGTCTCCAATCTGAATTAGGACTCACATGGGAAAAGTATCATGAGAAGTGAGAATCCGAGCCCAGGCGAGTTCTACAGCCGCCCGCAGGTTCTGCTGCTGGCGATGCAGGGCAGCCACACTTGCTACTTTAAGGGGGTCTACCTCGCAGTCCTGACCGCTGTCCAGTACTGCGGTCACAAGGTCACCAAGAGTCTCCTGAAGGTACCGGTCCCCTGTCAGCTTCAGATAAGCTTCCATTGCTTTTGTAGCCAAGGAATTGCCTCGAAATGTTAGCCGCTCATCATCTGTTGAAACACAAAAGGTTTTCATTAACATTATTACTTGAAGTCAGGGAAGCGAGTCTTAACTCTTTTGAAAACCAAACATATTAGAATAAGTCAACATTTAAACTTGCAAAAATATTTATATAAGTATCATTAGCTCCAAGATTTCAACAACTTCTTGACACAGCACCCAGGTCACAGGCACAAATGATTATACCCAAGCAAAGATTGGTATGTGTGGTCTATAAAATATTTTCTTAGCTTTTATAATTATGTGAGAAATTCTAAGTCGCAACACTTTCAAGGGATACTAAGAATTAATGATTATTTGTTGACACTTGTGAACAACACGTTGTCATCAATCAACTATAAGGTTGTGAAATGGCACTATAAAATTTTACATCACTCATAAAATATTGCCAAATATAGATATAAACTTTTGTTAACAACCTGATTTAGACTTTATCGATAAAGATAATAAATACATATAAACTGCTTAATGTTTATATATTTTTTGAAATAAATAAAACTTAAATGAATACACCCTCAAAACTATCCTAAATTTGATTGGTACTCAGCAGTTGATCCAGAAATACTTTGGCGGTATGGAATGTGTTCATCCAAGGATGTAAAAGTGTGTGTGTATAGTTTTTTTTAAGGACGTTATGATTGATAAGAACATGGTATAATACTGACCAACTCTGTCAATGTCCATCATGACTATGTCTGCAAGAAACTGCTTGGCCATCCCTTCTCTTTGCATAATGTGGACTAAAGAGGTTGATATGTCTTCTTTGGCTTTCACTCCAATCACAGGCTCCAGAACCTCACACAACGCTTTGTAATCATTCCTCAAAAACTGAAAATAAAAGAGTAACATTATTAAAAACAACTTAAATACAGTATATGAACCGGCTTATTTTGGTGATGAAAACTATTTTTAATTATTATTTTTTATTGCAAAACTAAATTCAAATGGAGAGACATCATTTGAAAAATAATAGTATGTTACACTTCTTTATTTTCTCTATACATATAAGGTCATTTGGTTATAGGTTAAGGGCCAGTTTAATAGATAGATTGAGTACAAGTGTGGCGCTACACTAAATACAAAGACGACATCTAGCTAGACCAGAATGGAATGGGCCAGTTCCGTATATGAAAATGACCCATTCCATTCGAGTCTAGGAAGGTGTCATCCTGTGTTGAGTGTAGCACCACACTTGTGGCGTATACAGTCTGACTATGAAACTGGCCCTAAATCAGTGTTTAAATTAAGATTGATAGACATCATACTTAAAGAGAGAGAGAAAAAACCCTTTCAACCTTCAGCACACAGAGCTTATTCAATATACACTCTTAAATCTGAAGAACTTTCAGTCAAAATAAAAGCCTGTCTTTTAAATGTGTGCTTTTTAAGTTCTATCCAAACAATTTATATTAAAGTATCACTAAGCTAAGTGAGCGGGCTCCAACTCTAATATATAAGAAATAAAAATGTGGTTTCAACAATTTCATGTAAAAATGGACTCTTTTCATTTTGCCTCCTGTTTTTACAAGGTCACAAATGTTTAGATAACAATGAGACCTCTAATAAATTAATCCCTTATTTAAACACTCGAAAACATCAATGTAAACAGCAAGTAAAATCCAATTTTCCTTTGGAAGGAACTTATCTGACAAATAAAAAGTTATCGGATATACTTTTCACGTATCATATAATCATTTGTTGTCAATTTTGATAGCTATTATCAATACCTATAAAATAACACTAATAATGTAGTAAAGTGTTTTAAATCTTTACCACAAAAAAAAAAGTTTGAATTTTCTAAAAGGTCCTTTCTATGTAATTTGGAATAATTATTATAAAGTCTTGGGTCAAAATGGGGTACAATAGCTGCGTGGCCAACCTTGCCCACACAACATTCATGTAAGGCTGGTAACAAATTTCCCCCATGTAAGCCACCCCAACCTCTGGTACATACCTGCAAGGAATTCTTGATAAACCTGCACTGGCAGTATGTCAACAGACTGGAAGCAGCACTTCATGCGCAGGGCTGGGGATCCTTGTTCACCCCCTTGTCTGACAGGACAGGGTACCACCTCTCCATTAGTTGACGAGACGTCACCTCATGTACTGGGATACTGACACTACCTGCGTGAATACAAAACAATAACATGATTAGTAGGGATGGGACCCTCAGATATTCAAGATTCAAGGATTTGTGACCCAAATCCTTAAAAAAAAAACCTTTTTAAATCTCAAATAATTCAAATTGGTTTTAAATCTCTAGTACCGACTATTGGTGGTTCAGAACCAACATAATTACAGGATAAACTCAACAACCTGGCCTTAGACCGTCATCATCGTCAACTGTTACCAGCCTGTTGCCCAGTCAGTTTATTAAAATGCCTCCTTCTTCCTCTATTCTTCCATCAATCTTCCTCCGTTCTTCTCCTTTCACTTGAATACTTTCTGTTATCTGCTCCTCCCATCTCTTTCTGGCCTCAGACCATTAATTTAATACTTAACTATTCTCTATGATTTATATTTTATATTATTATAATTATGTCTATATTTCCTTTTATGTCCTACCCTTTCCCAAAATTAAGATTCAAGATTCAGTGGTAAATTGAGATACAGATTCGACCCAACTCTTACTATAAACTATTGGCATAAAGTTCTCTCCCTACCCCCAAGGATCATCTTGGAACCGGCTGCACAGTAGAAGGAAACCAACTCACGGATCTAATCAGAAAAGAGCATTCACCAACCTAGTTGACTTGATAGTATAATATATAATGAAGTCTCACCAACTAGAACATTCTTGTCCCTCTTCTTCTTGCGGTCAGCTTCTCTGTACAGGTTGATGTTGATGATGTTGACCAAGGGCAGGTTGTGGAAGTCAAAGTGCTCTCCCCAGAAACACATCTCACCCTTTTGTTTCGACGAGGTGCGGGCATACAGAGTCTTGTCCAAACACAACTCACAGAAATACCTGAAACACACATAAACAGATAAATATTGGTAATATAGTTGATAAATAAAAGTTAAATGAAAACGAGGTTGCTAGGATCTTTGATTCTTGTCACTACCCAGTAGGTGCTGTAGGTATTGTATTGAGTACGAATTAGAGAATATTTGTGAAAAAGGACTAAAACTAGTTTTCAAACATAGGTATCATATAATAATGAAACCCTATGGAGTGGGTTAGAATTGTGCATAGTGTTTTTATCTCTTTTTTGGAATTTGAAATTACTTTTATGTTTCATTATTATGTGTGTGACTTTTTTCTACTAAAGAAACCAAAAGAAAGTTTTTGTAATGAATTCTTTCCCCATTTTTTCCTATTTGCCTAGGTAAGCTTTCTTCATTCAATCTTTTCCTATTTTTCTTTAATATATGAATTATTTAGCCATTAGGCCTCTTCATATTTTAAATATCGTGTCTATTGCACAGGTCTTACCGTTTCTTATTTGGGACCCCCTTGGCCTCCAGGATCCATATCTTGAGGGAGTTGTCCGTCCTTCTCACATGCTCCTGGTCAGGTTGCACAGACTTGCGCAGGCTGAAACAAACACAGGTTTTTTTACTAAAAACTGTCTTCACAACAAAACCACAAATTAAAAATTGTAGTCTACATTAGATATCTAGGTGGTACAGCCAAAATAAGTTTTTCGGCCATTACAGAAATCAAACTCTCGATTCTTAGCTCAATGGACAGACACGCTACTGACTGTTATAAGGTGTTAGAGAGGAATAGAATTGAAAACAAATTTGTAAGAAAAATTGACTTATTTTAATTTTAATTAACTAAAGATAAATATTTTCCAATGAAAAAGTATAAAATTCTACCTTTTCTTGCTGACAAGCTAATTAGCTGCTTCTGGATACATATTAACTAAGAACTGTTCGAAGCTATAATCCTGCATCAAGAAAGTGTCTTTTACCTGTGGACCCACTTGTCCCTCTCGTCGGCAGAGCGGCAAGAGAAGTAGCGAGGGTTGCCCGTGGGCAGGGTCACCTGGAAGCAGTGTTCCCGGCCCAGTACCGAGGGGTGCAAGGGTTTGATCTCCACCCCTCCGGAGCCTAGGTCTAGGGTCTGCATCACGCTCTGACCAGACAGCAAGGACTCATGAGACCGAGATGTTCTCAACCGCGGAGGTACAGGGACACTGAAATGTATCAAAACACTGAACAACACTAGCTCATGGTAGCGATGGGCATAATCAAGTATTTCTAAGAATTGAGTAATTACCAGATTCTATTTTAAAAGAAAGAATCGAGTAGTTTTGACCGAATACTTTTAAAAAGAATCGAAAACGTGATTCAAATACTTTTTAGCTTGATCTTCGATTTTGGGCTGTATGTCTTCGAGTATTTTGTATTGAAATAATGTTTGAAACAGTTTAACCATTAAGTTTGAGTTTCGCGTAGCAAAGCGTCTAAGACTCGAAAATGAGCTTTATGGGAGAAAAGGTTTTGTATTAAAATAACAAGGTAAATATACTAACCAAAAGGTATATTATACCTGAAGATAAAGAAAAATAGCAAATAAAATAATACCAGGCTTCGACTACTTTAACTCAAGTATTCCCAAAAGAACCGAGTACAGCCGATTACCTTTCAGAATCAATGTACTCAAATACTTTTACTCGATACTCGATTCTACCCATCACTAGCTCATAGTGTGTCTTGATGCCTGTCTAGGCTATACAAGTTTAAATTATGTTCATAAGGTAGAATTAAAAAATAAATATATGTTTGGTGGGAGAATGGAGAACCACTTAGTAAAAATCTCTCTATTTGTACACCCATAGGTATTTAAACCCCAACCTTCCTGTCACTGGCAAACAAGACCAGATGAGCTTGACATTTAGCCCATGTGCTTACAAATGCATTCTCTCATTCCATTATGTTTGTTAAGGTGGGATAAAAGGGGATGAAAGAAAAGGCCAGCGTGTTTTCAATTTTTATAGCAAAACTTTTTTTTTGCTAAAATATTTTTTTTGAGCATCGTGTCTTACTACCCATTCAGGGTTACATGCTTAAACCAAATATTGCTCCAGTAGGAAACAAATAGTTTAGTTTTCTTCACATACTGACCTCAAAAGTACTTGAATATTTGTCAAGAGCATAGCGGCATTAGATGACAAACTTTTCAAATGAAGATAAAAAGTTGTCATTAAATTCCAGGACACCCTTGGTATATATTCAAGAACTGTTGAGGTGGCCATGTGAAGAAAATTAAACTCTATATCTGTACTGATACAATATTTGATTTATTTTGACAAAAAAAAAAGTTTTGATATAAAAACTGCAAAACACCGAACTTAACACGCATTACCTACATTCCCACCTTACGCTATCAGTTTACAAAAGTAATGTATTTATTTAGTTCTGAAGAGCACCATAATGAATTGCAAAAGATAATTAATAATTACCCATCACTGTCAACAATTCGCTTCCTCTCTAGTTTAGTCACACTCTTGGTACGCTTCAGAGGATTCGACCGGAAAGACCGCTTTGAGAAGAAGTTCTGACAAAAAGAAACAGATGCAAATATATTTATAAATTAACTTTAATACAACTTTTTAATAAGTAAACATAGGCCTATTTTATCAACATGCTTGACATTAGCTGTTCATTACATTTTTATTCTTCTACCCAATAAAACTAACTTATTTGTAGCCTATATACTTTGTTTTATCCAACATTTGGAATGTACTGTTTTTGATTAAAAGCATAACTGATATAATTTGAAATTTCATACATATGAAAATAATATTGTGAAACCACAATTCTACCATTAGTCACACACTTTTATTAAATTGTAAATAGTGATGGCAAAATGTTGCAATCCATGGTGAATACAGTCTCACAAGTTATGTAGGAAGTAGTGGCGGAACATATTTGTGTAGGGTGGGGTAAAATTAGTTTGCTATTAATTTAGAAATCATGGTGGTATTGGGGAGATTTATTTCATGGTCCAAGCCAAGAATTATTTTATTGGCTGTTCCTAGAAGCGATTTGGAATGGTCATGCTCCAGAACATGTTTGAAAATTAAATGCCTCTTTCCATATAAGCTATTTGGACCGGTCTTCCCCCAGAAATTATTTAAGAGTTGGATGCCCTGGAATCTATTTGGAGATTGTTTACATTTTGAAATATATAGCCTATGTATTTAATAGGAGATAAATGTGTATAAAACAGAAATAAATTTTGTTTGAAAGTCTTTATTCTGAGTTAGTTAACAAATGATCGATTGAGTGTTGGTCATAGTGAACTTGGAAAAGGTCATATTCTATACAGCTTACACCACACCCCCAACTTTAATAGCTTTCAACTAAATATATTAACTTTTAATATTTTGTTTGGGGTGGGGAGGGGGAGAGTTATTGTTGCAAAGCCAGCTATCAACTTCATATATGAGAATATCGTAGCCATAGAGAAATAAATCAAGGTTGGTAAAGGACCCCGCACAAACTTGATGCGAACTGACCCTCAATTAAATTGGCTGGAATTGAAATAAGTTGCCATTTAATGAATCAATGATCAAGTCTCAATGTATTATTATTAGCACCGCGTCTTACTACCCATTCGGGTTGTACGCAATGGCCAAGGAACTTGAAAATTAATAGTTTTATTTCCTGCTAGAGCTGTTTGAAATGCTATATAATATTGTCAATCTGTAATGGTAATGCGATTGTTTGGATGTATGTGTAACTTATAGTATTTTTAACTGTAATCAGTTGTATGAATGCAAACCTTTTGATTTGCATCTTCATGAATGAATAGTAGGCCTATATTTTCTATACACACAAGAAGGCTTAGGGAAAGATTACATGTACAAGTATCATGTATGAATCTATACATATACACATATGTGTGCATCCATATATTTGCATATACATATAAACATTTGCATATATATGAATAAATCACCTATTATCAACTAGAACATAACCAGCTATATCATTGTACAGTGACAATATATAATATTCCAAACGGCTCTATAAAGCAATTATTTGATTTTCAAGCTTCGTGGCCATTGAGACAATTACATTTTTCAATTTTAGTCAATTTAACTAAGGGCCATTTTACATAAGGTTTGTGCGAGGTCCTTTATTCCACGGGGGTGTGGTCAATTTTTTTCTAGAAAGTACCATCGGCACCAAATGTAATTTATCAAATTTCCTAGCAAGTTAAACTAAAGAGAGTTTTGAACCTAAAGATTTAGTTTATTATGAATACCGGTGAACTATAAACTTCTAGATAATTAGTTTTCAAGAAACATTTAATCAAGTTAGGTAGGTGTGTTACTATTATACTTTATATAGTTCGTACTGACCACTATCCTCGAGGGGGTGAGTTCCAAGGCCCTAGTCCCCAATACAGGTGTAGCTGGTGCACTGCCCCGTCTGCAAGCCTTCTCGTATGAAGTGTCTGAAACAAAGACAAATATAAACATTACACTAATTATTCTCAATAGTACACTTCCGTGTACAATACACCCAAAATACCATCCAATTTTAATAAAAAGGTCCTTTTAGAAAAATAAAACCTATAGTTAACGTTATTTTATGATAATATATCTATCAAAAGCAACAGATGTAGATAACTTGACTCAACATATGAGTGCATGAAAGTAAACCTTGTAACTTTTATAACAGGCAGATTTAGCTATTCCTATGAAAATTGGACAGTAATAGTTTAAAAAAAGCATTTATTTTTTTACACCATGGATTTTAAAATGAAGGTGTCTTATCACTAAAAAATACAGTAAAGAGGCATTTTGCAAGAAAATGTCAAGGTGGATGCAACATATTCCATTTTTGAGATCACATGTTATTAGTAAATGAGTAAAACATGATAATCTATTCAGAACAAGGTGGTACGTGTATATTATAGTCCTACAAGCATTTCATTGTTGGAAAGAAAAAAGTTATCTAGGATAACAGAATACATTATTATTAATGTAAAATAATATAATTAATATTAATAGAAGCAGAGTGTACACTCAAAGAACTAGTATTTTAATTTATTAACAATTTATTGTATGGTATTAATAGGACTTGCCGATGCTGAGTTTAAATGAATACCCTCTTTCACTTAGTCATGTGATCTACAATCTGTCACTTTTGATAGATATTATCAATACCTATAAAACGTTTATTCCTATACCATATTGCCACTATAACAATATAATCTCGTACAAGCTGCTCACAATACAACTTGCTAAACTTCCCAGTACGAGATAACTAAACAAACTCTTGCAATGCGAGCCAACAATGTCACGTCCTGGTTGGGAGGGGGGAGGGAGAGAGAATAGGAGGAGGGATAGACACTTGCAGAGGAACGAGGTTACGGCGCTGTGACCTGAAATATGAGCTTGGCGAAATCTGACGCGGCAGTTCGTGCGACAATAACAACATATTTAAAACGTTTTAGAGACGATATATATTATAGTTGAGGTATTCATTTCAGCGGACAGAGTTGCCAGCTGTACGATCCAATAATTGGATATTACTCTGTGATGTAAAGTAACCGTATAATTAGTTAATTATTAGTTTACGATAAAAAAAAGGGCTAAGTGATCATTGTTGTCGAAATTTAGTGTTTTGGAATTTAAATTTTAGAATATGATATTCCCGTAGCCCCTTTACCGTCTACGAGAATTTGGTTTTGATCCAAGTGGAATCGAATTTGTTTCCTTATGGTGCGATTTCGGACCTACGTGCTAATGTCGTCCCTTTTGTTTCAAGCGATTGTTTTTTTATATATCATATAAACCTAGAAACAATAATAGTATCCTGCCAGGCAAAAAATAAAATCATTTTCAGGTCCGTGTATTTTTGCTTTGAGACAAGAGTTGGCAACCCTGTAACTTCCTGGTTTTTACTTAGGAAAAGCCTTTTAGAAAATACAAACTTTTTTCAATCATTACTAAGAACATTCTACTATAATTGTTATTATTAGTGCTATTTTATAGGTATTAATAATCAAAAAGGGACAGCTGCAGATAATTTGACTCGACGTATGAAAATAGATCAATTAACTCTTCTAGCTGTCAGATTAGGCCCTTCCTTTAAACATTAGTCGAGTGTTTAGTGCCAACTATAGGTATATTCCTTTGTCCTACTCAATTAGTGTAGTTGAATTCCTACAGCATGAACAGGTAAAGTTTGACTCAGATTGAAAGATACTTTTTTTTTTACAGTTACAAAAGTTTCTAAAACAATTTTTATATATTCACACGTCGACTTATGTGATGTGAAGCTGTTACTTTTGATAGATAGTATCAATAACAATAAAATAACACTAATAATAATTATAGTAAAATGTTATCAATTTTGACTGCAACAAAAATAAGTTTGCATTTTCAAAAAGGTTTTCTCCTACCAGAGTCCAGAACCCTACTATATAAAGACGCCCTCCTGCCCAGCCTTCTGATCAGGTCAGAGGTGTTGACGGAAGTGGAGAGTCTTAAAACAAAAATAAGTTTGCATTTTCAAAAAGGTTTCTCCTACCAGAGTCCAGAACCCTACTATATAAAGACGCCCTCCTACCCAACCTTCTGATCAGGTCAGAGGTGTTGACGGAAGTGGAGAGTCTTATCTCGACTATCAGTAGCAGCCGACATACAAACCGGAAGGTGTACGACCTGCGTATCTTATTCACATGGCCTTAAACGATATTGTATTATTATTATTATTATTTAAGTGCTCATTTTGCCGGCGGCGAGCACGCCGAGCGAGGATTATTGGCACCAGGGATCTCCTAATTACTAATCAATTAATACTATTAGTTCAAGCCACTAGTTTCATTCCTAACAAATACCAAGCCATGATTCTAACCCGTGTCGCTATTTGTCACAATAATAAGCCTACGTCGTAATGAGAGGTTATACCATAGATTAAATGTTTCCCAAGCTGTTTTCTAACCACTCTCTACTTGCCCGAGATGGATACAAGTGTGTCGTGTTTATTGACAAGACGATGACGTCACCGGACTGACACGACTTTGACCTCCCGACAGAGAACATAGAGAATCCCTCAACTCGCATGTTCCACGAGCATTTCATCTCATTTACGTCATTTTTCCCGTGGATAATGGAAATAGCCGGCAAGCTGTGGACGCGAGGAGTGTGTGTCTGACCCTGACGGCCGGGGTTCACATCCGACCGGCTGTACTGCGAGGATAGTTTTACATTTTATCCAGAGATACACTAAAGTAATTTGATTTTAATCTCTCTCTTGATTGCTGGGAAAATAAGTCCCCGGGCTTCATCCATACGCCTCACACAGCTATCATTTTCGAAAAATAAAATCAATTTTGACAGCTGTAATATAAGTTTGATGACTTTCGGTCATAGTTGGCTGCTCTACATTTTGTTTGAATATGTTCCTACAGCAATCCGACTATAAGTGCAATCATTATATATTAACTACGCTTTTAATAATAATAATAATAATAATAATAATAATAATAATAATAATAATAATAGCTCTATGATGTAATCCCGCAAGTGAGCCAAACGGCGGCCGCTTCTAGCGATGATAGTGCCAACATTTGCGGATGGAGGGTGTCATGAGGTCAGCACAACGAACGCTCCAGCCGTTTATATTTTTTCTTTCTAAACCGGAGCTACTACTTCTTTAATCGAGTAGGTCCTCACGAGACTGAGTTTGAGCTCGTTCCAGACCCATTGCTTCATAGATAAATATTGGAAGCACCGAGGATCGGACCCGGTACATGTAGCCAGAAACACCGACCCCTAGACCACAGAGGCGATATATCACTTGTTTGATACTGAGTGTATATAAAGTAAAATACCTCTTAACAGTGATGACATTTTACCAAAATTAATGGGTTTTATAGGTATTATTATCTATAAAAAGTGATAGTTGCAGATCAAACGAATGGATGTATGATACTACGATAGTTCTTGTAACTGTCTGATCCAGTTCTTCCTTTAGTATTAAGACCAGTTGTCGAGATAGTGTCGATAAATGATGGCTCGACTAACTCTGGCAATCAATACAGGAAGGAGAAGACTGGGTTGTCGCGGGGCCAAGTTGCTACTCGGTGGGGGAAGGCGGGGGAGCCTCGTGTGAATTTCCCCGTGCAAATTCTCACGAACGTTTTAATTTCCCCGCCGGAAGCGTCAGGGTCAACGGCCGCGTTACTTTAAACAATGAAACGTGACTATCCTTGCGGGTCATCCGTACAACCATTGATTAGAGACTAAGAAATTAAATGTTAGAAGAAATGTACCTACATTTATATGAAGGGACAGAGTTGGAAACAAATTAGAACGGAGAGAGAGTGGGGGGGGGGGGAAGCCCATGGTATGTGATTCGATATTTCCGTCACCGGTAAAATCAGACAAGACGAGACTGACACCTTTGTCTGCATGTCTATCAGAGTCAAATTACTTCAAATTAAAAAAAAATGTTGAAACAAAATTGATAGTTGAATAAGAAACCTTAAATGAACTCAATTAGTGCAAGAGAATTTTATACTCCCCCTCCCCCCCTTTATGACCAAACAAAGATAATCCAGACTGTAGTTACGATGATAGGTTCTCACAATACCGTACCTAGGTTGCTTGTCATGCGACTCAAGGCAAGTTTACGAGTTTAACAAACAAGTTATAATAATATAATAATAATAATAATAATAATAATAATAATAATAATAATAATAATAATAATAATAATCGTCTTAAGACAATGTTCACTAGAAATAAGTTGGCCAAAGGCTTCCAAAACTTCACACACAAGAACGGTTTAAAATTATTTTTCACACGGAGAAATTCACGCGTGTAATTTAAAAGCAGAGATGACACATGATAGCACACAGGCGGAGTTGATTCACTGCTATCATGCTCGACTCTGCAGGTCAGGGTTCAATATCCCATCAGATGCACTCCTCTTTCTAGATAAATGTTTACGTGTTTGCTTAAAATACATTCTAGTCCTTCCGTTTTCTTAGTTGATAATGATTTTTAATTGTTAGATAATCGACACACAAGTAAAAAAAAGCGTTTAGAAATAAAACATTAAAACAACAGATTCGTCTCCAGTAAGTATTATTTTTTCACTTAAAACTTGAAGAATGTTTTACCGAACACGGAAGCCAATAGTCCCAAGAGCGACGGACCCTTTCATCATAATTAATCTCAGGTAGCAGATATTTACAAAGATTATCTTCTGAGGTTTTAGTTTTTAATGTTCGTCGTTTTGATCCTTTTACCAAGAGTAGTACACTCAACTTCAAACACCGACCACCAATAACACCAACACTAACGTCAGGAATTATAGGCTTACTCTCTGCGAAATGGGAGGTATCCACACAAAAAAGTTTTATGCCTCTCTTTGGATGGAATCAAATACCTCCAGTCCACTCCTAGAACGGACAGTACTTTTTTATTTCATACCACGTCCGGTATACCCGCATTTAATTACACTAATGGGATGGGTGTTAAGGAAGGTTAGATTTAGATAAAACGTAGGCTACCCATATTTGAGTAGAGATAAAGATAGAGGAAAACTATTTACGGCCAGCCATATTACGGTGGGGTGGAAGGGGACGCGAGAAAAGATAAGTGCTTTTGCAGTTTTTATAGAAAAATATTTTTGTTGTCAAAATAAATAAAATATTGCTCCAGTACAAACATGGAGTTTAATTTTGTTTACATGTTGATATCGACAGTTCCTGAAAATCTGTCATGAGCATGGTGGCATTATCTAACAAACTTTGTAAATTTAGATAACAAGTTGTCATTAAATTCCAGAACACCCTTGACAGATATTCAAGACATTGCCATGTATCTAAAATTTAATTCTATGTTTTTATTGGAGTAATTTTTATTTATTTTGAAAAAAAAAAGTTTTGCCATAAAAATTGCAAAACCACTGGCTTTTTTTCGCGTGATCTTCCATCCCACCTTAAGTAAGCCCCACCAGGATTCGAACCTCGACTTACCACGTCAACGGTGTACCAGACTAGACGAGCTTGACGTCTTGCCCGCGTGTCCACCGATGTGGGTTGCACTTTATTGCATCAGAAATCAAGACAAGGTGAGGGAGGCTTTACTTCAAACTTTTGGCGATAGGTCTACATGAAACACCTAGAGTTAGGTGAGAGTTAGGTTTGGAGAGTTAGGTGAGCTCGCGTGCCCGACTCTGACCACGACGGTTGGTTCTCAACCGAACGCACTAGGAATGTTTTACCCCCCCTCATTGTGTTTTTGCTACAACATACCTTCCTCATCCCGTTTTACGATACTAGATAGTTTAAGACACCAACAAACCTAATCCTACACCGATGTGCGCTGGGACAAATGCATCAGTCTCATTATATCTGTTTTTACGATAACGGGGAGGTCGGGGTTCGAATCCCAGCCAAGAGTACCGAGGATAATGGCCATAGTGCTAAACGTAATAATTAAAATATATATAAACGACCTAGAGTTTAATTTTTATAGAAAGAATCTTAAAGCATTTTCTCAAAACCAGAAAAGTTACTAGATCTATTTTCATGTACTAAATTGTCAATTCATTTGATCTACAGCTGTCTCCTTTGATAATATATATATATAACACCAATAAGATAGTTAAAAGGTTATAAATTTTGGCCACAAAATAATATTTTTAAAAAACTGGCTATTTCTATGAAAATTGGACTGTAATCCGGAGAACGTGTCGGAAGGAGTGTGAAGTAAACAAGAGCGCCCTCATGTGCAAGATGCATGTGTCCTTCGCGGGAGCCGTCTCGGTGGTGTCATCGGCGAGCAGACCGCGTTATTGCAGCGGGGTGCAGTTCCTCACAGCTCCAGGAATAGCACCCGCGCATGAGCCACACGTGTTCTTAACTCCGGCACACAACACACACACGCGAGGTGGTTAAACACGCATGGTTCACTTAAGACTCGTGATCGCGTCTCTCTGTCGCGCGCGCGGTTTTACTCCGTGCGCAACTTTGACCGGGTCACGGCACATAACTCAAGTTGGCCCGCCACATTGCCAACTTTTTTTGTTCTGTTCAATCGCTTGTGCTCTATTTGTGCCCGAGTGTGATGAACATTTGTAAAACTGGGCCTTTTAGATAAAATTTAATAATGTGACGAGACACATTTTGAAAAACACAACATAGCAAAATTCTATTCACGTCACTCCAATGTGCTCCGTTTGTGCTAATATGTGTCCGAAAATGAACGTTTGTGCTTTAAAACGAGGCATTCTAGAGAATATTTAATGTGGCGTACCAACTTGAGCTTTCCCTGTACCGTAAACTGTAGAAAGCTGAATTTAAACTAGTCCAGCACATAGTGGTGTGTGGGTTACAGATTATTAAATTTAATTTAAACCACTTATGTTGGTTATTAAGTTTGAATTAAAGAAAACGCAGTGCAGTTTTTATAACTTTTTCCATATAGTAAAAGAATTACTTCAGTAGGGCCTAGATACATTTAATTTTATTTTCTACATTTAGTATTCTTAACAGTTTAGGAATATTTGTCATGAGTATCCTAGAATTTATGAGCCATTTTTATTTAAAAGGGTTATCATTAAATTTCATTATTTTATGAATTGTATTAAAGAGCTGTTAATCTTAATACGTGTAGAAAATAAAATTAAATGTATTTATTAGAGCAATGTTTTATTTATCGTGTACAAATGTTTGTTTCGCAATAAAACCCGAACCAAATATAAACTGGCCTTAGCTAGAGTTTTTTCCCACCCCACCCTAAAGTCCAATACATATGATCAGTGTAAAGAACAAGACGTTGAAGGTGAAGCCTAGATAAATGTAACAGCATCTAAAGAGAAAGAGAATGAAAAAAAAAGTACACTTGGTTTGGGATAAAACTACACTCTCCAAATCAGAAGAATGTATGCTAGCACACACCTAGCAATGCCAGTTTCTAGGTTTGTCAACTTTAGCGGAAATACAAACCACTAAATAGGTATTTTCTATAAATAACTCTCATCAACAAACATTGAATACATCCACATCGCCGGAGATATTAAATAAATTTACATTCCTGTTCCTTTCAACACCAGTTTGTACAATGTTTGGATATGACCTAGAACCAGTTAACTTCCAACCAAAGTGAAGCTTTCCAAGACAAATCACCAACCAAGCGACACAAAGCTTTCTAGTTCGGCACTTGGTGAGAACAGTGCTGCTTGGATATTAATAAAATACTACTGGATCAAGCACTGTTGGCATAGGAAAATGGAAAGAGATGACAAGCAGGTTTTCAAAGCCTAGCGTCATATCTCTACAAATATGTTTAAAAAGTAATTTAAAATGAGCTAATGTCACATTTTCACACATTTTTTTCTACTAGGAAAAGCCAAATTATAAAGTTATTAAAGAAAAATAGCCCTGTTGGTATCGTTATACTTTATTTTGGAGTGAACCATATTTTGAAATAACGCATCATATAATTATTAAATAATAAGTTTGAGCTGAACGTTTGCGAGGCAATTTCTCGCGTACCGAGGCGGCCCCCCTTAATATTACGCATGGCCTCACAAATTCAACTGAAGTTTGGAATGTGAGTCAAGATTATGAGCTGTACAAAACAAACAGTATGAATAAATACAGAATTAATATGAGTCATGTTAGGTTAGGGTTCAATATAGTTTTTTTTAAATATAGGCCTACTCCAATTTTCATATAAACATAAAAAATAAAGATTTTTTTATGTCAAAATTGATAAAATTTTACTATTTTTCTACTGATACCTTAGTTATAGGTATTCGTAATATCAAAAAGGACAGCTGCAGATGACATAACTTGACGTGTGAATACGAGAAAGTATATATAGTAACTTTTATAGGCACATGGTTTAAGGTGTCACTATCACAGTAGACTAAGACTGCCGATGACGGGGATATCAAGGCTCGAATCTCGATCGGGTGTTTTTTACAAAATGGTTTTACCCTCTCCTTCCACACAAATGCGGGTACACTTCCTATAGCTTTCTCATCCCTAAAATTATTAGGTAGCTCGTACATAAGCGTATTTCCGGACGGGTAGTAAGACGCGGTGCTAAAAAAACACCCGACTTGTCCATCAACGGTGAAAACCAGATAAACGTGAACCACCACACACCACGCAGGAAGTGAGGGTTCTCTCTCTCTCTCTCGCAAGTCTCGTCACCTGGGGCCTGTTGTTGCAATATCAAGGTAGGGAGCAGCACTTGGGGTTGCACACCGCGATAGCGTGCCGTGCCGGAAGCTCTGTTTCCGGGTGTGACGGCTCCTAGGAGGACTCCCAACCCAAGCGTCCTTTCCAGCGACACACGAGGAAATCATTACGTTTAAAGTGAGGTTCACCCTCTTTCTGGGACTTTGTGGTCCATCCCTTCACCGACACTCTTTGTTTTTATTCAGTTGTATGTATTTAATTCTAATTTTTGTCTTGTCAACAAATGTTAGTTAAACCCACTTTCTTATTGTTCTCATTTTGGGGTTATTTAGGGTCGGGGGTTACAGTATAGCTCGCTCCCGTACTCGAGTGGTTGGAGAGGTGACTTCAGGACAATGTTTCGAATTTTTTAGACACCTACAGAGGCCATATTCAAAGTCAGAAATAAGAAATTGTTTTAAAAACCTCTTGATGTGTTTAGACTTTCAACATACCTTTAATTTTTAGTCCAAACATCTTATCTCAGTCCGTACTAGGTCTGACTAATGAACCAAGTGTCCCGGGATTCGATTCTCAGCGTGGCCAAAACATTAATTGGGGAAATTTGAGCTTAAGGATAGTAAATTAACGGCTGGGGGATTTGGCAATGTGTCTGTTGATCTGTTAGTTTGTAAGTAGTGTGCCGATAAAAAAAAAGTTTGGGAAGTGCATGTTAAATACCTCAAATAATTTTTCTTATAATTTTTATTGTATGCTTAGCATGAATGTATTATGTTTTGTTCATGTAATGGGAAATAGGTGCTCAATAACTAAAATATTCAACATTAAAATGCCTGAGGCTATTAAAACCACACTAAAATTTTACAGCGTAAAGCCTTTTAGGAGGGAGGCCCTCATTAATTTATTGAAAAGAGGGGGGGGCTTGGAAATGTAGCTCCACCATTGAACCATAATTTAGACAAATCACTATAAAAGTCGGAAGAACACAAAGAAGAATAATGCTCGCACATAAGTCTCTGCTTAAAGGTGAAAGCACTGAACTTCAAGTACGCACTTGACATACAGTTTTCCGAACATTTCAATGGCTTTTTGTATATTTTTACAAAATTCCATACTACTATGGCGCATACGGTCTATACTCTGGTCCGCTGCCCTATTGGCCAATAATAGGGTTCCTGATTTTGAATAGCATTCAAACAAAGCCACTCCTGTAATTCGAATGGTTCGAGTATCTCGTGTCATTCACACACCGCTGGATTTTGACGACCTCTAGCAGGCTATTGGCCTCTCAGCAGGTCATCTATTGGCATAGACTTTCATTGTGTTAAGTCACTCCAAGAATGTTTGACGAATCGGAGTGATTTAGGATTTTATCAAAAGGAATATTGAAAAAGTCCCATAAAAAATAAAAATCTTCGTTTACTAGAACAGTACTCCTATATATTATTTCTGTTGTCAACATACCTTTTTCTCAACTAATACAAAGTCTACAGCGATGAATAAGGTATCAGTGGATAGGATTTTTTAACCGACTTCTAGCATAGCATACTCGGTTTACGTTAAAACACATTATTTGTTTAAATTTAAGTTAAAAGGAATATTTTTTATCAATTACAGAAAAAAAAATTCTTTGTTATTTTGTGTAAACACTTCGCTGAGTATTTAATTTCAACAACCCAACAAAATACTAAATAATTGTGTGTGTGTGTGTGGGGGGGGGGGGGGGGGGGAAGGTTGGATGTACGAAAGTTTCGCAAAGGTTTACTGGTAATATAATATTTTAGAATTTAGATGAATAACATTATTTGATATACACTACATTACGCGTAAATTCAGAGCTGTTGAGGTGTGAGGAAGTTAAGTAATACTGCTCTTTCAGCTACCGCCTGTCTGCCACTGTACTTCCAGCTAGCGCCTGCCACTACTACTCCTTCAGCTAACGCCTGTCTGCCACTGTACTTCCAGCTGGCGCCTGCCACTGCTACTTCTTCTGCTACCGCCTGTCTGCCACTGTACTTCCAGCTAGCGCCTGCACTACTACTCCTTCAGCTAACGCCTGTCTGCCACTGTACTTCCAGCTAGCGCCTGCCACTACTAATCCTTCTGCTAACGCCTGTCTGCCACTGTACTTCCAGCTAGCGCCTGCCACTACTACTTCTGCTAACGCCTGTCTGCCACTGTGTTTCCAGCTAACGCTTCTCACTATCATTCCAGCTACATAATGCCAATACACTTCCAGCTAGCGCTTGAAACGCCTCAGAAACATTTCCCGTAAAGCTGCGACATCTGGACGAAAAGACAGTAACTAGTAATTACAAGGCGGAACCTGGCATTGAACCTTGGGACCTTCAACAACGATCGCGCCATCTGTTGAGTTAGGAGAGCCGAAAAAAGAAACGGCAGCTATGAGAGTGAAGTGAGCCTAATGATCCAACACGCTAACACTTATAAGTCAAGGTCGAATTGAAGTATCCGCGAGAAATACAAACTTTTTAACAGTGATTAGCACGCCTTGATTTTCAGGGAGGCCAAGGTTCGATTTCTAGCAGTTGTATCATGCTATTCCAAGCAAATAAAGGTGCTACAGTTATTTAAACATTCACCCTCTTCTTCGTGAGTATGGTATTTGAGCCACCAAGGGTGAGAGTGTGTGTGTGTGTGTGTGTATAACTTCACAAGAAAGTAAGAACAATGGTCATTCAATTTTTTTATTATGTGTTTGATTAGTATGTTTTAAAAAGAGAAAGTGCACCCACATTAGGTGATGAGCGAATCGGGAAAGCAAGTGATAACTCAGATAAGTCACACATAGAAAACTAACTTTTGTCGACCTGGCCGAGATTCGAACCTCAAGACCACCGACGCAAACTCTAGCAATTTCAAAACAAAATATATTAATACACACACACACACACACAAAAAAGGAAAGTGGTTGAAAATGGCCGTGTAAAGATAAAGAAAACCTTTCAAAGACTTGGCGAAAAGAGCCCCTGCTTAAATCAGAACGCAACCCTACAAGCAGTGCTGCTTTACTTGTTGACGCAAGAGTTATCTCCCGGCGGTTCTAGATGCCTTTATTTCCAAATAACATTTGGAAAGGTTTTATTTTAAGGGCACCACCTACTTGAACGGAAATATCCTCCTATTGTGGTATTACAGATGAGAGAGAGTTCTCAATCTTGCTTTGTAATTATATCGAAGGCAGATCAATCGCCATCTGAATGTCAAGCTTATTTAGTCTGGTTTGTCAGTAACGGGTAGGTCAGGGTTCGAATCCAAACCGGGTGTACTGAGGGTGATTTTCCTTTAATTATTTCCTACTCTTCCTTCACGCAAATGCGGGCACAATTTTTTAAATTCTACCAAGAGTAATTAAACCAAAACGCGGAGGGTTGAAAAAAATCTCTTTACGCTATTGCAGGTGGATTGTCCCTAAGCTCATCCTTACATTTAAGTCTGAGCCTACCTATAGGCATGGTTCTAAACAAACATTTTTATCAAAAAATACAGGATGGGGCGGAAACAATTAGACGATCTATGGTGTGGAAAGTGATGGACAACGTGCTGAGGTTTTCCTTATGTCTGCTGGAGCTCACCTGAGTGACATTATATTAAAAAAGTGAAAGAGTGTAATATGTAGTTTGCTTTTATTTAAATAGTGAATATTTACTTTTCAATTAAAATGTTAATTTTAAAGTAATAATTTAGTCTAATTGTTTCGGCTCCACCCTGTATAATAATTTAATATTTTAGTTTCTTATTTAGTTGAGTAACATATCTGTGGATCTTTCATAATTTTAGTGGAATTTTCAAACCATGTAAAAAATATTATTTATAGATTTATTTATTTTATTTGTGAAATTAGCATAAATTGTTTGTTTATAACTAGATATTTAATGAATAATTAACTATTTTCAAATGTATTTTTTAGATTCGGGTTGAGTTCAATTAATACGACAATATTTAGCTCTCAAGTGAAAACTTTAGTAAAAATACATTGTTTTAAATCTGTATTAATAGTTATTTTAGTAGATAATAGGTGCCGTTAGTATTATTATTACTCATTTTCAAGCTAGTGTCGTTTTGCGACAGTTGGTCAACCTGCTGTAGGAATCTGAAGTAGAGAAGCTGATCAGTATGACCGCTGACCTTCTTGAGTCAATAATTCAAGGAAAATAAGTATTGGAAACAAATACTATGTGCTTTCGGATAAGAGGGGCCAATGTTTAATATTGAACAATTTGCGTATTACAATATAAACATCTTAAAAATATAAATTTAACTAGCTAAAATATTCACAAAGTCTCAACTGTTGTGTCATGTCATGCATGATTACTACCAATATGGTTTTAAAATCCTCTCTAATTTCACCTTGCAATGTTGGTTCCTATGGGTAGCGTGTTGGCTCCAGGCACCAGTTTTCTTCTACACAGTACTTCCTGGGGAAGTTTGACCGAGAACGGTTGGTACCTCTACGGAAAACGACACCCCTGAGGCTAGCTATCTTTCGAACCAACTTGGAAATAATGTAAAAAAAAAAGGTGAAAGGAGATAATGAACAGTTTCCGGTGTCCCGGGGCTAAATCAGGAGGGTCGTAACTCTTGCTGGTGGGGGGGGGGGGGGGAATGGTGGAGCCGATTTAAGATAACAAATACAGGTTTGATTTTGAATTTTAGCTGGCAAACATTTTACCAACAAGGAAAAAAAAATATTTTATTACTAAAATTACTTTAAAAATACGCACTGGGGGTACACGGATAATGATGTCAATTTTTTTTTCTGGTTTGCCGTTGACAGGAGAGGTCATGGTTTGAATTCCGGCTTAGTGTATTAAGGTGTTTTATCATAAATGGTTTTCCACTTTCATCGCCATAAATGATGGTACACTTCCTCTAATTTTTTTCCTTATTCATTTTGTATTTGTATATCCAGGACGGGTATTAAGACAAGGGGGAGCACCAAAAACTAAAATTTTACATACAATTACAGTCAGATGAATATATTATTCTCGTGAACGAGTGGTTCAGAGGGTCGAGTACATAGTCCCAAGAGACACTGGTTCTATACCGCATGGGATGACAAAAACAATTACATTCCAGACTAACAACGCCAAACAACAATACATGTTTTATATATTCATACGCGAAGTCATAAATTTTCCAGATGGTAATTAAGATAGGACCGACGTGGTATCAACTATTAAGAGCCATGAAATAAAGTAAATGCATAGAGTTGTTGTCATCAAAAATATTGCCCAACACAACATTTTAATCTTTTTATGGTCTGAATATGATATTTTTTACTTATGTTTTGTCACTTTGAGCATGGAGGATTGATTTACACAGCTCGTTGAGGTGATACACCATGTTTGTGTGCCCTGATTTTGGTAGGAAGAACAATATCTGAAGTTACTAAAACGATTTTAATATATTCATGCATCAAGTCATGTTATCTACAGCTGTCAATTTTGATATATACTATCAATATATATATAAAATAGCATAAATAACATAGTAAAATGTTATCAATATTGGCGGTAAAGAAATATGTTTGAGTTCTCTAAACTGTTCCTCCAACCAAAATCAAGAGTATAGACACGAAATTATTTTAGTAACTTTTTTACTTTCGGAAAAGATCTAAGTTATATTATCATATTAATTTTTTTTAACTCGTGAATTGATACACATTATGAACAGTAAACTAAAGTGACTATCAATAAATAATAGCAAATAATATTTGTTGTTTAGCAAAGGTGAGGCTGGGCCTCTCAAGTAGGTCATAAACTACCAACCTATTATTTCCTTTGCCAGCGCGCTACATACGCATGGTCCAATGGAAGGGGGAATGCAGCTATTGTAAATTAAAACAGAGAACAGACACAATCGATTGGGACCACGCCCACAGCTGAAACAGTTGAACAAAGGACCACGATAGGTACAGCACCAATCACCAACTGTTTGCCAACCCCACGGTGGGACTTTAGAAAGGGCGGACACTTTTTATGACCAGACTGTACTTACAAGAGATAACTAAAATATACAGAAAAACGCATGTGCTTGCAGTATGATGATGGGAACTTGTGGAACGACTTAAAAGATTGTTAGTATTATTTACGTGCGTTTGAGAAATAAATTATGTTCATAGCTCTCAAAAGCATATTAACAAAGCGATCAAAATAATAATTACAAGTTAAGTTCTGAAAAATTGCAAGGGTGTGAGTTATTCGTGTTCAAATTTAATCAGCTGTGCTGGTAAATAGTGGCAGCACTTTTCATTTAACTACCTCTACCTCATTTCACCATATGCACACTAATGAAAAAGGGATGAGGCAGGTATAATTTAGAGGAAGTGTGCCCGTATTTGCGTAGAAAAAGAGTGGTAAAATATTTAATACAAACTATAAGATCTCGGTAAACCCGGCAGGGATTCGAGCCCCGATCTTCCCGTCACATGAAAATCATCATACAATAGACCAGGAGTGGGGGACCGTATGATATTGAAAGGCCGCGTGTCAATTCACGGATTCCCCACAAGGCGGCACAAATCATGTATAGTAAATATTGCCAACATATGATAGTGAGCCGGCCAAAGATAGATTGATAAATATATCGATTGATAAGAACGATTTTTATATAAAATATTGAGAATGTATCATTTTATAAACGACGAAGAAATATAATTGATGAGCTATGTGAAAAGGTCGCACCAGACACCTCAAAAAGCCACCAGTTACCCATCCCTGGACTAGAGTAACCCTCATTCACGTGCCCGCCAACCTAGGGGGCAAATTTGTCACCGTAGGGTGCTAAGAATTGACGCGTTAGGGTTTTGTGCTGTGTTTAATATGTGCACGTAATCTTTTAGGTACATTAATAGTATGCGGCTCTAATGTAGCGAGAGAGTTTCTGATGCAGACTTGATTCAAGAAACGGCCAAGTACTTCTTTATAAGGCGCCAAATTAACGATTGTGCTACCAATAGAAATATAAATAAACTAAACTTACTCAATTAATTTGTAATCCTTCATTCTCAAGGGCGAATATAGCGATTGACTGCACAATTTCAAGCGTGCCGGTGGCACAATCGCTCTCCAAGGTCAGCGTTGTCTCGACCAGATCGCTCGGGACAGAACAAATGTCGGGGTGACGAAAGGTGCTATCCGTGGGAACAGGAAATAATCAAGACGTCACTAGGAGTCAAAGAAGGAACGGCTACAGGTATTGGTGACCCTGATAACGATCTCAGCCGGAGGAAAACAAGTATTTGGGTTAGTTGCCCGCCCCCCCCCCCACCCCTCTCATCCTGTACTTTACATCTTACTACCCGTCCTAAATATTCATATATTTACAGTGATGAGTTAGGGATGAGCAAATATTCGAACCCCGACCACCCTGTCACGAGTAAATCAGTCTAGATTAGAACTGAAAACTTAGTCCGCATCACCTCCCTTGCGGGTGATATTAAATCCCTTGCGCTAGGGCTTCCATATTTGGTTATTTATTGTTTTGTCCAAGGTTAAATTAGTTTGTAGGTCGTGTGCTATTATAGTGTTTACATTTAACCAATAGTGAGAGCATATAATTATATTGTATTTGTTCTAAACCTCGCATCATATTGCGATTACAATATGTTACACTCTATGTTATTGACAGATTCAGTGAATTAGATTTCAGTGAAATTATATTGTGAATTTAGATATTTCAGTGAAGTAATTTCAGTGAAATTTAGATAATTTAAATATTTGACGAATCTCATCAGACCTTTAATACGTTTAAATTATTATATCAACAGCCGCAACAGCGTTAGCTCAGTCGGTACCATGTCTGTCTGCTGAACTAAGGGTCCCGGGCTCGATTCTTGGCACGGCTGATAAATTTATCACTGGTGAAATGTGGGTTTCCCTTTTTTAATAAGTCGGTTCAGAAAGTGCAAGTTAAGTTCGTTAAATAAATGAAAAAAAATGAAAATACAGTCGATTCGACCTTCAATTAATCCAAACGATTCAACAAGTTAATGAATCTACTTTCATGCATTCATACGCTAAGTTGTGTTTTCCTTAGATGTCACGTTTATTAATATTGAGTACACTTTTTTTTTAAAGTTGTTTTAATTGAGTTGGAATTTAGTTGTGTCTAGCATAATAAGCGCTCTTACCACGGGGGTCGACAAGAGATCGAACTCACGGCAATTTTGAGTCGATCGATTAGTCGATTAGTTTATTAAACTCACAAGTATTCAGTACATTCAAATAATTGTGAGTTGACCAAAATAACCTCGATCGGTCATAATCGGTAATTTTGTAAGAAATTTAAATAGTTTTAATATGAAATGTACATTTTATTAATATCATATTTTTTGTCTATAAAGGTGGGGACACAAAAGCTTGAGGACGATAGAATTTAAGGAATAAATATAAGATGTTTAGACATAAAAAAAGTAGAACAAAAGTAAAGTGGAGAAACTACTGGTGATCGGGGAACTTGATAACTTTACAAGTCGATCGGTGTCCAAAAAGGTTTGCCGATCCCTGGTCTAAAGTGCATTAGCACAGATTGTACACGTGGCGGGATTAGACCCTGGACCACCCTCCTGATAGTCAAGTCACTAGGAGTCACCTCACCAGTTCACCATCAGGACCGCATCGTGTAATCCAGAGAGTTTGAGGACGAGTCTCACACGCGCACAGTTTCACTTGGTCTCTAACCCAACACCTACTAATCTCACTGACACCACGCAACGTTCCTAGTCCACCAACAACTGACTACTGGTGGTATGCCAAAGGGGCCTAGTCTGAAAGTGGAGTGACCCGGTGCAAATAGCTGTACGCCGGAGTATTCGGATCATTTCTAGGTCAGCAGCCGCCTGGCGGGAGGGGAGAAAGTGCGACCCCGATCAAGCGTGGCGACTCGCGAGGTCTGGTATCGGGCCAACGGTCAATTCACAAACAATAAATTTGATTTTTCACTACTATTTCAAAACTATATCCTGATTTTGGTAGGGAAAAGGGCCTTCCAGAACGACAGTCCGTTCTGGAAGGCCTTTTAACCAACCAAAATACTACTCTACAGTAGGATTCTGGTAAAAAAAACAAGGCCTTCAAGAACGGGCTTTCAAAAAGAATCATAGTGTAGCTAACAACAATTTTCAACACAAGGGAACATGATGAAAAAGATGAATTTTAATGAGCTGAAAAAAATAATAAGCCACATTGTATGTATAAATAAAATGGTTTTGTGGGACTTGGGACCGCCATTAAATTGTCGTGTGTAGAACATAACGTAGTCCATTCTAGTATACCATACCTACAGCCAAATTTCATAGGAAGGATCTAATCTGACGGCTAGAAACGTTACTAGATCTACTTTCACGTATTCATACGTCCAGTCACAGGGTATTTGGCTGTTACTTTTTGTGTGTATTATAAATAAGCTTACATATAAAATAAAACTAATAATATAGTAAAATGTTAAATTGCTAAAAAAGATGTTTGCATTTTTCAAAAGGTCCCTTTCTATGAAAATTGGGCCATAGCCACCTGCAAGTATAAGATGGTGGTGGCCTATCAGCAAAACTCATGATCATTTCTACCAAATGCAAGTTCCAATGACCGCAAAACACTACTCCAACATGTATTTATTTATTTATTTAGCACCGCGTCTTACTACCCGTTCGGGTTATACGCTTAAGTACTAATTACACTAATGGATTCGGAATTGGGAAGGTTAAATGTAGAGGAAGTGAACCGCATTCGCGTGGAGGGAGAGTGAAAAACCATTTAGGAAAAACCACCCCCAGTTCACCCGACCGAGATTCGAACCTCGATCTTCCCGTCCTCGGAGGTTTGGCCTAACACGACTGGCGCGTTAACCAACTACGCCACCGAGGCGGGTTCCAACATGTAAATGTTTGGGGGCTCTTTGAAGCACGTGTTTGGTGTCGTGCGACATCCTACGTCAAAATTTCGTACGTTCTGTAAATCACCGGGAACAAATGGATCCATTCACGCTCTGTCGTACGTTTAAGTTGCCGTTGCGTTCTGAAATACGTATCCTACAGAACGCCAACGGCAAAAAATTCGCACCACTTTTTTTTAAGTAGAGTCTATTCGCCGTAGGAGTGGTGGCAACCGAAAGCTAGCAGAATGCGTAAAAGGGATTAAAAGAAAAACACAATTAAAAACAAATGGTTTGCTGTGTGAAAGTTTTGACTGCTAACAGTGACAACAAATCAACATATTATGGCCTTGAAAATTATATGGCTTGGCGAATTTATACACAAGAGTAGATCTGGTAGCTTTTACTAGCTGTCAGTTCCCACCACTGCCAAGGCATACATGGCATATAGTGAGTTAATTTATGCAAACACGCCATTTGTCGGTCGTCCGCTGTCTAAGTGCCGTCAACCGCTCCCTAGGAGACAAGATTAGTCCAGTTACGAAACTTCCCATCTACAAATCCTTCAATAAAGTTTTGGGAATCAAAACCTCTCATCATCTTCTTTCCCGTCTTATCAAACGCAGTGGGTCGACACGCAAAATAGATGACGCAAGGACGGATCCTCTTTCATTCACTAACGTTCAAAAGGCATTGGCAGCACTGATACGATCTGTCCAGCCGCAATACAACCCCTGTTTTTTTTTATTGACGGACGACCAATGTTAAGTACATAAAATAAACCTACAAAACGCGCGACACTAAACGCGTGAATGAAAAAGCACGTTTCATAAATAGATAGAACGGTCTTACAGGAAGCTATAAAATCAATTTATTTTGAATTTAAAACGCAGTCTTGAGGTGGTTCCAAGACATTTTGGAGTTTACTAACTATTAGCCACGTGACAAAATAAATGACATATGGTAAATTAATTTATTCACAGTTTATAAAAAAATACTAAGTGTAATTTTAAAACTTTTTTATATTGTCTATTGTCTCAGAATATTGAGAACTAAAGTGCCTCATATATAAACATAATTATACACTTTGATTTGTAAATGTGTTATGAGCAACAGAAACCGTTAAAAATCCAATAGTTTGGATTTGCGCACCAGCAACACATTATGTTATTGATGCTTTTTTTTTTATAGTTCAATAAAAACACAATGGCGTCAGCGTAGTAGTGAGCTATAAAACAATTTACCAGAAGAGTTTTGTTCAATGGAAATACTGTAATACGTTGTTGATTGTCACGTTTTACTGATAGCACCAATACCTATAAAAGAACACTGATAAATAAAATGTTATCATTTTTGGCCGTAAAAAAAGTTTGTATTTTCAAAAAGGCTCTTATTATAAAAGTTAAGACTGTAGTTGCAGGAATAAGCTTACAAAATGGCGCACACTCTAATTGATACCACTAATTCTTCCGCTCTCCAATCTTTGTCGCAGGGAATGACATACATATCCTTGATACAATTTTTTTTTGTACTTCACGTCTTACTACCCGCCCGTACTACCTGCACCTTTGTAATAAAGGGGTAAGGTAGTAGAAAGGTAGAATTCAGAGGAAGTGTTTCCACATTTGTGTAGAGGGAAAGTGAAAAATCATTTAGGAAAAACTCATCAGTGTATCCAGCCGAGATTCAAGCTTCACCGCTGGGAGACAAAATCAGAAGAGGTTGACGCTTTAGTCCACGTGCCCACCGATGCGGATGGATGATTTATCTATCTATTGAATTATAATTACATTTCAATAAAAAAAACTAGTTTCACTAAACATGACTAAAGAAAATACTTGATTTAGTCGGTGGTGCAGTTGTCTACGAGTTAAGGATCCCGCGGTTCGATTCGTGATATGCCCGAAATATTCATCATTGGTGAAACTGGGGTTTCTCTCTTTCTCCGTGATGAACTAGCGTCCGGCAGACTTGGTGTGTTTGCTTTGGATTTAAATTAGCTCGTAAGTTATGTGTTGACGTTAAAAAAGTATACAAAAAGTTAACTTTACACAATTATACTATTTAAAAAAACTTAAAAAGTATTTCCCATACACCATTCATGGTTTAAGTTTATTTTTTGTGTCATTCAGTGGTCAAATGGGTACTCTCGCAATAGAGTGGACTGCCAACGACGGGTGTATTGAGAGGTTTTTCCTACTGGTCTTAAGCTTTCCCTACACGCAAATGTGGATATATTTTACCTTCACTAGCCCTACCACATTAGCGTAGTTAATATATAAATATATAACCCCAACTTGTCTGAACAAAAATGTTAAAAATCGCATCCAGGTATAAATGTCCTTAGTCTGAATGAATGAAAGAAACAGTTGAAAATGAAGTTCGGATGAAGGCGAAACTACTCATGCATGCAACGGAGTAGAGTAACCACCGCAGTGCAGTGGCGCGTCATATTTGCAATCCTGGATTGCGTCATTCCTAGCAGGCTGTTACGTTTACACTGCCCTCCCACCCTTTCCCACTAGTGATACCGCCTCATACTGGAGTGAAGCGGAGGTATTGTAGGGAGAGCTCAAAGACGCTACTCTCATTCCAATGTAAAGAGCTTTCAAGTCAAGATGTAGCTAGTACGTTAAGCCCCGTATACAAAAGGCGAACCGAGTCTGTAATGTAACAGATTCGTCTAATTGAGGCGGGCCCGCGCTACGAGCACGCCACGAACCGCCGGCTGTCGGTTTTTACAATGAACACAAAGGGATTCGTCAGTCTAGTTGGGACGTGTTTGTTACGTGTTCTCAGGCATGGAGAACTGGTCTGAGGAATTTGTATTTCAGTTGATAGAATCTTATAAAAACCATAGTGTTTTATGGGACACCAAGGATAAAAACTACTATAAAAATAATCCGAAGGAAGATGCCTGGAAGGATTAACAGGACAAGCAGAAGATGTTTGCAAACGAAAAATAATCAATTATTTCGGTCCTATTTTATTCAGCAAATACTCAAAGTCTGTGGGAGACATCCTGGTAAAGTTATTGTACTATCCACTAATGTGTTGGAACTTTAAATCTCGCAGTAGTTCCAAACCAGCCCGTGTTTTATACAATTATACGCCACCTTCGTCGAGTTTTTTTTAATAGATTAAAATAGATTGACCATAATAAGCATAGCACCGCTGCATAGTTAAGGCTAAGGCTTCTTCGTTATCGGACAGTTAGTAAGTAGAGTTAAGATAGCTAATTAAATTGAAATAAAGTGCACCCTCGTAAATATTGAATTAGCTGAGATCATTATTACGTCGCTTGCACGTTTCACGTCCAAATTGAAGAGCATTATATTACATGTTACATTACAGACTAGGCTCTCCTAATGTATACTCACCTCTATAATAGTAGACAAAAGTAGGATTTGGGTAGAAAGAAACTTTTGAATATATTTTTAAGGCCAACATTGATAACAATTTACTTTATTTATTATTATTTCATAGGTTTTAACTTCATCTATGATGAAACGTGACAGTTACAGATCACATGACTTGAAATATAGGACCGATTAAGTATAAATAAACTGTTAAAACTAAAACTACCCATTCGTATTATTTCACGAAATAATCAATTCGTAGAAAAGTCCACGAATTTTATGTCGTAAGAAAAACTGTGCCGACACTTAAGGTGCGGCAGAAGGGAGCGCGAGTAATTTTACAGTTTTTATAGCATTACTTTTTTTTTTGCCAAAATAGATAAATAAAATAGTTTTCGAGTAGCAACATAGAGTTAAGTTTTCTGCACATGCTAATATCAACAGATCTTGAATATCTGTCAAGGGTGTCCTGGAATTTGGTCAAAATATTTTCTCTTTATTCAAAAAGTTTTTACAAAATTCCAGGACACCCTTGAAAGATGTTCAACATCTGTTGATATTAGCATGTGCAGAAAAATAAACTCTATGTTGCTACTGGAAAATATTTGATTTATTTTTGCCAAAAAATGTATATTCTATAAAAATTGTAAAAATACTTATGCTCCCTTCTGCCGCGCCTTAAGAAATTGCAATCAGCTCTTAAAAGTGATATTATAATAGATTGCAGCAGAGTGTATTTCCGAAAAACAATCAAAAGCTTGGGCTTTAAATGGAAAAAAAAAGTAAATCAAAAGGAAAATATTTGATCGAACGCCCTAAAATAGCGCCATGAAGTGCTAGATACTTACATGAAATTAGTTAACTTAGGAGTAGGGGGAGGAACCTTATAATATATATGTTGTTGAAACCTATGTTAATGTGTTCAATGCTAGGACTGGAGTGGAGTTCTTCAGACTAGTGTAGTCGCGCCTTTATTTCTATTCACTGTACCAGCCAACTTTACAATAAAGAACTTTCTGCTAGATGTCATAACTTCTACAGTAGGTGAGTTATAGATTTATTGTGATAGCGTGTAGTGAAGAGTATGCTAACATTTCACTTTATAGGCGCATTCGTACTAACTCTGACGATTAGTTTTGAAATATGATTGAATCTCCTAAGCCGATGTTGTCGCACAGAAAAAAGGATATCCGAAGTAATGCCAAGTCGCGCAGAACAGACAAACGCCGATGGGCTGAAATCTTGTGATGTATTTAGAGCTCGTCGTCACGCGATTAAGTTTCCGGTCTGCTCTTATTTTTCGGCAAACGTGCGAATCCACAATAATGCATCTGGTTAAACGTCTCCGTCGCACAGCTGATGTTTCAGTCTCACAGAGTAATGTATTCAGGGTGACGGGAAAGGTCCACGTTCGAATCTCGGCCGGGTGCATTGGGGCATTTATCTATAGTCTCATTTCCATAAGAACGTTATTTAAAAACTTGAAACTCATATTACCATAATGGCGGGAATAAAAATATTACAGTTGTATTTATATCCTTAGTCCGTTTAGTTAATAATGTGAAAATAAGTTATACAGTAATCCATAAGTGGGCCTACTATTGAAAGCTTTTGATAACTTTTTAACTAATAAATCAAATAAAACATATTTGTACAATCCCAACATTTAGTGACTTTAAATGTTGGCGGTCTCGAGTTGGCTTTCTATAAAAATCAGGGTTTATATGTACTTTATTAATGTGGTTTTCTCATCACCTCTCAACGCTTATGCGGGTGCATTTCTTCTATGCAACATTCCGCATGCCTACTTTTTGGGTTAAGCCGTTTATGATGTTAGACGTATCAAAGCGACGCCGACAATTCTACGAGAACTCCCTGGCAAGAGAAGACGTGTTGGCGTGCCAGTCAAACAAGACAGCCCCTTGAATCCGCCCTCTCCTAATTAGGAGCAGTTCATTAGTCGGCTGACAAGAGGTATTAGCTCTCGCTATTGTCACAATCACAGCTCCTGCCGTCTCCGAACGATTGTTATGTTTCAAAATAACACTTCTATTAGATGTGGACGTGGGAGTCTGAGAAAAACAGTCATGGAGGATAAATAAGCGGTTAGAAATCGTTACATAAGTGAATGATTGCGAAGTTTGGCAGGAGAGGAAACACGCGATTGTTGGTTTTTTAGACGTACCTACAGCTTTTTTCCACACGAGACTAGTCAAATAACAGGAATAACGTAATATTTAATAACGATAGAATATTTTCTAGCAATATCAGAACAGCCATCAGAGAGGAGCTAAGCGCGATCTTACAAATATTATGTACTGACCGTTTCCAACGTCATTTAATTTAAACGTGAAACTGCTATTTGTTTTGTTACTCAAACAAAAGAGTTATAAGCAGCTTAACTAAAGTAAGACGAATGTTGTTTCCGAGTAGATAGACCCGCATTAGTGTGGCTAGACGATGAGAAAGCCACATGTGGAAAAATTAGCCCAAAGTGCATCCTGCCTGGATTCGAACCTTGACCTCCTTGTCACTGGCAGTTCAGAATACTTCAAACTTCACGCCTTAGGAAGGGTGGTTATCACAGGTGTGGGTGACACAAGACTACGTCATCAGAGTCGCAGACAACCGCGTGAAAACTACCGTCTCGACCCCATCGGGATTCATACCATAGTCTCTCAATAGGGGGCCGATGATTGCCCAAGGCACTACGCTTCAAAGATTGTGACCACGGCCAAGAACCCCCCTTCAAAGTTCAAAAATACAGCGAAACATTTTAAAATTTTAAACGGAAAATACCACAGAGATTATAAAAATAATGCAAAACATAAATTTAATAATAATCGTCAATAACAATAATGCCTCATTTAAAAAAAGATTTGAACATTAGAATATACAATCTAAACACAAACATGAATGGCCACACAGTCAAAGACATCAGGCTCACAATAAACAATTACAGGGGACAAGAAGGTCAAGGTTCGAATCTTAGCTATGCGCAACGGGGCTGTTCATCTTACCCCCATGTGATCTATCTGTGGTTTTTCCTTTACTCTCTCTACGCTAATTCGAGTGTAGCCTGTGTCCTCTAAACCTACTCTTCTCGTTTCTAGATCAAGCCGTAAACAACTTTTGTGTTAAAAGTACTAATTCTTTAAAAACTTATGGAAAAGAAAATTTAAATTCTAGAAGTGTATATAAAAGTGTTTAACCCGGATTATAGGGGAAATGGAGCTCCAATTCTTTAGTTAGAAAAGTTTTGAAATATGACGACCTCACGGAATACAATAATAGTTTCAAACAAGTCTTGTTATTGTTATTAACACGAACATAGCCAGGATAAGTGAAAGTAGAGTTGGGATTGTTACTTCTTTTATTTGTAACAACGTTACGCAAAAGTAGTAAAAGCGTGAATGGGAGAAATAAATAAGACGAGGTGGCGCGGTTACTGGAACAAGGTGGGAGCTACAAATGATTCGTACCTGCGCACGAGATAGTGATCATTCACCTTGAAGTTATCGTTAGTAAAAAAAACTAGGTCATGATACTAATTACAACAAGCCCAACTCTGATCCGAAAGGACGGCATTTAAGTACCAACCAGATAAATTAAGGTGAGGATGTGGGGACGCGAGAAAATGTCAAGTTTTCTTGCAGTTTAGTTTAATTTTCTTCGCATGGTGATATCAACAAATGTTCAATATGTCATAAGAATAAGCATAGAGGCATTATATGAGAAACTTTTTAAATGAAGAGAAAAAGTTGTCATTAAATTTCAGGGCACCCTTGACAGATATTCAACAACTGTTGATATCACCATGCGAAGAAATTTAAACTAAACGTTGCTAATGGAACAATATTTGGTTTATTTTAGGCAAAGAAATGTTTTGCTATAAAAACTGCAAATTCACTGGCCTTTTCTCGCGTCTCCTTCCACCTCACCTTTAGGGTTATTTCTAGGGGCTAAATTAAGGTCCTAAATAATTTTAAGAAAAACTTAGAAAATATATATTAAGTAAATCTAAAATAAATACCATTAAAGATGTGTCGAATGCATAAACTATATATAAAGATCAAGCTAACAAATGTATTTGGAAATATTAAAAGTATAATATATAAAATAAATACAATTTTCAATCGAATCAAAGTTCAGAAATAATAGCTTCAATAAATTGTATGCTCCCTTCAAAGTGTATTTTTGGGCGAGCCACTTATCCTGTTTTTTTTAATAAATATATAAGTATACCAGGAGAGCGAAAAAAACAGGGAGGGCGGGGTCCAAATCCAGGATGGGTGAACTAGATGTGGTATTTACCTCTGCTTTAACGCAAATGCGGGTACAGTTTCTCTAAATGTTACTCCATCCATATCCCATCAACGTAATTAAAATACGTTAAGCCCGGACTGGTAGTAGGCCCTAATATGTGGGTGGGTATGGACGTAATAGAGAAATACAAAAAAACAAACGAAAAGTCTGTTTAAAATGTTCTCAGCAATTTTATTATATTAAGATGCGATTTATTAAATTATCTTAACATTTACCATAAAAATGTAAAGAAGAAAAAATCCAAATTGGGTTTTTATTAAATTATATGGAGTAACATTTTTTTTTTTAGAGGAGTGACATAAAACCGAAAAAAATTAAAAAGAACAGCAAAAAACGAGTATTTTACGATGGACTAGGTTCCGTTAGGTCTACACCACATTATAACGCAAAGTTGTAAAAAAAAAACAAAAAAAAGCTACGCTTTACACGCAATAATAAATAAGGAGGAGGGGGAAGCAGTAATATGATATGTTCCACGTCAACATGTTTATGTCTACTGCTTCTATACCACGCATTCTTTACTCTTAAGAAAAAAATTAAGATGTTTCTAGCTTTGTTTACAACCTAGAACAATGAGAAGGTGAGAGAGAGAGAGAGAGAGGGAGGTAAAAAAACAAGGTTAGTCCCACGCTTTACGAAGAAAAACGCAGTAGATCTTGTATAACACAGTCCGGTTTTCATAGGAACACAGGCTTACTCGAGCTATAAAACTACTTTCTTTGTTTCAGGTATATTTCCAGAACTGCAGCAATCCTTCACTTCAAAGTAAGGTTTGAAATCATGGTGTGACCTTATAGTGTCGTTATATAATTTACTTACATTCAGGAAGCATCAGAAAATGCATTCCGGCATCGGTATTAGGGTCATATTGATCAAATTCAGCCTTCGACATATTCTCTGTGATAAATTTGCGTATGAAGCGGGTTTGAAAAAAATGTCAATCCTCTTTCCAAGCAAATAAATATATTTTAGGTTTAAAAGATTTTCCACGCTTTATTTATGTCTAAATGGTGAGCAGCATACGTATCCAAATATATTTACTGTGCAGACGAATAATTATATACGGGTCCATTCTGTTATCCAATTAGTAAATATCTATGTGTCAGGTTGTGTGAAATATTAGACGTAATAGTTCAGGTCAATTCAGGCCGATTAACCATATTATCAGGTACACGATTAAGCTCGAACCAGAAATCACAGGCAGGTGAGGTTATTTGCATTCTTCACTCGACAACAGCGACATTGGAATCAGTTTAATGGTTGTTGTTTCATTTTAAAACCAATATTTTTAATTTTGTTGTATTTAAAAAATTTACAAAACTGTTTCATCGGTATCAGTGGAGTCCCACTGTTTTTGTTTTAAGTATAATATAGAAAACCACACCACGATGCAACGTTAGGTTCTAGCTGTATTACCAACCCAAAATAGGTGTTATCTGTTGGGTGAGGAGGCCTCTTAAGCTCGTTTTTGAGTCGTTCATTGATATAACTTTTGTGTTTGTAAAGTGCAAGTTTTATTAAAAAGCTTTATCAAACAATAGGTACTGAGCAACATCTGCAGATCACATATCCAACATTTTTTCTTTTTGATGAACAAAGGTTCTTTCTTTGAAATTTGGCCTGTATGTTGTGACCAAGTGAAGGAGGTGAGTAGGCGTGTCGATGATTCACGGCACAGGACAATGGCATGAGGAGGCTGCGGCGTTGTTGGACGACACCATGGCGGTATTCATCTTCAGCAGGTCGAGAGAGGTGGGGTAGTCCTACACAGTTGTGAGCTCAGATAACATGCTAACATCTTATCTCTGTGATGCTGAATACATCCACACACAAGGGCGCCGCATACTTTTTCTTATATAATTATGTTGATTTTATTAAGATTTCGGATTTGTTTTTTAATAGTTTTAGCTGGTGAATCAGTCAGTCAAATTTATTGTAACTATTATTTTACCCACCTCGGTGGCGTAGTTAGCTAACGCGCTAGTTTCGTGTTGAGCTAGAATGCCGAGGAAGGGGAGATCGAGGTTCGAATATAGGTCGGGTGAACTGGGTGGTTTTTTTTTCCTAAATGGTTTTCCACTCTCCCTCCACGTAAGTGCGGGTTCACTCCCTTTAAATTAATCCTTTCAAATTTCTAGCCCATTAGCGTAATTAATGCTTAAGCGCATAACCCGAACGGGTAGTAAGACGCGGTGCTAGCTAAATAAATATAATATATTTTAATAATGATTATTATTTTATTATTATTTTGTACATTTTAAAAATCACTAAGCAATCCCCAGTAGGCCTGGGCTATATCTCGAAATGTTATAGCCTATTGTGACATTCATCATTAAAAATGATTATATTTGTTTAAGGGCATTACTACCACTCGCAACTCTAGAGCTTCGCATGGATACATGACTTCAGCTTTATTACGGTAGTGTACGTCAAGCAGCCTTGTTTTGTCGGCACAGAGGCACAGACGTAAGCTGATACTCCGTGGGTCAACTGTTTGAACTTAGGGTTTGATAATTTCGTTGGCTGGTCAATGATGAAGCATCCGAGTAGCAAGGGCTAGGATGTGTTGATAAGCTTGATTGCAATCGTTTGTTCTGGATTGTTCCGAAATAATTTTTGTTTGTTCCATTTTGATAAATCCACAAATGGTGTGTTTATATTGGGATTTGGGGGGGCAACTTCACGATAGACCCCCCCCCCCCCCATACACTTTGGAAAATTGATATTTACATGGTTGCGATAGAGTTTGTTCCGCAAAAAGTTTCGTTTGCTGTGTATTTGTTCTTGCACAAATGGTACGTGAATTTGAAACTTTGTTTACTCATGAGGGGCCAACTTCATGGAAACCCCCCTTCAAAAAAACCTTTTAAAAATTCATGGTGTTTTGATTGCACTCGTTTGTTCCGTATTGTTAGACACAAATTTTTGTTTATTCTGTTTTAAAAAGCCCACAAATAGTATGTTTACATTGTGGGGAGAGGGGCTAACTTCACGGTAGCCCATTCCAGTTTTAATGATATCGATATTTTATAATGCATAGATACTCAAACCTATTCTTTTTAATCAAACAGTTGTAGGGATGATAAGATAATGTTGAAAATTAACTATGTATCCTAATTGTTTGTCATGTTTGTAAAATCCCCATAACCGATTAGACGCTGAAATTAAACGGTGAAAAGTTGCGTTGGGATGGGAATTCTTTTAAAGTAAATTTTTGTAAATCAATATTATATTTACGAGAATGCAAGAGTTTAGCTGTTAAAAGACTTCATTGCATAGCTATTTTTAGTTTCCATTTATAAAGAACGTTTTTGATTTAGTCATGTGCATTCATTTCGATTTTTTTTTTAAATTCTTAGTTTGTTTTTTTGGCAAATTTGTAGCAATTTTTTTAGAATTTCAGGCTATTCTATAGATATTTTTAATCACTTTTTTGAAAATTTATTCTGGGTCCGCTTAGTAAATTTTGATTTGAAAAAAATATTTTTATCGTCAAGGAATTTCTTAGTCTTCTTCGTGTCAGAGTTGGAATAATTGACATTTTCTTCCAATCATGTCTCTTTGCGGTCAAAGATACTATTTACTACATCTTAACAGTAATAGTAGCAAACAAAAGGAAGGTGCGATGTCAATACTTTAGGGTAACCTAGTTATGAGCTCTCTTGAGGGGGTAGGGGAAAAGGGAGGTAAGATCTCGTGTATCTTTCTGTAGTTTCACAACTGCACAAATAGACGAAACCAATATTTTGGAGCTTAGTAGGAAGTGAGGTCCATAAAAATACTTTTTTTACTATGAGTTTTATGGCATGCAATAAGTTGTAGACCAAGATCTACCTAGTTTTTGTATTTCTGACTTGCTTCACCTTTTTATTGCTTTTTTGTGCATAATGAGTGAATCAAAGGCAATTTTTTTCATACTTTGACACAGAGTGTGGGACAATTCTTTACTTGGGCTCTGTGTGACCATACAGATCGCACACACAAAAGACCATTATGACTAGTGACACTAGTTTATTTAGCATTTGTAAGAGATATAAGAACTAACAAACTAAAATATAATGCACAATAATCTGGAACAAAATAATAAAGTTATAAAACCAAGAATACAAATTTTGTTATATTTTATCTAGTTGAGGGAAGGAAATGGAGCTTAGCATAGTGATAAAAATATATTAATTTTAAAACTATCAACATGAAATAAACACATTTTTTTTTAAATAAATTCAGAACAAAATAAAGATAAACATGTTAAGGAACTCAAACAAACTAACAACAAACTTTAAATAAAAAATGTTCAAGTTTTGAAAGAATGTGAGAGAGCTACTACTAGAAAAATTTATCGAGGCTTTACAATAGGAATAAATGGAAATCTTCGCAAAAAGAAATCTAAATGAACCAAGAACGAATTATTGATTGCAAAGATAAAATATCGATTTTTAAAAGTTGTGTGTGTTCATGTGGTGAATATGGTTGCCATAAAGGTGTCAATCCACGCTCCTAGTGTAAATAAATCTTGTGTTTTCCTGCCAAAACGAAATGTGCGTTTATTTTAAGGAACCATCCGGAACAAACTAAGAACAAACGATTGCAATCATAACTTTTTTTTAAATGTTATTAGGGGAAAAGGACGGTGAAGCAGCTTCATGGAGGTCCAAAATAAACATATCATTTGTGAGCGTATCAAAACGGAAAAACTGATTTTTTGCGGAACAATCCGGAACTAGCGAAGAAAAAACTACTGTAATCATACAAAAAAAATTTTAAAAGGGGAGAAGGGCGAATTCATGGATGTCAAATGTTAAAGTATGATAATTAATTTTGGGTACGTATCAAGACGTAATTTTATTTTCAAACAATCTGAAACAAACGATCGCAACCATAATAATTTCAATTTTCAAAAGTGGGAGGGAGATATCGTAAGTTGGCACTACCAATGTAAACATATCATCTGTGAGATTATCAAAACGGAACAAACTAAATGTTTATGGGACAACCCGAAACAAACGAATGCAATCGTAAATACATGGTTTTTCAAAGTGGAGGGGCTACCGTGAAGTTGGCCCCTCACGAGTAAATAAAATGTCACAAGTTCATGTCCCATTTTTGCAAGAACAAATGCGGAACAAACAAGCCTTTTTGCGATACAATCCGGAACAAACGATTGCAACCATAAAATTGTAAATTTTCCAAAATCGGGGGGCTGCCGTGAAGTTGGTCCCACCAATGTAAACATATCATTTGTGGGACTATCAAAACAGATCAAACGAAAATTTTGCGGAACAATCCGGAACAAGCTAAGAACAAACGATTGCAATAAAAAAAACTTGAATTTTTAAATTGGGGTGGGGGGGGGGGGGGGGGGGCAAACCACGGACATATGTTTTTCACAGTTGGACCTACCCATGGTACAAATGGTGGGATTATTTACATTTGGTTAAGAAAATATTAAATATCTATCCATTCCTGTTATATTATTTTTGACGGAGATATCGTTCTCATCAATAATCTAGGTATGTCATCATCACTTTCCTATACAACTCAAAATTCTTCATTTTCTATTGAATTAATCTCACAACTATCACCTTCCTCAGAACTTTGGAATTCTGAATCGGTACATTCAACATCAGAATACTTATAGCTAATAATGTTATCAATTGGGGAGGGAGGGAGTTCTTCCACACCGGACATGTACTCCGTATCACATATGTCTTCTCTGTAATAGAAAAAAATATTAGGGCCTAAATTATCATCTCAAAATGTATATTATTTATTCTAATCACTAATGATTTTGCAATAGAAATAAAGCATATTATAAAGATAAATATGGTTTATACACCTATATAAGTTTTAATTATATATATATATATATATATATATATATATATATATATATATATATATAAGAGAGAGAAAATTGAACAAGACTGATGATTACGTTGTTCATTTGTGCAAGTCATTTGACATATAATAATATATTTTTTCAAAGTGTGCATATATTATATAAAGCTAAACTTCGATAAGGACTTGAATCAGTTGGTGAATCAGGTCAAAAATATTTATTCAAAAAATTACTAGGAACTTGCAGCAATAAACTTGAGTTTACAAAAATAAAAGTTAGGTTTATTAATAATTTACCTATACAAATAATAAAAATATATAATTTTTACATATTTTTAGGTGGCTTGCCACATGAGTTCTCTTTCTATAGTTTCCCCATCCACTCTCCACGTAAATAGGGTGCATTTACTAGAAAAATTTGTTTCCTTCTCCTTGCACCCTAGAATAACTCAAACCTCCAAACCTAATCACTAAATAATTCAAAGTACCTAAAAACATAGGAGAGCGATTATATATAAGTTTATAAGCTACATCTTGTTTGGATAGTAATGCTTTAGTTATTTTGATTAAATTAATTCAAATAAAAATCGTGCTTTCTCTTTCACACACATTTTTTTATGACTCATTTGTAATAAACGACATCCCTTTGTGAATGAAATAATTATTTCATTACATTATTTATTTTCAAAAAAATAATAAAAAAATTGGTAGAAAGACTGTCGTTACAATAGTAAATAGCGGTTTTTCATTTGAAGTAAATTCAGAGTGCTTACACACTTGCAAATGCAAACATCAATTACTACTATAGTATCATACTTAGGCCTAAAATTACTCTCTAAGTGAGTTCGAAATATATAAATAATGAACACTATACCTTCCTATATTGTTTAGGTACCCAACAGGATATCTCACTGATTGTAACATCATTATAGAATACTTCTAACTTGACCTGATTATACCCTTATAGGTGGGATTAACAGAGAAATTCTAAATATTCAAATATAATAGTTTCCAAAATGTAAGCCATATAAAAGGCTGGAAAAATTGCCAGATTAAACGTAGATTATTGCATTCATACAATTTTTAAGGTGATAAAAAAAATCTATTTCTTATCAAGCATATTTTCAAGAGGCCACTCAATTAATAATTTTACAGCTGTGGGAGAGAACGTAAGAAAATATAGGCTATACATGTGATATAATGATAGTACCATAGCCCGACACGTTAGCTCACTTGCTAGCAGGATGGTCTACAGTGCAAAAGGTTTCGGGCTCGATTTCTGGTAGGGGTGTAATATTTATTATTTGATCAATTCTCGGCCTTCTTCTAGATGTTGTATATGTCTTAGAATTCAACAATTCTTTTTAACCGTGTAAACTTGCAGTATTCCTAAAATTAACAAATATTTAAACAATATATTCAATTTAATTGTAACCACTTGACTTTTTGGGTTTGCTACTTAAAGTAAAATGTATATATATATATATATATATATATATATATATATATATATATATAAATGCTTTCATAATCACCATCTATGCACACATTATATTTACCTATAGCCTATGGCTAACTAATTTGAGGAAAATCGTCCAGATGATTTAAAATGTAGATAATCACAAAATTTTAATGTTAATTAAAATGTAATTGATCAATAAAATTTATTATGCAGATAATCCCATATGAACCAATATCTAAGTCTGACTGACAGTATAAATATTCTTACCTCTAATTAAAAATATAAATACATATTAAAACATAAATAATTTAATTGATATTAATAAATGCAGTTCTCACTAAATTGAAGATCATGAAACTATTTTTTTACTATATGTATATTAATGTATTCAGGGTATTATTATTATTATTATTAGCACCGCGTCTTACTATCCGTTCGGGTTATACGCACTTACGCTAATGTGTAATGTTAGGGTGATTGTGAAATGAAATGGAAAACCTACAGTTTAACGTGGAATCCGAACCACGGGGTAGGCCTGGCATTCCTCACATTCACAAGTTGTGTTCAGGGTAATAAGTTTTGCCAATTTAAGTTATATAAAATAATGCCTTTTTCTGCATAAATAACGACTAAACTAGTTCAAATAGCTAAGAAATTAAAACACTATAAACTGCCTAAATTACTTTATTTTTCATGAAAAAGATTATTTTTACAATGGCTGTAAAAAGTTTTTCAAATGTTAAGTATTTACTTCATCATTCTTGATATGCGATGTGTCGAAGCCTTGGGCTATCGCTTACAGCCATTTATTGTTTATTAAATTGTAGACTATATTCTGTGTTACTGATTCTGGAAAACCCTTAATATATCAAATAAACATAAAGCCTATCTGCCCATATAATACATTATGCTCATTCTCGGTTTCAAAGATTGACGTTTTCCAGTTTGTAATGGAAGAAACCATTGTTTATTATATTAATAATTATATATATATGTATATATATATACTTTACAGTTCACAGAGATCACAAATAAAACACAAATCTTTAAATTACTAAAACATGTTTCAATAATGAAATAACTCCGGCAGTGATATTAAGATCAATATCACTAAAACATGAGGCTAATTATTTCAAGAGACAACTTGTGAATGATCGTTCAAACAGAAATCTCGCATGGACGGCAGATTACTTGGGTTTCTGTGATAATACAGCTGGAGTAGCCGCTGTGTGTTGCGCGAATTGTGGAGGCGGGCGCTATCACCCTTTCTTGTAAACTAAGCTACACTTCCCTACAAAGTTTTGATCTGGCGAGCCAACTTGGAATTTCAGTGCATATTTTAATGTCATACGGAAATCAAGTTATTCAGTAAATCGTTTCATATTTAAATCTGAATATATATTTTATCTTAAGTATACACATCTATAAATCGTATGAATACTAATATTTAATATTTATAGATTAATTAGTATTAGTAAACAATTGTTGAATTGTGTTGATTTTAAGAGAACTTTAAGTATACATATATAAAGTATGCTTCTACCTACGGTAAAATCCCAGCTTTATCAAATAGGTATAGTATTAAAGATACTAAATTTAAATTTTCAAATTTTTATTTCAAAAACTGTGGCCTAAAACCTGATTTGGAAAACGTAAAAATGGAAGTTTCTTACCCTCATAGCTCGTTAGAAAAAATACATAAAAATATATTTATGGTGTGTAACATTTTATAGAAGAAAACTCTTTTGAATGGTGAAAAAATTTTTTTCTGTACATATGGCCTTAAAGAAGGCTACTCTTTTTGATCTAAGAACTTACTACATTTCCCCTGAGACGTTTAAAATAAACGAATTCTACCCTTTAAGGAAATATTTATAAAATTATGAAACTTAAAATGTTAGGATTTTAATCCAAAAGGAAGGATATGTTGATCGAAACCTCCCCTTAATTTTGGCGTGATCCATATTTTGAAATAACAAATCCCTTCTTAAATGGTCTCATCCAAAATATATCAACTATTTTACACCCGCATGTGCGGGCACGCAGAGTAAGCGTCAAGCTCATCTAATCTTGTTTTTTCCGATGCTTCGAATCCCGTTGGGGTGTTTGGAGAGAACATTTTCCTAAATGGTTTCCCCTCTCCCTCTCGACGCAAATGCGGGTACATGTAAAATAAATTCTATTTCCTTACCAAACTTGTTAAATGCGGATAGCTCGGACGGGTAGTAAGACACGGATAAAATGAATCATAGCAGACACCTTCAGTGTTGGTAGGACGAGTTTTTGGCGTTTTCGGCAACGTTCGGTCTTTTATTTCTAGGTCCCCGGGGTCAAGAGGTCAGGACCCAGCTCGAGTGGGGATACTGTCAATTTGCGCGCAGGAAGCCGCGGTCACTGCTGGGCTGGCTTCCTGCCGACCAATCACCGTGCAGGGACTTGTAGGGGATTAGTATAACGGCCTTCTTAGTGCAGATGTCCCCCCCGATGAGCATTTCACCGTGATTAGAATAACGGCCCGCGCGGGAAATTACACACGTCCTAATCTAGTTAAGCTTCTCATTTCCCACCGTGCCTCGGGGCGAGGACTTGGTTCGCCGCGACTCATCGGCTACAGTACGATTTAGATTGAAAGACAACTCTTTCGACCTTTCTAAAAGTTACTAAAATCATTTCATCCGTCAAGTCATGAGATCTGCAACCGTTACTTCTCATAAACAACACAAATACGTATAAAATAGCACTAATAATGTAGTAAAATGTTATATCAATGTTGACCACAAAACAAATTATGTTTGCATTTTCTAAGGGTTATTTCTACAAAAATCCTACTATAGGTCCATACTCAGATCACTTAGTTACCGCCTTACACAGTGTCACACGAAGCAATCACGTCATTGTCGTTTCACCCACCCCTACGATAACGCTGTATAAGGCGTAAGGCTCAAAATACGCTGGAACGTAGGTGACGAGGATGCCAAATCTCATTCAGGTGCCCTTGGGCCTGTTTTTCACAAGTGATTTATCACCAAGGCTTTCCGCTTCTCCTTTTACATGAATTCGGGTGAATTATCTATTAAATACCCTCCCACTATTATTAATAACCCTTGTGTTAAAACTTAAAACAACTTTGTTCTATATTTAAATAATAATTTTAGGGTAGTCTACGTTTTACATACATTATTGTTGACATTACATTTTTGACTTAGAATAGATAAAGGGATCATATAAACTTATTCAACGAAATACATGCTCATATATTAAGTTTTTTTTTGTGTATGTGGCCCGCATGTGTGATGAGAAATGGACGTCCTATTCCTTTATAACCTAATTCGCTAGAAGAAAAAAAAAAACCAGAAAATATTCATATACTTGGCCAGTGATGGCTATCAAATTAGTTTCCTTTTATTATCCACTTCAAACCTTCCCATCCACCCTTTTCAACGAAACCACCATTTCTATTCTTCGTTAATTCTGGTGAGTACAAATTAGCCATGATTTTGGAAGTACACATCACATAATTGTACAAAGAATGAAACAACTTTAATTGGAAACATTCTACTGGTGTACTTTTCAATGAAGTGGCATATCAAGTAAAAAAATAAAGCTTAAAAAAAAGGTTTGTCGTGAACTTAATCAACAAGGGCATACAGGAAGTGAAATAAAGCGTTATTTTCGTTGAAAATAATATCTTCCCCCCCCCTTTCTATCTTTATAAGGCTGTCACTCCAGAATAACGGTGGCGGGACCTCACAATAGCCATGCAAGGAAATTCAATTTTAAATGGAGTCGTGGAGTAGGTTTTTGTTATTTTGTTGACTACGTTACATAGACCTACAATGAAGCGTAAAACAAAAGTTCAATATAGACCTATATTTAATTTTTATAAAATAAAATAAGTCACACGAGAAGTAGTTATCAAAATTTGTATTTAATAGAGTAGATTAAGCAGCACTAAATAACAAAATCAAATCATAAAATAAAAAAAAGGGAATAATATTTTTCTTCGGACAAGGGCATCCGTATCTTTTCGTCTGGATTCTGGGACGGGAGAGGTACGGGTTCAAATCCCCGCCGAGTGTACGTACCTAGGTGCGTTTCTTTCACATAGTTTCTCACTTTACACGCGAATGCAGGTACACTTCCTCTGTAAGTGTAATAAATGTGCGGATAGCCCGTATAGGTAATAAGTAAGACACGAAGAACGGGAAAAAAAAATGTTTTTGTCTTGATGTAAAAAAAAACTAATACAATTATATGATTATACCATTTTTCACTATTTATTTACAGATATTTTAAGTAGGCTACGAGGATTGGGTTCTTGTTGGTTTGGGGGGAGAAGTTTGGCCAAAACTTGAATAAAAGTAAGGTGCGCTTTGGTAGGTTCAGCAAGTCGGCGAGCCTCGTGAATCCCCCCCCACCATAAAACCAGAGTTGGGGAAGGATCTCGCACTTCCTGCGATACAAGAGGGAGAGACATCATCAGGAGCTTCCTCATTCGACGAATTGCGGTGTTAATGTATTATTGAGTCGAGGCACGATCCTCGCCCTTCTAAAGTTGATCAACCAACCGTGACCTCTCCTCAGATCACTGCCGGTAGACAACAGTGACACACTCAGACAAATACTGATTAGTACCGAGTACTAAACACACACACACACACACAGGGAGGGCCCGAACTTATGGTCCATTCACCACTTATGAGGCCTTTAATAACAGGGGTTCGATACACGGACCTTTTGACTAACGCACCGTTGCTCTTTCAATTGAGCTATTCGAGATCTAGCCCCATTCATCTTATTCCATAAAACTCTTGATCAGGAGTCTTGAAGGAATATGTCGTGGACTTGCGATTTGTAGTATCAATAAGAAACTGTCGTAACTCGATGATACGAGTCTCGAAAGAATCTGTCATAAACTCGAGATACGGGTCTCGAAAGAATCTGTCGTAGACTCGAGATACGGAGTCTTGGAGAAATGTATAGATACTCGGGATCAAGTCCTAAGGAGAACTCAGCTGGAATGATTCCGGATAGCGCTGACCAATACATTTTCTATTTGATTACGAGATACAGTGTATGTATTATAAAGTGAGTTAAAATAAAATAAAAAAGGGGGAAAATGCATTCCAAGGTTAAGAGAACGTTTCGGCAAGTAAGGTAAGTTGAAAAAAGTTTAAAAGTTCCAGGTTCAATTTCCAGCGAGAGTTAATAAAACATCGCTGCAGAAAGGGGTATTTTCAGTTCAACTAAATGATGAATTCAGGGGTATGAGGTTTGGTTGTTATTATAAAGCTTATAATGAAAATGTTATCATGGATCAGTGGTCGCCTGTACATACCATTTAAATTCAAAAAATGAATAAATTGAAACTTGTTAATTTTGTAACGATGGATTAGAGAAGCGTTTCCCTTTCGGGAACCAACGTACCCCTTCCAGCTCTGTATAATAACAAAAAAGAAGGAGGGGAGGTGGAACCAATAGCTGCTAATACTGTAAAGTATAAACTAGTTTCATAATTTTAATCCAAGCATTAATGGTAAGGTAAATAAAACCGTGACAAGAAGGAAAGAAAGGGTTTTGTCCATGCAAGACATCACGTCAAAATCTGCGTTAATTTGTTAACTAAGCTTTATGGGTGCACGAAGCTTCAAAATTTCGTCTTGACTTCTAAAGAATCATCAGCTTCGATTTCGCATAGGAAAAAATCCCGGCTTTAACAATTACGAGGTCCCGCCAAAAAAAAAAAAGTTGACATCCAAGATACTTGATTTATGGCAATTAATTCTATTCTGAACTGTTATATAATACATTAGAAATTAATATCATTACGGAAAAAATCTGAAATTATTGAATTATAAGTTGTGATAATAGCTTGGTTTATCAAAATAAAATTAAATATTACAAACAATCGCGCAATAAAACATTTCTCCAAGTAATTTAAGTGCATAATATTATATAAATAGCAACAATATTTTTTTTCAATCCTCAAACAATTAACAAAAAATATTCGAGCTTCAATTCGGCTTCGGAAATATTTCATAATACTGTAGGCCGATGTTCAATTTGAGTTCGCTTCAAATATGACAAATTTAGTATTTATATATATATATATATCCACAGTTTGGGAAACAATGAATTAGAGGTGTTTTATCCAGTTTTATCGTCGATCGCTCGGCGGGGGGAATGCTGGTTAATTTCCGCCGACATCAAGAAACAGCATTCATTCTGTACGAATACAATAAAATAAATATTGAAAAATGTGGAAGAGGAGGAGTAAAGAAGACAGACGTGATTGTGATTGAACACACCAGCATAGAGTCCGACCAACCGACTGTCCAGGGACTACGCCCTCAAAACGTGGGGGAAGTGCTCCATGTGCTAAAAGGTGAATATAGGTCGAATACTTTGAACTAATAACCATGAAGTGCGAGGAAAACAAACCGCTTTCAGGTATTTAGGACAGCCACACCTACCGACATTACTATAAACTAATATTCCAGGACAAATATTAGAGTGGAATACATGACCGGGTGCACTTGAGGAAGAGCAGTTTCTACAGTCCAGGGGCCTTGCTTAAAAAGGTCCGGGGTTCTATTCCCGTGTCCAGGTGTCATTTTTCAACAAATTTAAATAGATTGAATTTTGATCTCCTTCATATGGATATTCCCCTAATTACAATGATTTTCAAACTTTCTGTGGATATTCACTAATAAAAAAGTAAAATGTTTTCAATTTTGGCTGCAAAAAAAAATAGTATTTTTATAAAAGGCCCTTCTTATGAAAACAAAACTGTACTCCCATACTCGTGTGTCCGACGTCTTATTGATCAGCCATATTATCCGCATTCACTTATATGGTAGATACGAGGAAGGCAGGATTAGAAAATGTGTACGCGAGAGAGTGTGGCACCATTTAGGAAAATAATACCTCAGTACACGCTGCCGATATTCGAACCAAGACCTCTCCATCATCGGAAAACCAGAGATTACAATAATGGTTCCTTTGTCCAAGTGCCTAGTACCTACCCGTTGTGTAAAGGAAATTCAAGAGTATTCAATAATAATTCTGGACTTTTTTTTATGTTAAAATTCACAGACTAAAAATTTATCCACCCAGTTTGTGTGACTGACTGTACATCACTCGCTCAGGGGGGGAAGGCAACGTGGGAACAATACTTTCCTTTCACGATATTTGCGAACATTGCAATTCGTCATTTGTTCTTCACACGCCAGAGTCGGAATGAAGGACGAGTAACGGGGAAATGTTGTTAACTTGTCCGGGCTCATCACGTGTTGTTGCTTCTTTACTCTCGCGACCCGCCTCGGTGGAGTGGTTAGCTAACGCGCCAGTCGTGTCGAGCTAAACCATTGAAGACGGGGAGATCGAGGTTTGAATCTCGGTCGGGTGAACTGGTGGAGGGAGGAGGTTCCTAAATGGGTTTCCACTCTCCCTCCACGCAAATGCGGGTTCACTTCCTCTAAATTCAACCTTCCCCATAATGATAAACAATGTTCGAATATAAAATTTAATCAAAATCGTAGAGCAAATTTTGAGAAAATCGATTTTTTTCTCTTTTTGCCCTTCAGTAAACTAAGCTTGCCCTTAAATTTATGATTATATATCTAATTACAAAATCCCCTTGGAGGGACCTTATGAAAAAACCCAGATACCTAGTTTTAGCCCAATCGGTAAAATAGTTTCGGTTCTATCCCGAGGTACAGAAAGACGGCATTGCGAAAACAACTTTTTTGGTTCCAACAGCTCATTAAACGTCAACATTTAATAAAATCTCAAGTTCGATTTATTTTGACAATCACAAAACAATTTCTCTACTAGGTGTCAAGAGAAAGTAAAAGGGGTGGTTTTTAAACTGTCTTTTTACCAACGTTTTAAGTGTAATTACACTATTCTCAGTAGCCTGACTGAATGTAAAAAAAAAAAAAGAAAGACAGAATCAATGATGCCGTGACCTTCTCAATTACTACCACTTGATAACACTTCAAGACAATTGAGAGGAATCTCAGAGAACCAACGCGCTGCACATTATAAGATATGATGCTTATTTTTAACAAACCGTAGGTCGGCTGGATTCCCCATGATCAAACGGCCGTTCTATGTTTAGATCGAGTCATCGGACGACTGACTGCTAGAGGAGTTTATACGTACGGCAAGTCTAGAGAAGAGACAAAAGGAAGGAAAGGGGAGGGCGTATTTCAAGATAGACCCGGGCTACCGCTGCGTCAAGATACAGGTTAACTCCGTGAATCACGGTCCGCATTCTCTACGTTATATGCGAATGTAAACTGACGGAACCTGCAGAGTCATCGTCGGCTTCCATTCATCGACTGGTAGAATGCGTAATGGTGGGCATGCAAACAAAGACGTCATTCTCGCCTCGTTCTAGTTTGCCAGTGACGTGAAAGTATCGGTTAGAATTCCGACTGTGTATTCATTCTCACTTCCTAAATGGTTTATACTCTCCCAACAATACTTGCGAGTGCATTTCATCTCAATTCTACCTCCTGATAAAGTCATACCAATCTCACAACAATCTGACACACTCTTTAAAAAAAATGCTCCCACAATATTTGTTAAAGTGATCATCCAAAACGGTAGCCGCTAATGCTGATTCATTTTCCTTAAGCTATCTTTCTTCAACCTTATCTCTTAGATAAGTAAATAATAAATGAAGGCTACTAATAAAAAAAACACTCGAAATAGTTTGTGAGAATCCACTCAATCATAAAGAGATAACCGAATCTATTATATAATCTACATCGCAGGTTTATCTCGTATAAACTGTTTTAAGATATTTTGATTCACTAGCTGTGATGAACTAAAATCAATTAGCCTCTGGAAGGGAGGAATACTGCAGCTGATCAATACATAGGGATACAGGGATTTTAATATAATCTAGTACGTAGAAGAAACTCGTGCATCTAATCGGCCTATTTACACTTGTGGGGCAAGGTAGGACAAGGTATATTTTAGAAGAATTGTACCCGACCGAATTCGCGTAGAGGGAGAATGGAAAAACATTTAGGAAAAATCATTTTAGTTCACCCGGCCGGGATTAAAACCCCAGCCTCCACGTCCCCAGCAAATCATACTGGATGAGACCGGCGCATTTGTCCACGTACCCACCAGTGCGGGCATATGTGCATATGTGCATATGTGCTGGTTAGTAGACATTTAGCCTGATCCCCCTACCCCCCCCCCTTTTTTCCAAGCGTGTTACATTGAATTTCACATAGAGAGTGAATGTTATTATTTAATGCTGTTGTGAGACCAAATGAGGGACTTAATTAATTTTAAATAAGCTATTTCTAAACCTGAACATATTATTTTTTTCAGCATTAGAATTTACCATATATACATTAAAAATCTCTCCCTAAACGTGGTTTATGTATGACCTCTTAGTAAACTATATAATGAAAAAATAAATAAAAAAGTTAAATTTTAATATTTAAGTTGTCGGAATAACTTGTGTGTAGTTAAGGGATGGATGAATTTTAAACCAAAGAATGTACCCCATGAGGCGCCCCAGCCTTCAAGAACCACCGCAAGGGGTTCATTCCGTCCGAGCTACCAGATCCCGGGTCTCCCTCAACCATAGATCGACACTCCCCATTTTGATTAACTTTGATAAAACTGTTGAGACTCACTCTCTCTTTTCTTATTACTCGACATGCCTTGCAGCCAGTGAAACCAATCTTTCAGGTGGAATTGCACTATAGAAATATACTCATCACTGACTATACGGAGACTTTCTTCATTTAATTGGTGTTATGAGCGCGTTTGTTTTCAATGGACGAATAAAAAGTGAACATTTAACTCTTCACAAAGTTAATATAGAACACAGTAACAAATTAGACATCAGACACACTTGCAACACAAGTAAAGAGTTATTGTGTCGTATATGATATACTAATTAATACACTGCTCGTTTAGTTCATGATGATCATTTCGTACACTTATACAACTCATCTATCTCAATTAGGAAAAAACTTTTACACACAGTGAAAATATGTCTGCACTAAAAACCTCATTGTAGTTCTTTCCATTAGAAAACAATTTTTTTCAAAGCAAACTAATTTGAATATGGGAATTTTAATAACATCCTCATATCTTTTAAGTTTTTATAACAATTTAAAAAAAAACTACTGTGATTGTCCAAATAGTTTAACGAGAAACGGCGAGTTTAAGTTTTAAGAACTTAAAAATGTGGGCCGTCTTGCGCGCTCGTGCCGTGAACTAAATTAATATCGTCTGCACTTTGCACGGTGCCTATACCCCGCCGGCATCATTCTACCTCATTAGTGAACTAGAAGCAAAAAAAAAAAGTTAGGTACTATCAAGGATCAAACTAGTGTCTCCATCAACATGGAGCACTCAGTCTGGGACGAGCTCGCAGCAACATTCCTAAAGTATTTCTACGTTGTTTTTCAATCTCATGTACATTCTCTGTCGCAAAAAGTGGTCAGATTGTAGTGGAATGTACTCGTTGAATGAGATGCCAGCCACTTTTTCTTCCGTTTTCCAGAAATGTGCCTATGTTTTACAAAGGAGGATAGCAGCAATATTAGTTGAACAACCAACTAAAAGGATAACATGTCTGAGGATAGTGTTTGTGTTCAGTGGTGTTAGCTAGAATTATTGTATAGGGGTGTGGGGGCAGAGGAATTTTCTATCACGAAACTATGAAGGGTCTTGACATTTTATTTGCCATAGGCGGCTATATCCGAAACGGTTTGATGGATTTCGTACAAACTTGCTATTTCGGTGATATATGGATATGCCTCGTGGCGAAATTGTGATTTTAATTTTAGATCCAAGATTATGGGGAACAGGTGGACCCCCCTATAAGCGGCAGATACGTTCTCTAGTAGCGTCGAGGTTAATAATGAATCTGGATGAAACGTAATCGACAAGTGAACCGCGCAATCACCTCGTGTCATTTCTCCCCTCAAACAAAATCCGTGTAGTTTAACTGGATACATATTTTTGAAAATGTCTAACGATTTTTATCAAATTTCAGAAGAAATCTTATAAAAGGTTTAAGTTTACTTATAATAGATTTTTGAAAATTTTGTTCCAAACTATAACAAATTAAATTATTATTATTATTATTATTATTATTATTATTATTATTAAAACGTATGCAAGATTGTGTGAAACCATTTATTTAGTATGTGTATTCATAAAACGATCCAAACCATGTTGTCGAAAAGCTCAAATACAATTAAAAAAAAGTGTTATTTTTTATATTCCGGCAAAGCAAATTAACGGGGGGAAGGAGGGAAGGATATAACAACCTCACAACATCACTGGATGTTCAGCTTAAGTGTGAGTGAATAAATTACACCTCCCTTTTAAAACAATCCTCACCAAATATCGTGGTAGGAATTACGTACTGAGGCGGGCTAAATAATGAGCGTTTTCAGAGGCTTAGTAGTCGAATTAAGAGAAAATTTGTCAATGAAAAAATATTGCAACGCTTTTAATGTTTAGATTTTTAAACAAATAAATCACGTGTACCGGTAAACTGTCCCAAAACTGGTCTAGTTGTTTGCTTTACTCCAATGCGGAATATATGCACGGTATTTAATGACTGTTCTTATAATTAACTTCACATGCTTTGCCTTTCCATCTGCGGCAGATGTAGAATTAGCAGCTGCACATGTTTACGTTCTATGAAGAGGGACAAAAGTTTGTGTTGGGTATCAGATCTCGTTGAAATAGTTAACAATGCTGAGGTATTCGTGTTGACACAAAGTTAAACCTTTTATATCAAAAAATACGAGCTAAGAGTCTCGGGTTTGATTCCCGACCCGGCCGAAAATTTGTATAATAGATTAAATTGGAGTTTTTTCCCTCACAATGAAAAAATAAAGGCCGGGGGACTGGGCGTTGTGTTTGTCCTTTAGTCCAGTTAAGTGCACCACTTCTTACTACCCATCCGGGCATTCACGTATTTCAAGCTATGAGATATGGATGAGGAAGGTACTATTTAGAGAAAATGTGCCCGCATTTGCGAAGGAGAGTGGAAATCTATTAGAGGAGGGGAGTGGGAGAAATCTCAAGCCTAAACCTCCGCGTCACCGGTAAATCAGATCAGACGAGACATATCTTTGTCCACGTACCTATAAGTATTGGTTTTTATTTATATAAATGAGGTATTATGTCAACCATGAATGTTAGGCATCGCATGATGTGTGTAAGTGAAGGATTCAAGTTGAGTTTCGTTCCTTTCAAAGGTAGAAGTAGAAAAAAGTCTTAACTAATCGTGAACGAACTTTATGTACAGGATACAATGAAAGGGCCAGGTGTTTTCAGTGTAGGCGAACATTCAAATAATACAATGGGTGCTTTATTACAGTTACAGTGACACGCAATCACAATCATAACTAAAAGGTTACAACAAATGGTGGGTTGTGACGGTTAAAATAATAATTATCTTTGTTTCATGTTTAGCTTTAGTAATTATTCCGCCAAAGCTTGCCTCGTTCTTTTTTTTTTTTTTTTTGCTTGCTTTATTTTAGTAGCATAATGTCAGTCTGATGTCAATGTGCCGATTATTGGCGACTTAAATAAATGGGACGATAAGAATTAATTATGGATAAATGTACCAGAATGTGCATTGCGAGAGGATATAAAACCAGGAATGGTTAAAACTTCTCCCGATGTACCCAACCATAATCGAACACCAGACTTTCGAAATAAAGAGTCAACTGTATTTATTTAGGACATTATCCACCATGTAGTTTTCTCAACCCTCTCTCCTTGTAAATTCGGCTACATATATTAAAAACTCACCTTCCTAGTCCTGTAAAGTCACTAATATCACACTGGCACTGAAGAATAGTACTAAAATCGGAGAGAGCACCGTAAAAAGAACTCGACTAGAGATTGAACCAGAGACCCCTAACCCCTCGAACGCAGGTGGACGGTATTTTAAATTCAGTATTGTTAAGGCATGTTAAAACAGTTGACAGCGTACCACAAAACATTTAAAGATAATTACTGTACGGACACTAATTTACATTATTTTATCTGTCTACTAAAATGAATTAATGTTGACATGATTTAGCTAATAAAAGAATTCTACATAAGTGAAGATCACTAGATAAGATCGGTTCCACTTGGAAAATACGCAACACAACATTTGGTAGCACACATTAAAAATAACCGAACCTAGATTCAAGAGTGTTAATTTTTACTTAATCTAATATTTATGGCCGATTCACGAAAGTAAAGAAAAAAACAGGCCGCCCATTCCCCTTCTTTTATTTCGTGAGTCCCTCACTTGTTCCATGGATTATGTATGAGCCCTTACGCGGGAAACCTGTTCGATCACATGACATATCATTTAACGTCATACGACGTGACAACCCTTCGTTATCAACACTGGGACGATTCCCGTGAAAGCAATATGGGTAGCTTCAATTCTCGTCAAGACACCTTAGCTTCTTCTTTACTACTGATGTGGGGGTTCCGCATTCGGTTCTCAGAAGGATTCATGTTAGGTATGGGGGTATAGTTGTAAAATCGTTAAAATAAATACGCAATATCTCAAGATGAAATTAAACTTGATATGTCAATTCCAACCGAGACTCGAATCAACCGCTTTGGCCTAGTTGTAAAGGACACCAACTACGGGTATATGGTATGGATTGTGGTTCGATCCCAGATGTAAGGATTCATCTTCACATCCTAAAAGTACAGACAGTCCATGTTTATCGGAGGTACTTCTTAGAAAAGACAGCAACTATAAGCGCGCAGATTCGAACACATGTCTATATACACCCCCGTTCCCCTCCTGAAACATTTGGTTGTGTAACAAGTGCATATATTTCCCCCTTGACGCAAAATCATCTTTTTAAACATCAGTTACATGACTTCACACTAGTCAATTTTATGACAAATTAAGTCCTTCTCTTATTTCAATCCAAGTTGTCTGTAAAAACGGAGATTCCTTCTAAAAAATACGGGTAGTTTTGTAGGAGTGGCAATCCTTTTACTAGCTAATAGAATTTTAGACACACAAGGTAGTTTGAATGAGTGGCTGACTATTCACTTTTATAAATTCATTCTTTCAGCGAGGAGGAGAAATTCTAACTAGCAATGAATGAGTGGCTGACTAATCACTTTTACCATATTTATTCATGCCATAGCATTGCAAATATTTTCCAATTTATTTGCTATTTAAGACAAGAGAGCACTTCTCCTTAGCTTCTATTGTATGTTTGAACTGACAGGTGGAGGCTCAGAGATGTATCGGATAATCGAAATGTCTCGCACAGACGCCGAAGCGCTTTATGGCGGCCGTATCTTTTTCTTTCCAATTCTCTCTCTCTCTCTCTCTCTCTCTCTCCATATATATATATATATACATATATTATCTTTCATCTCTATAAGTATCCGGACGTGCCAGTGACATAATTCAACGTTGCTAGATGTCACGTGACTTTGTTTATAGTCCATAACAGCTAAGTTGAGAAAAGATAAAGCAGCTGCTAGATGCCTCGTGACAATACAATTAATAACGTGTTCAAATCCCGGTTGTAAAAATAGTTTTTTTTTTAAGAAAACAAGAGTTGCGAGTGGTTCGGAATCCCTTTTATAATTAGGATGTCCCAGACGGTAAGGGGTCCGATAAAATATATCGTGGGAGCGTATTCCTTCCTATTCAGTCGTGGTTTAAGACCTTAGACCACGATTTATATTGTGTGACCGCACGTTTGAAGGAAATTTCGAATGTCAAGTCGAGTTATCTAATTTATTCCAAGCCTGAGACTCCAAGGCAGTAAAAGAACGAGCATTTGTTTGAGATCTATGGTTGGGAATAGACATTCAATCTATGGACGGGTGTGTTTATCTGTATCGAACACAGGTGTTCTGTAGTCGTTCTGCTAGATCATTTAAAACATTGTGTAATACGTTGCCGTAGTGAAAGTGTGGAAATATTAAACTCTGGACAGTGATTAATTCGTACAGATTCTGGTGGAAAATTCTCCAATCTTCTCAGCGAATGTAAGCAGGCATACACTTTCTTGTAAGTCATAGTTACTTGATCTGTCCAGTTTATATTTTCATCAAAAATTACACCAGGGTTTTTAATCTTTATGTCAAATGAACTGTGTTTTTTCTTTTACTCCCTTAACTTAACCCCTTCATCCACTAAATAAGCCACAAGTCACCACTGCGTAAATCAGAAAATATTCCGATTGATAACTGTAATCTCTAACCTTATCCCATCCCTGTAAATACCGACAGAGACTGGATGGGTGGTAAGACACGAAGAACCAGAAATAAAATATTTTGTCGATAGAATCCCCACTGAAAGAAAATGACCAAAATTACCCTGAACCAACTGCTGTATACCCATCTTCAGTAAGTCGCCGAGGTCTGATAAATAGACTTTCTCAAATTCCTCGTCAGTCCTTGTCTCGGGGGGGGGGGGTGGGGGTCCCAGGTTTATTGTCCTGGAACCCCCTCGAGTCTACGACGCGACCAAATATTAATTAGTTTTTTATCAATGACGTAACATAGAGAGGAAATAAAAAAAGTTCAGCAAGTTTCAAGTCATGGTGACCAATTTGAATAATCTAAAACCACTCACGGCCTTGCCTGGCTTAAACAACTAATTTTAAAGACAGTAAAAAAAAAATAAGACAAAATTTCAAAATAATATTTAATTTGTTTTAATTTAATTAAAATTACAATGTATATCGGCACACATTTCCTTTTTTAGGATATTTCAGACGACACTAAAGTGGTAGGGATGAGCGAGCTAGAATTTAAAGGAAATGTATCCGCAACTGTTGGAATTTGAACCCCAGCCTCGTCAGATGGCAGACAAGACTAGAATGACGCTAGCACTAGAATATAACAACAAAATAAGAAGCGTGAAGACATTGTCATGAATGTGTACAAACGGAATATTTAGATCGTTCGTTCAGAAGTCAGCCAGTCAGACATCCAGCCTTGAAAGAGCAGGAACAGCTGTGCGCGGGAGGGTATAAGGGGTTGGAGGGATCCCTTGCAGCCATGGCATCCCGTACGATAGTCGTGGGAACTAGGAGACAAGCTGGGGGCGACACAGGGTTCAACGACTCCTCAGTGACTCGGGGAACTTTCGACCCCTTCTAAATTGCTGCTGGAGGGGAGAGATTACTTCAAGTGGATCCACAAGAGTCTCTATAATGGATGACAATTTGTTGGGGTTTTACAAATATATTCTTACCCGGCTTGATCTTTTTCCAGTTTTCCTAAGCGAGCCGATTTTTCTGTTTATTACATTAATAGGCTCCCATATAAAAAAAAAACTGGCTGCTTCTAAAGATCAAGATTTGTTTAAGTTCTAGTATTAAATGTGTGAGGTATTATTTGTTGCAATGTGTAGTGTAACTGTGGCATAGAAGACAAACATTTTACAATCCTCTCGTACTAGAATGTCATATCTAAACAATTCATTTTGTTAACAGGAGACAACAAATATATCGATTTTGTCTACGTGTTTAGGTCGAGATTAATGGGCTTTATTACACAAGTATTTAAATTCTTTGACTTTTCCAGGTTTTCCCTTCCTTTAACCACTCCTACACTATAACAATCATTCTATATCTGATTACATTTTATTCTCCTTATATTTTGTATGCCCTACCCTTAACTTTCTTGCTCCTTCCGAGTAACAGATCCTTGAACACATCAATAAAGCGTGTGTGCAGCGCGTTTTACCTGGTTGATAAAGGAACCCCCTGTTTAAAACTTTTTAATCCACCCTAAGGATTCGGCAAGACTGACAAGCGTGCGAGCGAGCGCGCAAGCGACTGGGTGGCCAGACTGGCGAGCGCGTGATTAGCAGATAGCTCTCGAAAGTTGTTGACGAGGAGGCTCCGAATCTTGGCTGAGTGAATTGAGGGGGGTTTTAACAAGTGATTTATTGTTGTGGTTTTCTCATCCTCTCTCCACGCTAATGGTAATTCTTATTTGTAAAGGCCTACTTTGATAATATTGAAGTATTTTACCATACCAGTTTTACATATATATAATATATATACATATAAGTATGGTTTATGATTTTACCAATTAAATTAGGCCGTTAGTAGCAAGTGTGCTAAACCTATCGATAGTTAATAAAAATGTCAAAATGAGAAGTTTTCCTAGCACTCAATGAACAACATACAATAATATTGCCTAGCGCCTGTAAACTAGACTTACTGGGCGACGCGGCTCGCTCCAGTCTGGCCACCTCTCATTACAACCAATGTGTTTTTTATTTTAGTCGCTCGCTCGCTCCAGTCTGGCCACCTCTCATTACAACCAATGTGTTCTATTTTATATTTTAGCCACTCGCGCGCTCGCTCAGTCTGGCCGCCCCCTAAGGCTTTTGAGTCAATGACTTATTTGTCTCCACCAAATGCGTCGCCCGCGACCTTACTAGAGTCATCCAATCCGTCAGAGCTATGATCTTTTATTTTCTCTCTTGAAGGTGATAAAACAATTCTAAACAAAAACGCAAACAATGACGTGGCATTGTACCTTTATTAAATAGGATTAGCAACGGAGGAAATAGTTTTATTGCTATCGGTGCTTCAATCATTTATTTTTTATTGTGCTCGGTGGCTCATCATTTATTTTTTATTGTGTTCGTGTTTCAGTCAATCATTTTTATTGTGATCGGTAGCTCAGTCAGTAATTATTATTGTGCTCGGTGTTTCAGTCAATCATTTTTATTGTGATCGGTAGCTCAGTCAGTAATTTTATTGTGCTCGGTGTTTCAGTCAATATTTTTATTGTGATCGGTGTCAGTCAGTATTTTTTATTGTCTCGGTGTTTCAGTCATATTTTTTATTTGCTTGGTGTTTCAGTCGGTATTTTTTTATCATGCTTGGTGTTTCAGTCATGTTTTTAAGTCATTTTTTATTGTGCACGTGTTTCAGTCAGTTTTTTTTTACTGTGCTCGGTGTTTCATTTAATAATTTGTATTGTGCTCGGGGGCTCAGTAGGTAATAATTTAAATATCCACCTGATAAATCTAGACCAAAATCTAGATTGGTGACATAGTACAGTACCTTTCTCTCGAAGGTCTTTGTAGGCGTTGCCACATGTCCCACACGCGCAGTCCAAGAGTTAACAACAGGTTGTGTATCTAGTCGCGTTCGTAGAAAATGCTTGACCTCATGTGTTCCATTTTGAGATTGAAAAGTACTTGACTATATTACCATACAAATCGACCGACTCTTTTTAAAACCAAATCTTTCATCTTATTTTAAACTGCTATCAGCTAATACTAGCACGCTTTGTCCCTGAACGTAAAATTATGTAAAAGATGTAACATAAAGAATCACGAGTTCGTGCGGTGATGAAGAAAAGTTCAGAATGATTAATATCAGTGAGTATTCGTGACGGTGATGTGACGTCACCTTCATAAAACTGAGGATTGCAATATCCAAGCGAGAAGCTGTGATAAACACTTAAAGCTTAAAATAAAGCATTTTCACAACCTTTTCAAATAGATACACGATTCGCTGATGGCCAAATAGAAAAATATGTTTATATGGATTCGAGTCCAGAAAAAAAAAACTTTTTATTTTAGTTCTCGAAATTTCAAAGTCCAAATCTCCTTCTCCTCAAATTATAAAGCCACAATAACGGAAGTATTCTCGAAACATTTCGAAGGAAGACGAAAGCTTAGATAGATAATGAAAACATTTGAAATATATCACAAAATATTTAAACATATAAACATTTTCATAGCATCTATTAAACAGTATTTTAATACCGACGTTGTCAAATTACTAGAACTTAAGCATAGATAAACGCAGATATGTCAGCAGAAAATGATATCGTATGCGTTGGTATTTTCTAACAAACGTTCTCTTTTTCTAAATGCATTAATGGATCATTTAAAAATTAAAACTTGTGTTATTTGATAACAAAAACATTATCTTCGTCTTTGTTTCGAATGTTTCAAGCTTAGCATTTAAAAATCGACTTTCGCATACACCTAATTACTTATTTTATATGTACTTACCCATAGTAGCCTTTATATCAAAGGTCTTTAGATCAAATGACAATAAGTATGAATACATTAAAGTAGTTTTAGTACTCTTCAAAATTGTCAGATATGCTATTTACTATTCTTCTTAGAGTGTTCTTACAATAGTTTTGCTTATGCATACATTTGACCCAGACCACACCAGATTAACGGCATTTGCAGCCCATCCCTTAGAACACAAAGAAGTTACTGTAACGAATCATCTAGCAAGCAAGACCGCCGTTGGTTTATCTTTAGCGCTTTAATGCAGATCGTATTTAACATGGTGGATGAGTTTGCTGCGCTTTGGGTTTATAAAAGGACAAGTACTAACCAAACAAAATAAAGATAAGTGCTCATTTAAAAAGCTGAGTTTAAAGAACCGAGCTATGGATAAACAAAGTTTATTAAATTGTTTAGCTCGGATAAGTTGAGACTTGAGAGTCAATTAAACAAAAATATACTTGAAAAGGAGCTTAAGAAAATAAGGGCTAGAGTCAGGGCCGCCCTTTTCAGACGTAGGGAGAGCCCTAGTTAAACTTCGTATGGGGGAGGATAGGGGGAAAAGTTATCTGCTTCAACCCCCAACCCCAAAAATAATAAGTAAAAAAACTAGTTTGCACCGATTTATCGATTTTCAGCCGTATATAAGGTATTGGGAAGTGCCCTAAAGGGTAGATTTTTTTAAATACATGTAATATTAATGCTAGAAACCATGCTTTTATATATAAGGGTTGATCTTTGATTTCTCCCCAACCCTTTGCTCAATTTTGTTCCCCAATGAGCTTGATTTGTATAAAGGTACAAATAATAATTGTGCGAATTTTGAACTAAATCAATCAATGCGTTCAAAAGTTATCGTGATACATATCCACCAAAGACAGGCAAATTAAAATCGGTGGAGTTGAAACGGAAAGCTGGCTTCATTCACATTTTCAATACGTGGTAAATTAGCGTGTCTGGTTTTTTGTGTGTCCTATAATAAAGTTGGGATGGTTAGCTAATAGGAGTTGGCACTAAATCGAATCAATAAAAATGTTACACCGTCTCCGTGCCTTCTACTTAACGACCACAATTAAATAAAAGGGAGAAGGTATAATCTACATAAGGGAAAATATAAGCAGAATTAAAAATATAACAATAATATGGTTTATTCAGTATAAACGTAGATAAAGCAAAGTACAGTGGTCTCATTATATCATTCTGAATAATGCTGAAAATAATAACGTGAAGCGCAGAATGTAAACATACCATGTTTACATTTATTACAAGTCGTCTTTAAGAGACACAAAATTACGTAGATTATAACATCAAAAGAGAAGTTAAACTACCAAAAGTGAAGTGAAGTAAGATATCCACAAAAATGAAACAAACATTAAATATTCTTGCCTGATGGGCTCCTCAAACAATTACCAGTTACAATACGAAAATTTACAATTACATAAAACATAACGCGAGAGTTTGACTTCCAGACGCTAGTCAAAATCTCCCGGGACTAACTATATCTTAGAAAAACTAAAGAATGAAATTTAGAACAAAATTAAATTATATAAAAAAAATAACAAGAATAGTTTTATATCTACAGTCGCGTGAAATAACAAAATACAAAAGTCCACACATTTTAACAATTTACATTTAAATTCACTCAATACAAAATTACCAATGGTGGATTTCAAACTAAACTAATAAACTAACAAACTAACCAACCGCGCCTAAGTGGCGGCATACAAGTTACATTTAAGCGACTGAGATAATAAAGCAAAAAGTTAAATATTAAGCAAAACACAAAATAAAGATTTTAACACGAAAATATTATAAGTTGAAAATGAATAGAGTTCTTTATAAGTAACTGCCATAGTTACGTTCCAATTTATGATGTATGAATGTTTATCCGATCATTGTCCGGGTCGACGACAATGATCCGTCCTCGTTCGTAGATTTTAGATAGTCAAAGTTTTTAGACAATGTCAGCCTGTTTTATAGTGATTTTCGTTGCACGGAAAGAGGGGAGGTAATTACTAGCACGCAGTTGCTAGCTGTCATCGGTCACGTAGTCACTTTGTAGGGTTGTTCCATCGGAAAATTAGAACAAGTCGGCGATCATTGGATGTTTGTGTTGTTTGGGGAAGTTCATCTGACATCCGTCAGAGGGCGGGTGGATTGTTGTCTTCTAGCGTTCTCCATGTTGTCATTCCTTAGTTTCAATCTGACTAGACGGAGAATGACCACGCGTTGATTGTAGACTCTCGTTAGCTCGGCCCCATTCTTCACATGGCTGCACGGTGTAGTTCAGCTTTGGTGGCGGCTAGTGATAGAAGATTTCAAAGGTAAGTTCCTGAACAAATATGAGTGTATTACAGAAGATTGTACAGCATGAAATATACTGTGTCGTATTATCTTTCCGTATTAGCCTACAGGGACTACAACAGAGAAATGTACCATTGTAGGGATTCTATTTAGGTCGGAATTATAGAGCGGGTGGTATGAATTCTTGATAGTTACGTATCAACATTATAACGGGATGGATCCAATTGTAACTAACTGTAAGTTAACGTTACAAATCTCCCCCCCTTGACCAGGAGAATAAGAAGATGCAGCATCCGTCCTCAGCAAGGCGGAACATCAAAGGGCTCAAGGTGGCCTTCTTGTACATCATCTTCCCAAACAGCATGAGATCATCCATCTTTTTCAGCTCTAGATTCCAACATCTAGACGAGCAGTCGGTACCACTACGTAGACTTTACCAGAAACCAGGAGAGAAAGGAAAACAGGATGCGCAACGAAAAATCATATACAACAAGTCTGTTGTCGATGTGTAAGTGGCGTTAAGTCACACGCAACCACATGTCTAATTGTCTGTATGAACACATGAAGAATCTCTTCTTTCTTCTACGTTCAAACTCAAGTTCTCACAATAAAGTTCACTAGACTACAAAGTCACAAAAGTTTATCCTCATGAAATCCTAAAATCCTATAGAAATCCTACATAGATGTATCGGAGGAGCGTCCCCCCCCTCAACACTTTTGAAGGTTCCTATTCAAAGGTTTGAGAGTTTCAAATGTTAGATCACTATAATCTCACTATATTCTATATAAGACCATTCTCAGCACTCAATCTAGAATAGAGTGTCTCAACACATAGAATAGAGAAAGTTACGTCCTAATTAAATCAAAACAACATTTGATTTCGTGATCCAAATTCCATGAAGTGGAACATCATTATAATCTATAAACTATTCACTTATTTTATAAACACATAATATCCACAAGTTCAATTACGGTTCAATACCTGTAAATTACTATACACATGGCCAACAATATATATATATAACAAAACACTATATCTACAAACCACTGATATATAACATATCATTAATGGTAAACAACATTTAAATTTTAAACACGATTTGGCTCACAGCCATGGCACAATGCCATCAAACAAAACTCAAATTAATAAGGGATGCCAAAAGATTAATTATAGGTCCCCATATACCTATAAATTAGGCATGATTCCACATTATTATTAAGAGTATGAATAAACCCGGTCAATATTATAATTAACAAAATGAGATTACGTTAATTGACCGTTCATTAAATGACTCAACAATAGTCAAATAATATCAAGACACCAAGTCTTACACAAAAACAGGAATACCAAAAAGATCAAATACAAGTCCCCATAAACTTATAAAAAAATTTCTTGGCATCCTACATTTACCTAAGTAAATCCAAAATGGAGTAATTAAATCTGTAAGTACAATAACTTACGAACATTATCCATTAAGCTATGACATTCTAAGACGTCGGTATTAGTTTAAGATGGCTCACATGAGCTCTTCGCGTATCGGTCGGGTCTGTCTGGCACATCAACCTGATCGACACGGGTGTTAAGAAAGATTCAACTGACCAGGGTCTATCCCATCTGGGAGAGAGCCTGGCAGATATTTAATTAACGCTAGACAACATAAAGAAACAAGCACAAGAACTACAACGGGGGAAGGGGGGCATGGAAATGCGCTTGACTCGTAAGACCCATGATTCTTACGGCGCACAACTAGTTTCCTGAACTACACTTGCTCAGTACATGTCCTAACTGTTTACAATTACAACAGCGAATTCCTGACAAAAACTTACTATCCAACGCTCGCGGGCCAATATGGTTCTTCTTCACAGGTTGCACACCCAACTGAGAAATCGCAGTATTATTCTTAGAACTACCACAATAACTAGGATTCGAACCCACGCCTGGATTGTCAACAATAAAAGGCGCATGATTTTCCAGAAATTCACTTTCAGACAACAAAGTACCTTCAATTAGGGAAGCTAGCTCATGTAACTCAACTATCGTACTAGGTTTAGAAGTAAATACAAAATGACGTCGAGACAAGGGCGACACATTCTCCAAAATAATATTTACTATCTGACATTCAGAAAGATCTAACCCTAAAACTTCAACAGCCTCAGAAATGGCCATGATGAAACTCCTTAACGACTCATCAGGACGTTGAAAGCGATGTACATACTGCTTACACAAACTATCTTTAGCTCTAGTAGGGACAAGACAGTCTAATATCTTACGACTAATAAGTTTCCAACTTAACCTATTAACTAGCCCTTCAGAAAACAAACGAGTTAAATATCCAGAAGTTTTACCTAAACACAATGCAATAAACTCGGACTCAGAACCGATATTTAAATGACAAATCCTTTGAACCTCAATTAAAAATAAGAAAAGAGATGAGCTGTCCTGACCATCACACAGTGGTATTCGATTTACAAAATCAACGAGAATTTTACTTTGGATTTTATCACTCACCAAAACGCGTGACATTTCAATTGGATCTCCAACCCTCACCGGTACTGAATGATGATTCTCCACTCCCACTGTTGCCTGGTCTCGAGACGTATCGCTCTCCGAAAGGATTCCCACGAGAACTGCACGAAGTCTTGCTACGGTGGTTTCTGTTGAACCTTGCAGTCCACGCTTAGCAAGCTCGGAGATAAGGCTTTCTTTATTGAGTCGGTAAACATCAGATTTAGACAACACGCTCGGCTCGCCAGTCACTACTCCCTCAGTCGAAGCGTCCGTAGTCAAATTGTTTTCCATTATGAAACAGAAAGAGATACAAGGTTAAACTCAGGCTATGATTTCACAACAACAACAAAAATATACAGTATAATTTTTCAACATTTTTCAGCAATGATATAGGTTATTAATTAACTAATTAAACAGGAAGATCAGTTAATTAAAAGGACAGCAGAGTTGCGCAGTGTTACACCGTCTCCGTGCCTTCTACTTAACGACCACAATTAAATAAAAGGGAGAAGGTATAATCTACATAAGGGAAAATATAAGCAGAATTAAAAATATAACAATAATATGGTTTATTCAGTATAAACGTAGATAAAGCAAAGTACAGTGGTCTCATTATATCATTCTGAATAATGCTGAAAATAATAACGTGAAGCGCAGAATGTAAACATACCATGTTTACATTTATTACAAGTCGTCTTTAAGAGACACAAAATTACGTAGATTATAACATCAAAAGAGAAGTTAAACTACCAAAAGTGAAGTGAAGTAAGATATCCACAAAAATGAAACAAACATTAAATATTCTTGCCTGATGGGCTCCTCAAACAATTACCAGTTACAATACGAAAATTTACAATTACATAAAACATAACGCGAGAGTTTGACTTCCAGACGCTAGTCAAAATCTCCCGGGACTAACTATATCTTAGAAAAACTAAAGAATGAAATTTAGAACAAAATTAAATTATATAAAAAAAATAACAAGAATAGTTTTATATCTACAGTCGCGTGAAATAACAAAATACAAAAGTCCACACATTTTAACAATTTACATTTAAATTCACTCAATACAAAATTACCAATGGTGGATTTCAAACTAAACTAATAAACTAACAAACTAACCAACCGCGCCTAAGTGGCGGCATACAAGTTACATTTAAGCGACTGAGATAATAAAGCAAAAAGTTAAATATTAAGCAAAACACAAAATAAAGATTTTAACACGAAAATATTATAAGTTGAAAATGAATAGAGTTCTTTATAAGTAACTGCCATAGTTACGTTCCAATTTATGATGTATGAATGTTTATCCGATCATTGTCCGGGTCGACGACAATGATCCGTCCTCGTTCGTAGATTTTAGATAGTCAAAGTTTTTAGACAATGTCAGCCTGTTTTATAGTGATTTTCGTTGCACGGAAAGAGGGGAGGTAATTACTAGCACGCAGTTGCTAGCTGTCATCGGTCACGTAGTCACTTTGTAGGGTTGTTCCATCGGAAAATTAGAACAAGTCGGCGATCATTGGATGTTTGTGTTGTTTGGGGAAGTTCATCTGACATCCGTCAGAGGGCGGGTGGATTGTTGTCTTCTAGCGTTCTCCATGTTGTCATTCCTTAGTTTCAATCTGACTAGACGGAGAATGACCACGCGTTGATTGTAGACTTTCGTTAGCTCGGCCCCATTCTTCATATTGGCTGCACGGTGTCGTTCAGCTTTGGTGGCGGCTAGTGATAGAAGATTTCAAAGGTAAGTTCCTGAACAAATATGAGTGTATTACAGAAGATTGTACAGCATGAAATATACTGTGTCGTATTATCTTTCCGTATTAGCCTACAGGGACTACAACAGAGAAATGTACCATTGTAGGGATTCTATTTAGGTCGGAATTATAGAGCGGGTGGTATGAATTCTTGATAGTTACGTATCAACATTATAACGGGATGGATCCAATTGTAACTAACTGTAAGTTAACGTTACAAAAATAAGTAGGTAGGCTACCTATTTGATTAAAATATCACAGATTTGGACTATTTCTAAATTTAAATTGAATGTGTTGGAAATTGAGAGATATTTAGTAAGTAATAAAATACAGATGTGTTAGTTATAAACGTTTCGTTTTCATAATATATTATTTCCATAGAACTTTTATGAATAAAACCCTATTTATAAAGAAAGCAAAGTGGACAAGGAACCGTAGTTATACTTTAGCATTCACAATAAATTTAAAAAAATAGTTTACTGTAGTACATTGGATCTGTTTATGTTCAGAAACATTAAAATTTACTGAATAAGGCTCTTATTTTAGACCAACTAAATAAGGAAGTTATTAACATGGTGTGCTTAGCTTGTCTTGAAATAGAAATAAACGACAGACAGTTTTAAAATAGTTTCTTAGTAATGGCCGCTTAGAAGTGTTTATATTTTGTTTAGAAACGAAAGAATCGCAGAAAATGAAGACCCCTGAGCTTAGCATCGAGGTCAGATCCGACCACGTTACAAGACACGTGGAGTTACGTGCCTCAAGTAGTTTTTTAACACCAAATAGAATAATTTGCCGCAGCCATTTGCTTTTGGTACAAAACCGCAAAATGTTTACAGAGTAATTTATAGACCTTCAGTTTGTAATGAGTAACAATGTTTACAAGATGGCGACGAAACAAACATTAAACAATTACATTTGCTTAGAAGGAGACTAGAAAACTATTTAAGATCAAACCCATCATCAACCGGGATTAAAAGCACGATCACATAATTGGAAAACCAGACCAGATAAATTATTATTAGCACCGCGTCTTACTACCCGTTCGGGTTATACGCACTTACGCTAATGTGTAATGGTAGGGTGATTGTGAGATGAAATGGAGGACCTACAGTTTAACGTGGAATCCGAACCACGGTGGAGGCCTGGCATTCCTCACATTCACAAGTTGTGATTAATACACATCTTGTCAGAGCAGACCAGATAAAGTTTAACCATCCTAACTATGATAATTTTTAGTTACGCTTATAAAATAGGGATGAGGAAGGTATAATTTATCCGCCATGAAGTTACTTTGACGGTTCGCTGTTCACTGTGTCAAATTAAAAAAGTATAACACAACATACATCTTTTATAGATATAATCAATTTTGATACATTCGCTTATAGGTCTAAGTTTTGAATCATAAATTCCAACCCAACAAAACCTAGACTCTAATGTCTGAAACAATTAATTAGGGCATGGTGACCTGGTGGTCTAGGGTTAAGGTGTTAGACTTCTGTGCTGAGGGTCCGGGGTTCAATCCTCGGTCCCGGCACAGATTTATCTGATTGCCAAATCCTTCCTTCACCTCTGACAAGATGTGTATTAATCACAACTTGTGATTGTGAGGAATGCCAGGCCTCTACCGTGGTTCGGATTCCACGTTAAACTGTAGGTCCTTCATTTCATCTCACAATCACCATACCATTACACATTAGCGTAAGTGCGTATAGCCCGAACGGGTAGTAAGACGCGGTGCTAATAATAATAATTAATTAGGAAGCTAGAAAAAAAAATTATTTTTTTTTTACAAAAGTATGCAAGTATGCAGGCCAATGCGCCTTACCTAAGATTCTTGCCAGGGCGGTTAAAATCACATAAATATATTATATAAACACTGATCTTTGGGAGAAAATAAAAACGTAGCTATAGGCTACCCAGCGTAGGAGTGGTGGTAAAGTAACTAACAGCTAACATAAGATTGCTATTGCAAACACTGGTAGAAAGTCAACAATGCTAACCCATGTGGAAATAAATAATATTTTCTTAATAATAACATTTATTTTCAATCAAGAGTGTTATACACGCTTCTAATAATAATGGCCTTAGGGTTGCTGTATACTTTCATGAGTATTTTAAAGAACAATAAATATTAACAAAAATTGCATGTTTTATTCTTACGTGGTTTTGGTAACATAGGATGTAGTGTAATAAATGAATAATTAGTTTAAAAGTATAATATTCACAGTTCTACATTTTTAAAATAGGCCACAAAAATGTTTAAAATAAATAAATAAATGGTCTTTAATACCTAAATTAGAGAGCAAAAGTCCTACACAATACTAGTATCAAAATACAAAGTTTAATTTTTGTAAACACGATTGCATGAATTCCAATCATCAACCACCAGCTTAGTTTCATCGGTGCGGCGCCATATTTGTTTTTTTTAAGTTAAGGCAACCTTCTAGAAGCTCTCGAATCATTTTAAAAGGCTTCTTTCAAAAGTTAAAAAAAATTATGGAAACGGTACGGTAATGTACATGAACAAACTTTAATAACTTTTAATACACTTTCGCATAGTGAATTACCGGTAACATATAATATATAAATAATCTTTTTTTTTTAATGTGTTTGTGTGTACTTTCAGTGATAACATATAGTTTTGCAGATAATATGGCTTGGCGTAGGGATACATGCAAGTTAATCTGGTACCTTTTGCTAGCTGTCAGTTACCATCACTCCAACGTTGGATAACCGGGTTTCCGAGATTTCTGGTATAACCTATACCTAGACGACAGGAGATGTAGGTATCACTAAACTAGAAAAGCTTATCGCCAAGCTTTCAAACAGGGTTTCTCTCTCTCTCTCTCTTTTGTTACGTCTGCTCCCAAATACGACTAAGTTGGAGTTGTAGATAGTTTTATTCTTTTATTTGGTCCGTGTAAACGGGGCGTGTCGCACTGAGGGGGAACTTGGAGAGTTCAAGAACAAACAAACGGCGAGAAGAAAGGTCCAGAGAGAGAGATTCGACAAGCAAGCACAAGAACTCTTTACCTAAACTTATTATAGTCGGAAAGCTTTGAAAGAATGTTTTATTACAAGGCCTTTTAGAACGCTCTTCCTTGCAAAATCAAGGTATATACCAATCGTTTGTATACCGAATAAAATGATAGGAAACATTTGGAAAGAAGTCAAACAGTTTAGTGGACAAGATGAGTGTGGACAATCTTACGAGTTTAGTGGACAAGATGAGTTGGACCAGTTTAGCGGACAAGATGTGTTGAACCAGTTTAGACAATCTTACGAAGCAGTTTAGCGGACAAGATGTGTTGGACCAGTTTAGACAATCTTACGAAGCAGTTTAGCGGACAAGATACGTAGGACCAGTTTGGACAATCTTATGAACAGTTTAGCGGACAAGATACGTTGGACCAGTTTGGACGATCTTATGAAACAGTTTGCGGACAAGATACGTTGGACCAGTTTGGGCTATCTTACTAAACAGTTTAGCGGACAAGATGATTGGACCAGTTTGGACGATCTTATGAAACAGTTTAGCGGACAAGATGAGTTGGACCAGTTTGGACGCTCTTATGAAACAGTTTAGCGGACAAGATGAGTTGGACCAGTTTGGACGATCTTATGAAATAGTTTAGCGGACAAGATGAGTTGGACCAGTTTGAACGCTCTTATGAAACAGTTTAGCAGACAAGATGAGTTAGACCAGTTTGGAAACAATCTTATGAAACAGTTTAGCAGACAAGATGAGTTGGACCAGTTTGGGCGATCTTACTAAACAGTTTAGCAGACAAGATGAGTTGAACCAGTTTAGACAATCTTAGAAGCAGTTTAGCGGACAAGATGAGTTGGACCAGTTTAGCGGACAAGATGTGTTGGACCAGTTTATACAATCTTACGAAGCAGTTTAGCGGACAAGATGTGTTGGACCAGTTTAGACAATCTTACGAAGCAGTTTAGCAGACAAGATGTGTTGGACCAGTTTAGGACAATTTTACGAATCAGTTTAGCGAACAAGATACGTTGGACCAGTTTGACAATCTTACGAAGCAGTTTAGCGGACAAGATGAATTGGACCAGTTTGGACGATCTTATGAAACAGTTTAGCGGACAAGATGAGTTAGATTAGTTTAGACGATGTTACTTAGTCTAGCTTGTGTTTGTCTTGAGGGTTGTAATTGAATCCCTTACAAGTGCTAACATGTGCCTCTCTTCTAACAATAGATTGCTAGGTGGCGGTGAAAACAACATGTGATGTGACGTCAGTTAGCACTTGAGAGTCATCTTTCACTTTTGGTTTAGTTTTTAGGTGCAGAGTTAATGGCATTTTTTTAGACACGCAGCTCCCCGATTTTTACTTTATTTTAGCACGGCCTCTGACTACACGTTCGGGTTACACGCCTATGTACTAATTATGCTAATGGAATAAAGATGAGTAAGGTTGTATTTATAAAAAGTGTACCCGCATTTTCGTTGAGAGATTGGAAAAGTTTTGGAAAAAACACTCTCAGTAAACTCGACCAGTATTCGATCATCGATTTAGGACGGCTATATTTAGAGGAAGGGTACCCACATTTGCGTAGAGGAAGAGTGGAAAACTTTTTTTTTAAATCTCAGTACACCCGACCAAGATTTGAACCTTGATCTCCCCACCAGTGTCACCAGTAGTCTATTCTACAGCAAGAGTAGCGCGTTAGACCACGCGGCCACCAAAGCGGGTAGTTTCACAGTTCTATCGGATGAGCTAGGGTCTTGAACAAAACAAAAAGTGCACCCGACCGAGATTTTAGACTTCTAATCCCGGTCGGTGTACTGAGGGTTTTCCCCTAAATGGTTTTCCAATCTCCCTCCAAGCAAACGCGGGTGCAGTTATTCGAGATTCAACTTCCCTTACCCCTAACACATTAGCGTAAGTAGTTCACACGCGTATAACCAGAAAGGGTAGTAAGACGCTGTGCAAAAAAAACAACTAATCCTTAAATCCAAAATCAAAGCTGAGCAAGCCAGTCGAGCGAGCTAAACCTGCCTGTGTTGCCTATTTTAATCCGAAATCTATTCCCCCTCTGCAACTTCGGTAAAGGTGGCAATCAACGTTGCCGTCTGCCCCCTTTCCAAAAAGGAGATCTACTTACCTGGGAGGCAGTGTTGTCGATATTTTATCGACGGAATGTTGTCAAAAGGACCGCGAGGTTTTTTTTTCACTGCATACAAAGAGGGAAAAACTAATGGTCCACGTCATTAAGAGAGAGAGAAATAAAAAAGAAGAGTCTATACTCCATACAGAGAAACGATCACATTTCCCACGAACGGTCCCTTCCAACAGGGAAAAGAAACCGTACAACTCCAATCTAGTACTGGATTTATTTAGTATCTTTCTCAATGTATCCACTAAACTTGTATTCGCTGGATCATTATGAAGGAATGCGTTTGAATGCGATAAAACCGGTATCGGTGGACTTGAAGCGAAGGAGTCAGCCCCGTCATGTCTGGTTTTCAAGTGATCGGGAGGTTGGGGCTGATATTAGGCTGGGTTTAATGAGGGAGTTGTTTTCCTAAATGGTTTCTCACTCTGCCTCCTTCTTAATTATACCTACCCCTTGGAGTAATTAAAATTCGGATAGGTTGGAAGGGTACAGACCAATTTTCATTGTAAGACGCTTATGTGGACATTATAAAAGTTAGTGTAAGATAATAGATATATATTTTTTCAAGTATTCATACGTCAAGTCATGTGATCTGCAACTATAGATATTATTAATGCCTCTACAAAATACTAATAATAAAGAAAAGTGTTATCAATGTTGGCCGTGAAAAAAATAGTTTTGTATTTTCTGAGCATTTCTTCCTCCAAAAATCATGGTGTCTACTCAACTTGATCAATGAAATTCCCGACCTTTTTCCCTGATTTCCCCTGATCATTTCCTAAAATTCCCGACTAAAAAGTACGTCTAGTCCCTCCCCCCTTCACCGTTTTTCTAAATAATATAAAAATTTTCAAAATCTAAATAAACATGTTATTTTAAATTTGTATTCGACAGTTTGAATCGCATTATAATTAAATAATTTAGTGATTACTATAATATTTCATATTTTGAGTAAAACCATATTCTCCCGGATTTTTATTGTAATCTACCAAATTCCCTACTTATTCCCGTTTTTTCCCTATCAATTAAAATTCCCGGCTAATTCCCGTTTTCCCTGATTTTCCCTGATGGTAGACACCCTGAAAAATCCTACTACAGTAAGACACGGTGCACAAAAAATGATGGTAACTATACACTTTTATAGCGTGTTATCAATTTGCCGTGACACATTTTTAATCCGAGATAAAGGTGAGTGTATTGTATCACCTGTAAATACGGAGAATACTACTAACTTATTTCCATCCGAAACTGCCGGTATTTCCTCTCGTGACTTAATAACATGCTTGTTTGATGACGTCACGCGTCAGTAAAGTTCAAGGGATTGCTAACGCAGCATCCTTTAACTTTCTCTCTCTACATCTTGGTAGCCTAGTAGTGTCACGCTAAGGAGAAGAAAGAAGTGGATTGGTTACATATAACTCATTATTAGTGCAACAGTTCAAACTGAATACATATTTTTAGTGGGTGTTTATTAATTTTTATTAATAATATCTATAAAAGTCAAAAATGACTGCTGCATATTGCATGACAAGACGAATGAATACGTGAAAGTAGATCCACAGTCAAATTTTCATAAAAAGGGCCTTATCTTAAGAGCTGAAAAAGTTACTAAATTTAATTCCACGTATTCATAATAATATGTAATTGAATCAAGTGATCTGAAGCTGTTACTTTTGATATATATTATTAATTCCTATAAAATGTTAACAATTTTGGCCGCAATTAAATTTGTTTGTAATTTATTTAACAAAACTCTAAAATCTAGATTGGACCCATACATTTGTGTAGTTGCTTGTAGTTTTAAATAAATATTATTTTAAACATTTAAAGAAACAACAATTTTAAAAGATAAAATAATGTTGCTATATAAAGGTTTCAAGGGATCCATAATATCTGAATAGTCTTATAGGTATTTAAATAAATTTCTGGTTGTTTGTTTTTTCTAAAACAGATACAGCGCGAGCCACTTAAAACCAGGTAGCCTCAAACCTCTATATGATTACTTGATCATAAAAATGTATTGATTCAAAGCTAATTTCCAACATCTTTTGTAAGAGTAAGCATGTAATCAAGTAATCTGAAAATATGAGTACTAAAGTAGTTTTTTTATTTACCTACTTTATGCTTGGTAACCTAAGTTTTATCGTAGCGGGCTTGTTTTAATTGGCTCATCCTGTTTAATTCACTATTTTGTCACATTCATTCTACTGATAAAAAATAGGTTATAGAAGGAATGTTGCCCGTGGGGGGATTGAGAATCTGAAGAGCACTAATCTTCCCTTTTAATATTTTTTCAAGATACTAGAAATTGAAACAAAATTTAAAAAAATACTGTAGTGTAAAATACAAGAATACAGCATAAAAAAACACCCTCTTCTTGTATTAATATGGGATGGATGGGAGGAACGCTAGTATTTTTGTAGTTTTTAAGCGAAAACTTTTTTTTGGCCCAAAATATACGTTTAATGTATTTTTTTACACACAGTATAATCTAAAGAGTTCTTGAATATATGTCAATCTAAAGAGTTCTGGAATATATGTCAATCTAAAGAGTTCTGGAATATATGTCAATCTAAAGAGTTCTGGAATATATGTCAATCTAAAGAGTTCTTAATATTATGACAATCTAAAGAGTTCTTAAATAATGACAATCTAAAGAGTTCTTGAATATATGTCACGAGTCTTATCGGTATTTGACGAGAAACGTTTTAAATGAAGATAAATAGTTCTCGTCAAATTTTAGGATGACATGACAAAATATTTAAAGCTACCGAGATTATGTATAAAAATAAAATAAACCTATACACATCTACTGACACAATATTCTATTTGAGTAAAAAAATAACTTTCTAAAAAAACTTGCTCTAACTCACATTTTCTTCCATCCCAAATTAATATATTAAAGTAGATCTGTTAGCTTTTAGACTATTCAGCCAAGTGTTAAGAAATGGTAGGTCGACAAGAGACTTTTAGGGATCCGTGCTGGTAGCAATGGTGGCAAGTAGCCGAGAGTGTAGGAAATAGATATTAATGGGACTGGTCCTCATCTCGTTTAAAGTGTGGATCATCCAACCCAACATGATTAGTGATAAAGAAAGATAAGATGCACATGCCACGAGGAGAGCTACAGGTAGTTGAGAAGAAGCCACAAAGAAGCACACCTGCGAACTGCGAACAATACAATATTTACCGGAATGCACACCAGCATCGTTCGAATCGTCTGCAGCATCTTCCAGTATCTCAGAGAGTTTCTCCAGACTGTCAGCCTCCATGTCGCAGTCCCCGAGTGCATGGTGCTCCACTATCACAACTGGAATGTTTCTATCACCATTACAGTCTTTCTGAGAGGTCTGTTGTTGGCGAACCGCCGGTTTCGATCCGCCCGACGACGTAGCATCACGAGCCGGAGTGCTAAACCTCTCCCGCGTCGTCACCTTCGTCGACGGCGACCGTCGGAGCGACAGCGAGAGTTGGAGGGATTTGGCGGGAGTTTTCAGGAGGTCCGGCGAGGACCTCGAATTGGCGTTCGTTGAAGACAGGTGGAGGAGCGAGGAAGACTTTGTCGGAGGCTTAGGGGACCGTGGCGGAGGTATCTTAAGGAGTTGAGGGCCCTGAATAGTCTTCGTACACGCTCTCAAAGGCTGCTGGACGATTTGGGCGGGCGTCGACCTAAAAGAGGAAGTCTTTGACAACTTGGTCGCGCACTTCAACGGGGTTTTCGACGGAGCGCTCTTGTCAGTTTCGGGTGCGTTAGATGAAGGGACGGTCTTTTTGGTCGGGGAGTGATTTTTATCGCCGGTTTCTTTACCAACCTTTGTCCCTTCGCCAGAGTTGGAGTTCTCCGTGAGAGCAACGTAAAAGGTGGACCTCCTACGGCCCACCTCACCTGCATTGCTAGAGTTATCCAACATGGCGACAAAATATATTTCTTTGTTTCCGTCACCCGTTTCTCACGCGACTTCCCTTTCCGTGAAGCACTGCAAGACACTGCACCGTTACAACATATCCTTGCTCGTTGTTTTGATTTCTTAAAACTAACACACTTGTTTCGCGACACGTATTCTTGTTTTATTTTGTGTTGAAATCCTGCATGAGTCAGCTCTATTGCCAACTAAAACATTTCTCCAAGCATATGAAAGGTAACACAACATGATTAACTAAATGTTACTATTAAGGGTGTGTTCATTTCAAGGTTATTAAGCCGGGTAATCTTACGACATTCCTCTTACTTCTTTCAATCATTGTGGATAAAAAGAAGAATTGTCATGGAGATATTTTATTATTTTAAAAACTTGTCGGGTGTTTTTCTTTCCCATTTCATTATACTATATAAATTATATACTGTTGACCTTGGTGCTGTCCCTAACCACATTATACAGTGCGGCAATAATAACAGGAAACCACATGTGATCACAACGTATGTAAAAGCTTTTAATAGAGACCTGCAGTCTAAAAATATTAACACTGCGAATTTATACTTCACGCGAGCAATTAAAACACTACCGCCACAAGTATCTAAATATAAAACACAATGTAATTATATACACAAACTTTACCGCTTACTGTAAAAAAAATTATGTTTTATTTTTAACCGAATGAAGAGGTGCACAGGAAAAGAGATAAGCCTATAAAAATATATAAATACTATGACTACTAAAATAATACAGATCACCACAGCGCGGCTGTTGTCCTGTGTCGGCCTGCAAGTCTTTCGAACACACGCGCGATATCTTTCTTTGAGGCGAGCTCTCTCACGCTGCTCTTGGGAGACTGGTTTCGGTTTCCCCTCCTTCCCCGTCAAGCCGACATGACTACCCTCCCCCACTCGTCATGATAAAGGCAAAGAATATCAACAGAAAACATGTTTCACTTCTAACACACCTGTAAGAATATTTGTTTTAAACATGTAGATTATAAAAAATATATTGAAATAGTGATTAGTAAAAGAAAACTGATATACACTTACATTTTTAACTAATTTTTAATTTTTTTTAACTAGCTATGAAAAGAAAGAAAGTAAACACTTTATTTTGATATCAATGGGTACGTATATATACCTCAATTTTCTTACAAATATACATTTATGACAGGTAGAAAATATTATTCACGTATTCATACGTCACATCATACGATATGCGCAGTCATTTCTGATATAATTATATAAGTTTATAAAAATAACACTAATAGTGAAACATTATGGTAAAATGTTATCAATACTGACTTCAAAAAAGATATTGTTTTTTCTAAATGGTTCCAAATATCCATTAGTAAGAAAATCAAGGTATACAAAGGCTAACGTACTGTAAATAAGTTTTTGTTTTTGACCACACCCCGAATAACCCTTACCCCACTTGCTTTTGAACAAAGTACAATTTAAATCTCGAACTTTACCAGATTTTTAAAAATCTAATGCCTTATGTTCGTGGCTGAAGCCTTAACGTAATAATTATTTTGTATTTTTAGTCGGAGACCAATGACGATACTTTCATCTTGCTAGCTAAAGTCTTTGCAAAACTTCTAGCCCCGCAGCGAGCATGAAAACTAATCAAAATATAAATAAAAACAACTCGTTTTCCCTACAGATTCAGTGTCTCTTCGCATACAAATAAAAGAAAATAATTTGGTGGGTTTTTTTTCATTCAGGCAGTTGAGTTTGTAAGTTAGATAGACGCGTGTTGACCCGTAATATGAACTCATGATCATGGTGTGTGTGGCGTTAAGGAAACCAATGCGAAACGAAGAATAAAGCGGCTACGGTTGAAGAGTTTAAAACCATATTTAATAATTTCAAATCAATTAATTTTTAAAAAAATGTATTTTATTTGTTAATTTATCAAACAGTTGATATAAAATTCCAAAACAATACCTATACTAATATCAAAACAATGATGAAACAAAGCCAAACTTAATATTGATTTTTTTATTTGAGTTTATGAAAAAAAATCTAAGGATGTTTAAAATATCAAAGCAATTATTGTTTGTTTAGCAATGTATTTAAATATGAATTAAAAGAGAAAAATAGTGTAATATAATTTGAATAAGAATAAATGTATTCGCCAAAGATAGTGAGAATATAAATTAGCATATTTGGTGGGTGATGGCCTAGAAAGAGAAAATTACAGACCTAATATTAGAGAGTATTCTAATAATTTAGAGCAGAATCTAAGTTTGTTATGGCCAAGGTTAGAAATGTCCATGTAAACAGGGTATGTAAATAAATAGTACTCAAACCAGGGGCGTGTTGTAGAGTCATGGCCGGGTCAAGTCTAAGGATAAGATACTGTAATTTACTCCAGATTACACACTAGACTAAATACAACCATAGTTTGATAAGGTAATGGGGCTAATAGCCACTAATAGAACCATATATTATTTCATTTTACAACTAAATATTTATTAAAAATGAGAGATGAAAAAAATCCAAAATACATGTTTACTGTTTACAAGGGTATTAAGATGACAACTAAAGATCTATTAAGAATATGGATGAAAAAGTCCAAAATGCAAGTTTAAACTGTTTACAATGATGTTTATAACTAAGCTTATATTATTAAATACACACATAAATTTGAGAAAATGCACCTGCATTAGCGTGGAAAAGTAACCGGGAAAATAATGTGAAAAAAACCACCCCTAAGTGCACCCGGCCAAGATTCTAACCTCAGCCTCCCTGTTACCAGATGCATATGTGTTGATAAAATAATAAATAATCAAAATAGTTATGTACATTCGGACCAATCACATTATAAAATATATACCCATAGTTAAATAAATGATTTGTTCCCCTTTGGAAACATATTTGTTTATGCAGTTTTTTTGTACGATTAATAATTTTTTTCGGGTTATGCGCAGATATACTAATTTCGCTAATGCGTTAGGAATGAGGAAGCTTTAATATAGAGGAAGTGTATTAGTATTTGCGTGAGTGAAGAACCATTTAGGATAACCACCCTCAGTACACCCAACCGGGACTCGATCCCCGAAATAGTCATTAAAAACTGTCGCTACAAATTATAATTGGGGTCCGACACCTTAGCTCAGTCAGTAGCGTGTTTGTCTACTGAGTTGTAGATTTTTTCTTTATTTAGAAATAATATTAGGATATTATTATTAAGTATTAGTATTATCTACTAACCTAGGCTTTTAGTAAGAATAGATAAACAACATTAATAATATTTTCAGGAGGGGTTTGAACCCTCAAAACACCCTCCTTTTCGGGTCCGCCCTGGGACTTCCACATGCGACTTATTATCACCAGTATTTTCTTACCCCCCTTTGTAAGATGACTGCTTTTTTATAACCAAGGCTGTACAACTTCTACAAAGAGTAGCCAATCTATTCCTTGCTATACAATATAGGCCTACATCCCTATACTCGAGGTGTATCGAAGTTTCCACTCCTTTGTGAAAGCTAAGTAACATAAAATCAGCGCAGTTAAGTTAGAGCAAAATAACTACATTAAATAAATGTCACGCATTGAAGCAATAATTTGAGAAGGAAAGAAAGCCATTAAAATAGTTTTTATAGTACAGTCTAGTTTACAGGGTATAAGTTAAAATTTAATTTAGATCGTAAAACCAACCTACCCATGATTATTATTTATTATTATTGATCCGTTCAGAAAAAGGATATTTGCGGCATTGGTATAGTCGGTTCTCGATAGAAAAAAATAAATCTTAGGGCTGATACATGAGAGAGCATTAAGACACCTTGCAGACGTTATTTAAGAAGTTGTTTGATATTATTAAATATAGTTTTCAACAAAATGTAGGATACAATTTTCAGCGGGTTTTTGACCAGTTAAGTAGTTTGAGTTTAAAGATAAAAAAATAACTATGCTTTAGACGAAAATGTGTTCTTCTGAGATGAAAACAAAAGATAACTTTCCTCTATTAAATAAAGTCATCTTTTGATAGGGTCAAAACACTGAATTTTAAGATAATCGGATATTGTTGTAAAGGTTTTACACATTTTTAAAAACATTTAAAACTTAAATTCTTTAACTAGTCAGAACTTTCGCCTACATTTTGGTTAAAGCAATACTAAAAATTATCAAACCACTTAATAAATAATCCGGATTTTCTAAACGTCTGCAACCCTTCTCAGTGTTCTCCTATGTAACAAACTTAACTGAGGATGTATCTTTAACTTTTTTTTTTGTTCAACAATAATAATAGTTTCTTTATAAATTTGTTCTTAAGGATATTTTATATATATATATATATTTTTATTATTTCCTTCAGCCTTATATTACGAAAAGAAGTGATAAGTGATTCCTACCTCACTTAATTTTTATTTTTATCATTTATTTGAGATATTTAACTTGCACTTTCTGAACCGACTGATTATATCAGCACTCAACTTATAAACTAAGTTAAATCTAGTACAGACACAACACTCAGCCGTCAATCTATCAATGTGAAAGGGGAAACCCACATTTCATCAATGATAAATTTTTTGGCCATGCCGGGAATTGAACCCGGGACGGGATCCTTTTCTCCGTGGAGAGACACGCTACCAAATGAGCTAACGTGTCGGACAGTTCACTAAAAGTGCGATCATTGAGTTAACTTAATAGCCCATCAGTTCGTTTTAAAGAGCTTGGAAAAACCAATCTTAAAATTTGATGATGAATTCTCTGGCGACCAAGTCAGTATAAGACGTTAGATTCGCAATGCACTTGGGCGTCGTTGACGGTGGGGACAAAGGTTAGGAACCCTCCACGCAAATGCGGGTATATTTTCTTTAAAATTATACCTTCCTTATCCCTATCCACTTAGTGTTGATATGCAGATAGCGAGGACGGGTAGTAAGACGCGAAGCATGGGAGGAAAAAAAATCCAATGGTTTACCAAGTTTTCCCTATTCTAGTGCGGTGCATTTCCTCTTTGCTAGTATTTACCAAACTTTACCCTTTCCAGCTCTTCATAAAAAGGATAGGACCTAATAATCTTGTAAACCAAAGGTTCCCAACCTGGGATCCACGAAACAAATGTGGATTTTTAAGTTATTTTTTATTTGTATTTTCACATCATATAAAAATATTCGCTATTCACAATTTGCTTAAACTTATGTTTTTTTCCCCATTGCTGTCCTATTAAACATATTTTTTTGATTTTATTAATATAAAATGAGTTACGTATAGTAGGTACTAGAAATGTGTGCGTAGGTTTATAGTTTCACCTCGTGTGGCGGAGGAGATTAGGGAGACCACGGCGAATTATCAATGGCTTCAGGGGGTCCCCGATATGGAAAAGATTGTGGAAAACCACTGTTGTAAAACGGTCGCTCCAAATAAAGTTCTAGTCAGTCTAGTGGTAAGCTAAATAAGACAGAAGGAAAAAAAAAGCTTCCATGGTATACATGTTGTAATGATTCTGATTTGGACTGCTCTCATATATTTAAAAAGTCATGGATGAAGGTATTTTTCTTCAATAAATTGTATGTAAATTATTCTTTGAAGACTTCATCCATGGAGAATCACGCACTTTTCAGAAATAATGTAGAAGGATTGCACCATTAAAACTTATTTTTTATTTCAAAATTTAACTCCGTAGTATTTACTAAACAAGCATGAGACGTTAGCTCCCTATACCCAATAGAAATCTAGCCTTAAGACACCTGTCGCAGGGACGCTTACGATTAGTTGGTTTTGACACTGGTCACGAGAGGTCCAAGGGGCAAGGGGTATGTCATATATAAGCTGTTTGTACGTATGAACACACAGAGTGCCGGCGACATAAAGAGAGAGTAGTCACATAAATCTTCAGAACATTATAATAAACCAGTGCCATGATCTAAATAAATCGTGTGCAACATTAACAGTTGTATTTATTCAAGTAAAATGTCGTAATAATTGGCACTCGATCACGGAGCTATAATAACCAATTATCTCACAATCAATTCAAGAAAGTTGTAATAATTGGCGCTCGATCACGGAGCTATAATAACCAATTATCTCACAATCAATTCAAGAAAGTTGTAATAATTGGCGCTCGATCACGGAGCTATAATAACCAATTATCCACAATCAATTCAGAAGCTGTAATAATTGGCGCTCGATCACGGAGCTATAATACCAATTATCTCACAATCAATTCAAGAAAATTGTAATAATTGACGCTCGATCACGGGATATAAATACCAATTATATCTCAAAACTAATGAAACATTATACCGCCAACATCTGCGTCAATTCGTCTATCGGAATTGCTATTAAAACATATTTTATTAGTAACAAGATTAATTGGTGCGTCGCGTACTCCCAGAATTCCTTCACATATCCCTTGGTGCACGTGTACCACAGTTTGAGAAACAATGCTTCATGCTAACCTCATCATCCCTCCCTAACCATTAAATAAAATGGTCAATAGCCCTTGAGTTGAGTGTACTAATAAGAAATAAAAGAAACAACCAACACAAACATGCTCGTTTGTGCGAATAGCACACACAGAGTAATAATGCCCGTCTCATTGCGAAGATCTTGCAGCGAGCGGATGTTTACAGAGGTGTAGTAGAACACCCTCACGAAGACGATATCTGTGCTATTTTCTCTTTCATAGCACCACACAACATCCTGTGTTACTTGCAACAAGAGCTATGAGACGAGGTGTAGGTAACTCAATTAGACTGCAGGTGTTGCTGGTTAGCATCGCTTCAACACCTGCACGGCTGGTTTCACCTCGTTCACTGCGCTGTTACCGTCATGGAGCGGATAGCAGCCGGAACCTGATAAAGCCACCGTTTAAATTTATAAGGATAATATTTAAGGCGGGATGGAAGAGGACACGAGTTTTGATCAGTACTTTTCAAACAAACTATTGGTTTTTAGCAACACGTCTGATTAACCGTTCGGGTTATACGCATAATATGTACTAATTACGCTAATGCATTGGTTTTTTTTTTTTTCTAAACTGTTGTGCTCCCACATAGCTATATAAGGCTCCGTAAGGCTATTTTAGAAATTTCTTTATTTTTGTTTTTCACATTATAAAATAGCATCATTAATTAGGAATGCCAACTTTTTCAAATCAGGATCAAGGTCATTTGCCAAAGACACAGCCGGAACATGCGAGGTTTTACGTTTGTTTTATAATTTTATGCTTGTAAAATTTAACTGTCTTTAATGAATGCTCATAAATTAATGTAAACATTTTATGAGAGCTACAGAATGTATTTTTTCTCTTACAAGGGTTCCTTCGATCTAAAGAGTTTGAAAACCCCTGCATTAATGTGAGGGATGGGGAAGGTTAAATTTAGAAAAAAGTGTACCCGCATTTCCGTGGTGAGGGGAAAATCCTTTAGGAAAGACCACCCTCAGTACACCATACAGGGATTCGAACGCCAATCTCCCCGTCATCGGCAGTCCAGTCTATTGCGAGAGTGACGTCTTAGACCATGCGTCCACCGAAGCTTGAGCCAACCTATTATATCAGCGAGTTTTACTACCTGCCTGGGATACCCGCAGTGATAGAGAGTGTGAAACCATTTGGAAAACACACCTCAGTACACGCGCTGGTATTCAAACCCCAACCTCCCCACCACTGGAAAACCAGACGAGAGCGATGCCTTTGTACGCGTGCTTACCGGTGAGAGTCTGCCCGATGATTAATCACTGTGAAAGTGAAATCCGCACTTTTATAAATGATTAGCTTTACGGCCATGTCGGGAATCGAACCTGGTACCCTTATCTAATAGAGGACGCGCTACCGATTGAGCTAAGGTGTCGGACCGTTGTCTTGCCTAACTCTCACTAAAACAACACTCTCCGGCAGCGTTGATTAGGGCACGGGTCTTCAACCCGCGGCCCGCCCTAACATTTTTGGCAGCCTGCTGGCTCATGAAATTATAAAGTTATTTAAAAGAAAGAATGACAAATGCAAATCTATATTTTACACAGTTAAATAATAAAATAAATATGCAGTTTTAAGTTATTTTATAAACGATTTTTTCCTTTATAATCTAAGTGAATAAAAATATTACTTTTTATCCAAATTTACCTTAAACCGGCAAATGACTACTCTGGTAGACAAAGGAGAGAGTATATTTCGGGCGAGTTCGAATACAGTCGGGAGTGTTCGTGTTCGCTCATCACCGCTGAGACATTCGAGACGCCAAACGAAAAAGAATATAAAATTAAGTGTTCAATCCTAATATTGTCGGTACAGTATTAGCGGGCCCGCGAGCCAACAGAGACAGAAACTTTAGCCTTTTGGACTTTAAAAGGTTGAAGGACCCCTGATTTAGGAGTTAGCAGTCCTGATTCAGGCCTACAAGTTATGATTTGACCTGGTTCGAATCCCCGCTAGGTGCAACGAGGATAATGTTTTATAATGCATCTTATTTATAGACAAATGTTAGAGCAATTTTATAAAGTTTCCTCGTAACTATCACGAGACGAGCTATATAGTAAATATACGACTCGCTGGGCAGATGTAGTTAATTAATTAATTAATTAATTTACAGACTTGCAGGGGACTTTTAAACCCCCCATATATTTTAACATATAACGATGACCCATCGGAGTTTGAATTTGAAACCATGATAAAGTAGCAGGTCGTTTATTCATTTGTTCCGGGTCGAGTGACGGGTCACAGGGAGGTCGGAACCATGACGTAGTTGTGTTTCTAAAACTGGCCAGGCGCGAAGTGACGTCATTCACGCAACAGCCCTGATGGGCGTGGTCACACCCAGTGAACTGTGCTCTGCTGTGAGCATTGTACCCCACATGACCTTTTCGCAACAACAATCTCCCCCCTCGCCAACCGGCCATTGTTTCGCCAGACACACCAAGGTTGACAAAGAGGACGAGTTTGAAGTGAACTGGAGATAATCCACGGCTCTCACCCAAAGATAAATAGATTAGAACTTACAGCTGATTTCCAGCTAAAAGAAACCTTAGTTAGCTCAGAGCTACGGGACCAGGGTTCAATTCCCAGAAAGAAGATGGGGTTAAACCAACAGTGAAAATCACATGTAAAGAAAAGCAATTTCAGTGTACGCGGCCATGATTCGAACCCCAACCCCGTCAATGGCAACCAAGCACCATACGAGTTTAACGCGAGTGCGAGTCCCTCGCTTGTGATTTAGTCATAGTTGGCGATAGGATTAGGTGGTTAGCATGAATTTTCGATGTCTTAAGTGGAGATAGTTTGCTAATAATTTGCCTGTATTGCCATCAAAAGATTACGTTACCAGTAGATAAAAATACTATGTCCTTTTTTAAAATCAAATAATCGCTTTGTAAAAAAAAATGTGCAGGTTTAATATCCTCAGATGTCGTATTTCTGGAGGGAATGGGCTGTTATCAAGCTTCAAAACCACTAAAACTACATTTAATTTTCTGTTTTGACCCGTTGAAAAATGACTTGACCCACATTGCTTTAATGGACACAAGAGGAGGTAGGACAAAGATTTTTTATTTTATTTTTTTCACTTTCACATTTTTTGATGGTATTCTATTTACAAATAATTTTAAGATTTTCCCATATCAAAAACTTTTCGCAACCCACCAAAAACCGACTCATGACCAACGAGCCACAGTTCGGGAACCACTAGAGTACACTACAATGTTTGTATTAAGGGCCTTATTGAAAAGTATAAGAATTACTTGATCTACTTTCATGTATTCATACGCCAAATCATGTAAGCTGAACATTTAACTTTCGATCGATACTATCGATATCTTAATGTACAACCAATTTCATTGGTGAGGGAACTGCAGGTCATTTGGAGAAAAGATTTAACCACGCTCTCTCTCAGTTAACAGTTGCCAAATCTCCTCGCTCTTAGTTATGTGAGAAGGTGGTGTACTGGGGTAAAAAGGAACTATTGGCAACCTCGACAAGGCAGCGTTGCGAAACTTGTCTTATATTTAAAGGGAGACTGACCACACAAAAAACAAGAGGATGACAACGCTGTTTCCCCACAGTTCCCTCGGCGATTAAATACAGTGTAGTAAAATGTTATCAATGTTTACCGAAAAAAGTTTGTTGTGTAAGGGGGCGGCCAGACAGAGCGAGCGACCAAAATATAAAATAGAACACATTGGTTGTAATGAGAGGTGGCCAGACTGGAGGAGCGAGCGACTGAGCGCGCACGCTTGAAAGATAGAACTGGTTCTAGTTTTCAAGCGCGCGCGCTCGACCCGGTACAGCCTAGTTTACAGGCGCTAGGCAATATTATTATATATTGGTTCATTGAGTGCTAGGAAAACTTCTCATTTAGAAAATTTTATTAATATCGATAAATTTAGCACACTTGCTACTAACGGCCTAATTTAGTTGGTAAGATCATAAACAATACCTATATGTGTGTGTATATATTTATGTAAAACTGATATGTTGAATAAAATACTTCAATATTATCAAAGTAGGCCTTTACAAATAAGAATCACCATTTGCGTGAAGAGAGGATGAGAAAACAACAACAATAAAGCACTTTTTAAAAATCACCCTCAGTTCACTCAGCTAAGATTCGGAGCCTCCTCGTCAACAACTATCGAGAGCTATCTGCTAATCACGCGCTCGCTCGCCAGTCTGGCCACCCAGTCGCTTGCGCGCTCGCTCGCAAGCTTGTCAGTCTGGCCGAACCCTAACTGTTCTATACTGTTTTAAATGTAACCATAAATTCTCCATAAACATACTTTTGCTCTTTTGTTCGTTCGAATGTCCAAGTTAAAAAAACTCTATGAACATGATTTGAGTGAAGCGCAGAAATACCAGCTTGAGCACGCGCGAAAATTCCAAGCTTTATACAGTACCTACACTCCCTCCTCCATCCTCAAGGCTTGTGACACACCTCCAACCCGCCAAACAAAGAAAACAACACTAACGACTTCCGAAAGCTGGTTTTTTTTTTCGCACTTCCAAAAGATGGTTCCTCAAAAGGCTCGTTGCTATTATGGGAGCTCACGTCATCCTGGCTTTGTACAAAGCAGCTCTTCCTCCATTTTAACACTCGTATTCTTGTGAACTTCCGCTGACGGCAAAGTCCGGAGTCAAAACATCCCTTCCCTTCGCAACCTACTGCCATGTTGCCAACTTGAGTTGCATTAATCTCCAAAATAGTTAACATTATTTTGTGGCACGTTAAGGGCCCTGCCTTCCGGAGAGTAAATATTCACACTGCTATTTTGGGGGGAGGGGGAGACGGAGACAAAAAGGGGGAGCTGCCCCTTCAACACTTCTAATATAATTCTCAAATTAATTAGAATTTTCTGTTAAGAGCTTTGCAACAGATAACTGCATTTGTCTAGTATGCCCCTATATGCCTACCCATCACCTTAGTCAAATAACTCCCCTAATGTGTGTAAGAAGGCGATGAAAATGAGCTAATTTAACATTTTCACATGTATTTTAAAAAAAATGTATTAAACTCCAAACAGTAAGGTAATTTTATGGCATAAGGCCCTGTTACGGCTGTTAGTATCTTTTAACTTTATTTTGGTGTGAAACCCGTATCGATGCTCGCATGGTCTAACGCGTCACTCTCGTGTTGAACTGTATTTACCGGTGACGGGAAATCGGGGTTCGAAACCAGGTCGGGTGTAGCGAAGGGTTTTTTTTATTTCGTAAAAGGCGTCCCACTCAACTTTCGTGCAAATGCGGGTATATTTTCTCTAAAATTCTACCTTCCTCATGCTTACCCTACTACTGTAACTAATTTATGCGAAAACCCCAAATGGGTACTAACACATGGTTTATCTTTTTTTTTTTCACTAACCATACTTTGAAATAACAAGAAACTGAGTTTTAGGCCAACTGACTCTAGGTAACTGACTTTTGGTCTAAATTTTTAGGCCAACTAACTTTAGACCAACTGCCGCGTCCTCGGTTGGTACAACACTTTTCGCCCGAATGGGAAGAGGGAGGGTAGAAATAATCCTGTCATCCTAGAGAGAGAAAGAGAGGTAGCAGTGCATACACAAGAGGATTTGTTGTTATCACTTTATCTGTATTGCTTCTGCGTCACTGCACATGCGCACAGCTTGTTTCAACGAATTGCATGAACATTGTTACACACTCCCTTTGTATATAGGAGGGGGGAATTGAGGGGAGGAGAAGGGGGTGCAGGTTACAAATGAGCGTTTGAATGACTGCCATATGAATGGACACTGTGGCATTGTGCGAAAAAAGAATCAGTTGGTACAAATGAAATTATCAAAGGGAAGTTTGGGGTGGTGGGGGAGCAATATGATAGGCATTAAAACAAGAAAGGTCAGCACATGCTCACTATAACGTCGTTATAGTTGTTCAAACAGAATTGTCGTGTTAGTTTGAGTGTCTGTGCATGTATGTATATATATATATATATATATATATATATAATATTTGGGGTATATAATAATACATTTGGGGTATTTAACTTGCACGTTCTAAGCCAACTGACCAGCACATGACTTACAATCTAACTTAAATCTATAAAAAAAACACAACACCGAGCCCACTGAAAAGCGAAATTCACATATTATCACCAATTATACATTTTTAGGCCATTTTGGGATTCGAACCCGGGACCCCTAACTCAGAAGTCAGACACGCTACCGACTTAGCTAAGGTGTTGGACCATGAACAGATGAATTATGTTTTTAAATAAAAATATATTCACATTTTAATTTAAAGAGTAAAGCACATAATATAAAATATTATATGAAATGTAAGTAAGGCACGAGTACATTCCAAAGCCTTTATCATTACTACCCCAATAGTGATATTATGCAGATAGCCCGGGTGGGTAGTAAGATACGGTGAGTTGCACTAAATAACAACAAAAAACTTTTTCGTATTCTCGTTTTTTCAACTATCAGATACAATTTATTCTATAGCTCTCCAACTATACAAGTTTTTAGGCATGTAGTTTATGTGTTACTAAAATAAAGTTGTCTACCCTTATTTAAACGGTAAAGAGATGTTTGTGCACATTCAGTTTTAAATAAACAGGAAAATATATATTTTTTATGAACACTTGGGCAACTATTTATGAAGGGACTGTAGTTATGACGACACTGAAAAGGGAGACTGGAAACTATGGTTCAACTGTACAAGTTTTCCAGCGGAACTTGAAAGCAGGATGGAGAGGTAGAATAGATTAATAAAAAGTTCGCACTTCAAAGAAAACGATTGCACAAACACCCCATCAATTTATTTTCTTCTCTTTTTAACAATGCTACTGAGCAAGAATATGGCCTAATGTATTTTGAATGGATACCACTATTTATTTTCAAGCACCTAATGTATTTTGAATGGATACAGCTATTTATTTTCAAGCACCTAATGTATTTTGAATGGATACAACTATTTATTTTCAAGCACCCTTTAGTCCAAACTCTTAAATATAGCTTCCACCTCTACTACAATAAATTACTTCTTTGCTAACAAACGCCTTTCGATTATTGGCTTTCTCTTGTACTGATATTATTGAGAAAGATGAGGAATCTGAGAATGACTTATTTTAATTTTTTAAAGATATTTATCTTTTTACTTATCTTTGTGGTTGTTTCTTACCTTGGCTTTACTTTGGTTAACAGCATTAGATCTTTGGCGTGAAACTTCCACCATCCAGTAGAAGTGGTTAGCAAGCTTTTAGCTCCTCACTACCAGTTATGGATACACGTAACTTGTACTCAGGGTATGAAAACCAAGGAAATGCACCGGTATGCGCCAGGAGAAAAAATAGGGGGAAGGAGAATAAGAAAATTGGGGGGAAGGGGATGGGGTAGGGTTATTTATACTTGTGGCAGAGTCCCCTCCCCCAATAAGAGGCGGTAAAGGAAACTTTGTTTAACATTATTTTGAAACAATTTAAAGTGTTTTAAAAATAGTTTGGGCTGAATTTTTTTTACATGACTCCAATTTAACCTAGGAATTGACGAAGAATACAAAAAATACATCATTAGTAATATTTTAGGGTTAACCTCAGGCGTCTAGGGGTAAAGTGCTCGCCTCAGGAGCCAATGTTTATGGTTTCAAACCCATCCGAGGTTGAGAGATTGTTTCCAGCAAAATTGGTAAGCCCTTTCACGCTCGATCATAGAAATTCATTGTGAGAGGCAACGGAGAACCGCCATACTTTCTGAACTCCCCTAATACATGAGATTTACACCAGATGGTGCGGGCAGCACTAGCCAGTCAAAGGGCTGAGTGAACGCCAAGTTCAGGATGGAAAGAAATCACATCAAACCTACCTTCGGGTTGTTGGTTAAGAAGAAGACTATTTTAGGGCAGTACAACTGTAAACCATGACAACTCGACCAGGATTCATTCAACCCATGACCGAACACGCTGACGCTGAGCTAATTCTGCTCACAACTCAACAGTCTTGAAACAGCTCAGCTTATTCATGAGATGGCGAAATGAAAGTATCCATCATTATATCTGGAGATTCTAACACCAGAGTACAGTTCATGTCGTGCCAAGATACTAAGTAATTTCATGCTCTGTACACTGTCTAAGCTCCCGTTTATTTAATTGGGCTATGTTTCACGTTCCATACCGTAGGTAATACAACGTGTACTTTCTAAAACACACAGACTTATATCAGCACACAGATTGCTTTCACACCAACTTCTGTACTAGCAAAATGGATGAAACTACACACCCAACTCTAGCGCTGGGATATTTATTATTTGAATAGCTGGACGCTCAACAGGATTACTTAGAATTGTGATTGAATACTCTACACACTTAGTCACATGGTCAGATCTAACTCTCACACATATGCTTGCTTGCTTTCACTATTACTAGGAAGTAGAGTACCCTGACCTTCGACGACTTCGGAACAGCCGACCCAACATAAACACGTAAAAGTTCGTCCGTAAGCAGCCATTATAAAATTATCGATGGGAGTTTAATAGGGTGCAATCCCATTTTTAATGGAAGGATCATTTATAAAATAAAATTTTTTTTACTGTCAAAACATTTTACTATAGGCCTATTATTGGGTCCAGTGCTATTTAATATGTATTGATAATATCTCAAAAATGACAGCCGCACATCATATGACTTAACGTGGGAATACGTGAAAGTAGATCCAGTAGCTTTTCAGCTCAAATAAAAGGCCCTTCCTATTAAACTTTGACTGTATTTGCCATTTAAATCATGCACAATAAAACTTATAGCATGAATGATAGACCTGCGGCCGCGGAACACGTGTGCCCAACCCACGATCATGCGGCAGCCCTCGGGCGTTATGATAAACCAACAAAAAGTCTGTTCAGCGTAGGAATTGTTTCCTGAAAGGCTTTTTTCCCTACCAGAAATCTTTATATAGTAGGAGTTGGTAGAAAAAAAGGCCTTTCAGAGAGTAATTCCTACCGTGAATGGAGTAAAGCATGTGACCTGATTTTTCAGATAATGTAGATGCACACTTCGTTTACCCTGAAAGATAGTAAGTAGTCTTACCTTAGCGGATTACACTATGACCCATATATTATAAAATAACTTTTTTTAAAGAATGCTTATTAGAAACTGCAAACATATGAAATAATATTTAGAAAAAGTGTACCCACATTTGCGTGGGAGGAGAGCGGAAAACTATTTTGGAAAAACCACCCTCAGTGCACCCGACCGAGATTCGAACCTCGCGATCTCCCCGTCGTCGGCAGTCTAATCTTCTGCGAGAGTAGCGCCTTATAAGCGTGTCTCAGTATTTTAAGAGTTCAATAAGGCCCTTTTGATCAAACGAGTTTGATAAGTTTGCCTTATAGTAATGTTTTCTATAGTCGTCTTAGTAAGACAGTGAAATGAATCTATTAAATGTATTGATATACAATGAGAGAGGATACGGTCCATGAAAGTAGTGACTAAGTCAAAATGTCACTCATAGGACAGCTTGAGAAGTTTGTAATATACTTTCACATATTCATTGATACGTCACGTCATGTGAGATGAGAAGCTGCTACTTTTAATAAACATATAATGATTATTATTAGCACCACGTCTTATTACCCGTTCGGGTTGTACGCACTTACGCTAATGCGTAATGGTAGGGGTGATTGTGAGATGAAATGGAGGACCTAGAGTTTAAAGTGGGATCCGAACCACGGTGGAGGCCTGGCATTCCTCACATTCACAAGTTGTGATTAATACAAGTCTTGTCAGAGGTGAAAGAAGGGTTTGGCAATCAGATAAATCTGTGCTGGGACCGAGGATTGAACCCAGAACCCCCAGCACCGACACCTTACCCCTAGACCTCCAGGTCACCAAATAATAAACATATAGAACCTATAAAACAACGCTGATAATTCTGTAAAATATTACCATTTTTTACACACACACAAAATTTGTCGTTCGTTTTTTCTAAATGTTTCTTCATACCAAAATTGTGCTATAGCCTAAGCATAGTTAGATCAAAAGTTTAAAAACAGAAGTAAGAATGAGTTAGAAATACTCGTCACTGTGCGGTGTTGCCAGATTTTACATTTAACCTTTTTAGTTACCGACTGTGATACATATTTTTATTTAATCTGTGTGAATTTTAAATTGCATAACTTTATTTAACGAATCAAAAACGAGTCTTGTATTTAGGGGAAGGTCCCCAAAAATTGTGGACGAATGGTCAACATTCCTCGAATATCAAATAAAAAAAAAGGAGCTTAGAGAACTTTTTATCATAAATAAAGGTCGATGAGGAAACTATATATCCTCGTGACAACTGCGATAATAGTAAGCCAGGCAATGTGTGTGTGTGTGTGTGTTGTGTGTGTGTGTGTGTGTGTTATATATATATATATATAAAGAGAGAAGAAGAGAGAGACAGTATAGGGGGCGAGAAAGGACAACAGGGTGGGTTTCCTGACAATTTTTTTTCTTTTCTTAAGTTCTATGCCCTGCACACACGAGCATTTTTACTGAACTACGTATATGTTGTCGAGTCGAAGCTACGAGCACCTTCTAAAACAGGGGTCGGCAACCTTTATGTGCCCCTATAGACTTTTACATTTATCAAAGGTCTTGCGGTCACCCTTCGTTTCTCCACTAAAATTTTCATTCTTATTTTTTTATTGTTATTCCTTAAATTCAACATTTCCTCCAATATTTGTGAGTTGTGTCCCTGCTTTATAATCTCAAAATTTCCTAAATATTTGTCATGGCCATCAAGTAATTTGACCAGAAATTTTTTTGACTATCAAGAAATAATACATTTTTATTTTATTTTAACACCGCGTCTTAATTACTACCCGTTCGGGTGATACACTTATGTACTAAATACGCCAATGGTTTTAGGGATTGGGAAGATTATATTTGGGGGAAGTGTAGCCGCATTTGCGAAGAGGTAGTGTGGAAAACCGTTTTAGAAAACACCCTCAGTACACCCGACCGAGATTCGAACCTCAATCTCACCTTCACCAGTGGTCTAGTCTATTGTGAAATTGGCGCCTCATATCATGCGGTCATCGCAGCTGGTAACAATATTATTCAGATACCAATACGCTCAGTAGGTCTGTTGGCCCTGGAAAAAGGAAAGTGGGAGCCAGAGTACCCATTATGAATCTTATCTTCAGGTAAAAGTTACTAAATGTGCCACTAACTTAGTAATAATAACTGTGGTTACCCTTACCGGACAATAAGACAAGTCAACAAATCCCAATAGCCAGGTTCTCCATATCAGTCAAAGTTCTCGCAGTGAATGAAGTTCTAAGATGTGATCGTGTGAACATGGCTTGGGCGACCTTGGAGGGTTTTTTAGAGTTTAGGGTTGTTTGTTTTCGCCAGCCAAGCGCTTTTTGTGAGGGAGAAGATGGAAGGGAAAAAAATAAAAATAGAATACCGCGTAGAGAATAAAACTTAACAGTCCGTCGATGGTGAAACCAGCCACCTCTCTACCTCACACGTTGAGTTTCCTTAAATTTCGCGACAGCGGCATGTTGGTTTGAATTAATTTACAGGGGTGTGGGGGGTGGGGGTGGTAGGGGGGTGTAGCTACTGGATTCTCTGCGATCTAGGGTGTTAGCTTAGGTTTGTTTGCCGCACGTGTAAAAAGTAAGCAATATTTTGTCTGAAATAAATTAAAATTGATATAATAAGTTATGTTTTTTCTAAGATCTTACCATGACTGCAATCAATAAAGCCAAAATACATTTTTTATTGCAAAATGTCTGGAGGCCTTGGAGCGTTAGCCACTAACGCCCTCTCTTAAATCCAGGCATATCTTCATTTGCGTTAAAGGAGAGTGGGAAAAGTACCAAGATACACCCGGCCGGTACTCAAACCCCTAACTTCAGTCACCAGCAAGCCAGTCAAAGCGAAACTGACGCCTTTGTCCGCGAGATTATCAGTGAGGGTCGCAGCTAACGGACAGATCTACTGTTCACAGGCCACGGCTACCGAGAAATATTTCTAAGCCGCCGAATTCAAAAACATTTGATGCAATTGAGAGAGAAAACCCCACACCGGTGGTCATACTGTCTAAAACGCCAGGCTCCGGAATCGTTTGGATCACCGAAGATAGGAGAAGTCGAGGTTCGAACCTCGGCAGGGTGCCACGAAGGTGGTTTTGCCACAAGTGATTTACCAGTGTTGTTTTCCAGTCCTCTCTCTATACTCATTCCTCTAATCCATGCCCAATCCTACTCAGCAGTTTCGCTACTAAAACAAAGGTGCTAGTTAAACGGACTATTGAAATAAAGATGGAGAGAGAGAGAGAGAGAAGTGTAACTGGTTTCAGGACAAAACGGACTGTCCTGTTTTGTCGCCAGATAAGTACCGACTTTATAGAGCGGTGACAGAGATGGTTCCTTTTCATGCTTTACAAAATAAAAGTAAAAGCAATATAAAGTAGTTTACGACAACCCAAAAATAGCAAAACCCAACCAGTCCAACGCTATTTTAAAAAAATCACTTTGTTCCACAGGCAGCCTAAGGTCTCTCTCTGTTCTCTCTCTATCGCCGCTCCTTCTAGAAAATGCCAACCGTACTTTTACAACTCTTGGGAGTAAGTTCAGGGCATGGTTCTGTGTTAGGAAGGGAGGAGGGTAATTCGTCATTTTAAATTAGGGGTAGAAATGACTGATGAGGGGCGGACGTGAGGGCAGGGCGTGTTTGTCCTGAAAAGCAATTTAAAATGTTGGAAATACGTCTGCGACACTTTTCGGGTCCTTTGTTGCAAGGTATCTATCTCCCCCTGGCTATGTAGAGATTGGCTGAACTGTTCATAGTTGGGAATAGTTCAAAGTGATACAGTTTAATAAAATGAGCATTTCGTTTATATATTTCAATAGCTCAGCTATTCGCGAACTACAACTTGTTCTATCGTTGGTGAGATACATCTTGTAGATCAGTCGTTCGTGAGATACTGCTTTTAGTTAAGAAATTCGTGAGTTACAACAGCTTGTAGTTCAGTAATTCGTGAGCTACGGCTTGTAGTTCAGTCATTCGTTAGTTAGAGCCTACAGTTCAGTCGATCACGAAATACCACTTGTTTATCGTTGTAACTACAATTTGTAATTCAGTCGTCAATGGGCTACATCTTGTAAGTTGTAATTCAGTCATTTGTGAGCCACAGCTTGTAGTTCAGTCGTCCGTGACTTTCACCCACAACCATGAATTGTGACAATGATGCTTAGTACTTGGATCTGTGGGGATGGGGGGAAGGTAGCTTTCCTGAATAAGGGTAATATCAAACAATATTCTTCCTTTCATGGTCAAGAGCATTTCTATCATTTTAAGAACGGATTGCTGGTTACAGGGAGATTGGGAAGTTCGAATCCCGGTCTGGTGTAATGAGGGTGTTTTTGCCTAAATGGTTTCCACAATCTCCCTCCATAAAAATGCCGGTATATTACCTCTAAAATTCTACCTACCTTATTCAGATTAAAGTCTGTTCACCGTAGGAATTGTTTTCTGAAAGGCCTTTTTCCCTACCAGAAAGCTATTATATAGTAGGATATTGGTAGGAAAAAAGATCTTTCAGAGAGTAATTCCTACCGTGAATGGAGTATATACTAGCGTAATTAATGTATACGTATAGCTCAAACTTATACTAAGAAGTGGTGGAAAAAAAACAACTTTTTTTTCAGCCCAAACGGGCCTTAAAAAGTAGCGTAACTTTCGGGGAATGCTTAGTTTTTTTTGTTTGTTTCTTTGAGATCGGTCGAAAAATCATAATTTTATTGTTTAATTTCGCGTCACCTTGACACTTTGAACTATATTGCTTCGAGAAGGTGAACTAGTTTATCTATTTCAATTAGAAGGTTCCTTACTTCAACTTAAACTACTCGTTCGAGAACTATACATTTCTAAGGCAATCGAACAAGGACCAATAACAAACATCTTTCAGTATCTCGCCCACGGGATCAAACCAGGGTCCCCTAAGCCTGCGCACGTGTTCGCAGAGAAGTGACCCCACGTGACAACAAGATGGCACATCGCCACGGACACAGGAAGTTGTTGCCTCGAGACCAGTGTACACAAACAAACAACATCCGGCGCGCGCACCCGCGGGCACGCGGACTAAACGTCAGGCTTGTCTGGTTTATCAGTGACGCGGAGGTCGGGGTTAAAATCGTGGCTGGGTGTTCCCGCTCCCCCTTAAATGAATTTCCACCTCCATTCCACGGAAATTCGGGGACATTTCCTCTAAATTCTTCCTACCTCACCCCCGTCCCACTAGCGTAGCTATGCGAATAACCCGTACAAGTAGTAGGTGATCACACACACACACTTTCGGGGAGAGGAGCTCAAACTCTAAACACCCCCCCCCCCCTCGGTACAGCTTTGGGTTTCTCTAGAATTCATCATCATCATCAATTGTTTCCAGCCTGTGGCCGGGTCAGTTTAGTAAAATGCCTCCATCTTCCTTTATCTTCCTTCTTCATCCTTTAATTCATTACATTCTTCTCTCACTTATACATTTTCTGTTATCCTCTCCTCCACTTTCTTGGCCTCCTTTGCGGGCTTTTCCCCCACATACTTTATTTCCCTAGTTTTCTTTGGTATCCTCTCTTTTTCCATCCTCATTACACGCCCATACACTCTCAGTGCTTCCTCTACTATCTAGAATTATTATGTAATTTAATTTATATTATTCACGTTAATTAAGACTTTAAAGTTGTTAAAGAGAATAATTAACGATTCTATAAAACTTGCATGATATCCCCACAAGACAGAGGATGTTTTGCTGCTCGTTTCATGCCCTACAGGTTCTCCTGTAGTCGGTCGTACAGAAGCGGGGAGGTTGACGGTTGGTCCTGCTTCAGAGGCTGTGCTCGTCGAGATATGTATCTCTGGCCAGACCGGACCAGACCTCGTCATTGTCATGATGGGCATGACGGGAGGAGGGCGAGAGGGAGGATATATACGCGGGTACGACTATACTACCCTGATACTCTCTTAGATTTAAACAACATACCGAGAGTGTCTTTTCTTAAATTATTTCCAATTTTCCCTCCATGCAAATGTGGGAACATTTCTTCAAAACTCTAACTTACTCGTTTTTAGCTATCAATTTAGTTAAATACGAATAGCTCGGAACGGGTAGTAAGACTTGGCGCAAAAAAAAAAAACCTCTTGTGGCACATCTAATTTTTTTTAAACATTTAGCGTCTCCATTCCAGTTTGGGTTACCTTTTATTTACACTGATTGTGTAGGGATAAAGAAGGTATATTTTTAGTTGAAATGTAAACGTATTTTCGTGGAGTGAGAGTGAAAACCAATAAGGAAAAACCCTTCAATTCAACCCAGCCGGGATTCGAGCGCCGACCCATCACCGGCAAGCAAAATTAAATTGGCTCGACATTGTTTTAGAACGCGCGCCCTCCTGCGCTGTTCTATTTGTTCATGTGTGGGTTTCACCACATGGTTATTACACAACTAGAGATGAGAAAGGTATACGAGAGTGGAAAATGCACCCGCACTAGGTTTACTTTAAAACAAGTTCCAAGTTATCAATTGTGTTTAAGACGCAGATGGTAGTGGTTTTTTCCCCAACATGCTATCAACAATCCCAAAACCTGCTTCGGTGGCTGCATGGTCTAAGGTGCTACTATCGCAATGGACAAGACGGTCAATGACGAGGAAATCGGTGTTAGATCCCTGTGGGGTTTACTTAAGATGGTTACACTCTTCCTCCACATTCAACTTTCCTAACCCCTAACACATTAGTGTAATTAGTGGCTACATGTGCGTATAACCTGAACAGGTAGCAGGACGCGGTGCTAAAAAACAATAATCCCAAAGCTGGTGATACAGTCTAATTTTCATAGAAGGGCCTTTTAGAATTCTTTTTTGGGCCAACATTGATAACATTTTACACATTATTTGTGTTATTTTAAATGTATTGATAAAACCTATCAAACGTTACGGCTGCAGATCACACGACCTGACGTATGGATGCGTGAAAGTAGATATATTAGCTTTTTTTAGCTGTCATTTAAGCCCTTCTTATCAGAATTGGTCTGTACCAGCCCCTACCCGACCAGCTGCTACAAATACCATTCATGGCGTCTTCCCCTCGCGCTATGAATTTAAAACGTTCCATTACGCTGATATGACCAAACAAAGGGCACTTACAATGGGGACATATTAACGAGCAACAACTATGTGTATTGTGTGTGTTACGCTCGCTATTTTAACTACCCACAGACTGCAGCAGTGGGTAATGCATGCGCTGGTGAACACAGGCAGATTGCATTACTCAACAAGAGACACCAGAGTGCGGAGTGTGGAGTGGAAGGGGAACGTATTTAAAGTGCACTTTCTGAACCAACTGATTATATTATCAGCACAAGACTTATAAACTAACTTAAATCTAGAACAGACACAACACCCAGTCCTTTATTAATCTCTGTGAAAAGTGAGACCCACATTTCACCAATTATGAAGTTTTCACCCATGCCAGAAATTGAACCCAGGACCCTTATCTCAGTAGACAAACACGCTATTGACTGAGCTTTAGTGTCGGACGAAACGCGAGTTTAAGGACAGTATTTGGAAGTTTATTTGAAAGAAAACAGTTCGATTTTTTTCGACGATCACAATACTTTCTCTACCTGTAAGATACGAGAAAGTAAAAAAGCCAAATTAAAAAATATTACTTCATACTGAGCTAAAGAAACGTTTAGATTAATTTTCTACTTTTAGTATTCTCGACAGTTTTAATATAATGTTAATGGGTGTCGTGGATTTGACCAAGACTTTTTTTTAAATGAAGAGATACATTTCTGGTCGAATGCCGCGATGCCTCATGAGAAATATTAAGAACTGTTGATGTCACCATGTGAAGAAAATTAAACTTCTATGTTTCTACCGAAACAATATTTGATTTATTTTGAGCAAAAAAAAATTTCCTATGAAAACTGCAAAAACACTGACCTTTACTCGCGTTCTCTACATCCATAACTTAATATTTGTATACCGAAACGTCAAGTCATGTTATCATTAGCTGTCACTTTTAATATATATAATTATACCTGAAAAATTACACAAGTAATATAATTAAAAAGTTACCAACGTTGATCTGGAAAGAAATGTATATTTACATTTTTTCTACCAGAATTCTTACGTACCATTAGAGTGTGGCAAAGAAAGAAAAAAGGACAGCATCAATGCGCTCCTTGGAGATGAAAAGGGGGACGCAGCCACCTGTCTCTTTACCTGGTGGCCTTGAAAGTCCCAGAGAGCTGGTTAGGGCTGTTGTAGAGTGAACACTGGGCCATACCATGAACAACACAAATAGGTATAGCTATCGTCCATCCACGACAAGTCCAACCTTCTCTCGACAAATACAAGAGGAACTAACTAAAGCCAAATTTTATCGTGGACTTCCAGCAAAATTACATAATATTGTTAAATATAGAAAATAAACTAACCCGCATCGATAGGTGGGCGGATTAAATGTTAGGGCTCAACCAGTCTGCTTTGTCGGCGAAGGAAAGGTAATGGTTATAATCCAGGCCAGGTATAGTTTCCCGCCCTTCCTTCACGCAAATACGGGTATCTTTCTTCTGTATTATACCTTCCTCAACCATATCCTAATATACCTAATTAAAATGCGTGTAGCCCGAAAGGTTAGTGAGACGTGCTGAGAAAAGAGAAACACAAGTTTTTTTAGCTCTGTATTTTACTACCCGTCCGGGTTATACGCGCTAATTAAGCTAATATGTTATAGAGGAGGAAGATGGAATTTTAGGAAGTGTATCCACATTTGCGTGGAGGGAAAGTGAAATAAAATATTGGAAAAATCACCCTCAAAACATCCGACCTATATTCGAACCCCGATCTCCCCGGTATCGGCGGTCCAATATATTGCGAAAGTGACACCTTGAACCATTCGACCACCGATTTGTGGTTTATTCAAAAAGTTTAAATTCACTCCTAGTATAAGCGAATTAGAGAAAAATGATTTAGACACAAACATCCTACCAGGTGCAAGCAAGCCACCTGCCTCAAAATATAAACTTAAATGCGGCTATAACCGTAATTAACAAACATAATAACATGGATAATCAACCCAACATGATATGTGCATGTGAATTACAGACTCTGCCTTAAAATACGAGTCAAGAATCATCCTGAACACGGTAAGTGCTCAGTGGTAGGATCAGTGGCGTATTAAGCCAGATGTCCCGGGTTCGATTCCCGTGTCCTATGTTATTCATCAATATTTCCAAATAAAATTAGCTGGAAAGTTTTACAGTAACTTTTGTCTGGTTCTTCGTAGCTATATTTTTTTTTCAAAGTTGGTATCCTCTACCCTCACCCTTGCCAAACCATCCATTCGACAGTTTACAAACCCACCGCATCTTTGTGTGCGTGTGTTTTTGTCTCCAGCTATATTTTTAAAGTCTCGACTGTTACGTGAGTTTCCTTGACGTTGCCAAATTTTATCTCTCACACAGACAAAAAACAAACAAAAAACTTTTGTAGTTTTTTACTTTCACTTTAGCAACAAAAGGACGTCGACTGAGAGTGGATATTGAATTTGTAATTTGGCCTTTAAAAACACTGTTTTTTAATGAATTCGTAAAAATCTAAGAAAATTTAATTAAACTATCTTTTTATCAAGCAAATTCTTAAATTTCTCAAAATGTTCAGACGTATCCCATAAACAACCAAATGGCTAGGACAAAATGTCTTACTTTAACCTGCATTGAACTATATTATAGAAATAGACACAAATCTGTTTTTAAAAACCAGATCGGGAACAATTTATATTTATAAGCAAATTTATAATCAAATAGCACACTAACGGTTAAGTAACTTTCTTGTTCGTAAACCCCTATAAAAATCACATGCTATTACACAAAAAATATTCAACAGCTATAACCATGAAAAGAGTTAGTGGTTTGAAATGAATCACTATATTCGTCAACGTTAGGCGAAAAAGTTATAAAGATAAAAATGATTCCATAACAAACGAAGTTTGGTTGGCTTCGAAGATAAACGCCATCTAAATACTGATTATAGCCCATTTTGATTAAGAATTTTGTAATGATAAAAAAAAAATCTTTATTATATCAACGTTGAAAGGACGAAGAGAAAACGAAGACACATGTCTAAAAAAATAATAATATATTAACATATGAAAGAAATTGGGTTCTTATTCCTTACATAAAGCAGCGGCTTATTCGTAGGTACCAACTTCTGAAAGCTAGAAGTTTGTATAAAATTAGGTCAAAAAAAGGAATTCAACCGAGCTATCATTTATTAAATTTATAAAACCTTAAATATTAACTATAACTCTCATAATAGTTGTGGGCTTGTGGTATGGTATATTAATGCTCCAATATCTTCATTTTACTTAGTTTGAGAAATAAATGCCTAGTTTACAGTAAAACGATATTAAGTATTGATTATGCTTTACATCACTATTGACCAATATTATTTTCGTATTTAAAAAGTGCACGCTGTAATTACTTCAATACAAGAAAGAAAGGAAAAAACATAAAATACAATTTGTAAGCGATATTAAAATAGTAGGTATATGTTTTAATGGAGTTATCATTAATTAAATGATAAGGATGCATAACAAGTTAAAATACACAATATTAAAATTAGAGATTATAATATATTGTTAGCTAGGTCAATCTAACAATAAAACCTTAGGATGAGAGTGCAGATCCAAACAAAGGTTGTAGCGTTAAATCCACTCCTGCCATCTGTTAGCGAGTAGGTAAACTACATCTTTGCGCACTAGCACTGTGGTAACAGAATATGGAACTAATAGGTAATGCCTTCATCAGTGCTACCTAGCAGCTAATTTATAAACTACATTGCATGTACATGTACATCTCGCTGGCTGGTTTCAGTCAGTGAGTACAACACTTTTTAAATGTGTGTCTAGTACGATGGCGATTACGTTATTTTAAATTCATCACGAGCCCCAAATATTTTTTTTAATAACCTTACAGATGATGGTCTTTGAAAAGGAAACTTGTTTGTATTAACATTTTACATCTGATTTATTTTTGCCATGAAAAACGATACATAAGTCTGGCAGTTAAAGTTGGAACACCACGCATTAAAAAAAGTACATACTAAAAACGAAATTAAATCCTAAACAGAATTAAGGGGAGAAAGAGACACCATCACTTCGATACACTAAAAAAAAAAAATGTTTTACTGTAAAAATCTAAGCTACAGTTTTCATGCAGTTGATATTAAAAACATAAAATAAATTCATGGATGTGTTTTGGTTATTCAATAAAATTACTTCCGTTGATTAAAGTTATTTAAAGGTTATCCAAAACGGACCAATAATCATGATCCCCTTTAATACGAATGTTTTTGTTCGGTACAGAAATTGAATTCATTGTGGATGTAAGTACAGTATGCAAACTTTTTTTTACTCTGAAAGATAGCAGTCTTACCTTGACTGATTACACTATGGACCTAGCTTATCAACGCACCATACTAGAACCAAGCACGGTTGACTTGTTATCTTTATGGAAAAACGGAGGGTTCATAATCGATCTTTTTATTTTCTTATTTTCAGCACAGCCCATTCGGGTTAAATGCATATATATTAACTAAGCCAATAAGATAGGTTGAATTTAGAGGAAATGTACCCATATTTACACAACAAAAGGGCGAAGGAGAAGGGGGGAGGGAAATGGAGAAATCATTTATATAAAAAAACACTCTTAGTACACCCAGCCGGTATTCTAGGCCCAGCCTTCTTGTTTTCAAAAAAAATATACTAAACGAGCTTGACATTTAGAGCATGTGATCACCAGCGCTGGTTTTAATCTATTTTAAAATTTTGAACAAAAAAAGAGGAAGTGAACCAAATACAAATATAATAAATAAAATGCACACGCAAAATGTACTTTGGTGATATAAAAACAAATTAAGAACATTCCAACTCATACATACAAATTCGTAATTTTCTTTTTTTTCCCCCAAGGGTGTAAAGGAGAAGGAAATGTGAACTTTTTTTTTCCAGCCATTACTAGGACAGCGCGTAAAAAATTACATCACCCGTCTCCCACGGGAGAACCTTGCGAACTTGGCGGCAAGCTCATGGCGATATGAAAAGATGGAAACCACCTGGTCTTGAAATAAAAAGCCCAACACGAACACCTTGACGACGTTTTTATGTATCTAAACGGGTATATGGGGGGTTACACCCACCCACTTTTAACTTTCGAAAGTAAAAGTAACAGCAGCCCTCACAAGAGACGTCGTCTGTCTCAGGAGCACGTTATCACTAGCCCTAAGTGCATTGATAAGAACAACACACGATATTCAAATCACATGCACAGGTGGACACGCAGACTGATGCGTCTGCACTGCATGGTTTAGTTTGCAGGTGACACACAGGGAGATCGCGATTTGAATTCCAGCCGGGTTCAATGAGGTTTTTTTCCCCCGTTAAATGTTTCCCCAACTCTTCTTCAACGTGAATTTCGGATACATTTCCTCTAAATACTACCTACTTATCCTTACACTACATACGTGTAAAATATCAGGATTGTCTGGTCAGGGTGTGAAAAGGGAGGCCCAACATTTTCTCCTCCTGATTTTTAGGTAAAACTAAACAACACAAACTTATTTTGGATTTTTTAAAATCTACTCATGTTTGGACCTTTGCAAGATCTCACGCCTAGGACTGAATACATTTATCATAAATGTATTACCATTTGTTTTAGTATTAAAAAAAAATACTGGTCTTGTACATAATAATTTAGTTCATTACCTTTAAGACTTCAAAAGGAAATATTACGAGTAACTACTTGATAAGATATCCCCAAAATTAATATTTTGATTAAACCATCTTACGTATGTACCTAATTATTAAATCCCTCACCACCTCCTTAAGCGCTCTACTTACAACCTTTAGTAATAATAATTATTGGCAGAATGGGCGAATTAAGACGGGTTATTTTATATTTTCCCACTATAATTCTAAGCAAATACTGGTACATTATCTCCTAGATATATTTTCCTCATACCTCCCTCAATATTGTAAATACACGCATAGCCAAAACGGGTATTAATACAGCTAACAAAAGATACCGTATCTACTCTCATGTATCCATTCGCCAAACCAAATGATCTGAAAGGCCATGTGTTATTGAGATGCTGTCACGTTTCACAATCTTAACTTTCACAAAGAACAATTTGTTTTTAAATTATCTTTTTATTTTAAAAGGGTTTAAATTATTCAAACAAAAAATTATTAAAACAAACGTCTGGGTGTTTCTTTACAAACGAGGGCTTTTAAAACGCTGCGTTCTCTCCATAAATTAAGATGACGAACCAGAGAGAATGAGGGCGGTTCATGACGTAATGAAAACCGTATTCTGATGTGTTAATGTACATGTGTTTTACACATAAAAACTTTTATTTTTAAACTAATATTTTGTATAGTTTTTCCTTTATGAAGAAAACCTTTATTTGTTTTACAATTTATGGTGGCCAGTTATAATAAGGTACAAGCGTGAATATGATACACTTAATTCATTGTTCGGTGCACTAAATTATAAAATGCTAAACAAAAAACACCTAATCGTTCTATTCATATTTTTTGTTCTTTCAATTAGTTACGAAAAATCCAATAAAATTATAGAGTAATGCTTAGAGAAGTATCGTCAGAAAAGTTTAGTAACATTTTTGTCCGACAATCAAGTATCATTCAGAAAATAATACTTATTTCCGCATAAGTTAACATTAGTGAATTTCAACCAATGTTTGTAATAAAAATCTCTTATGCTCACTGTCAGTTAGTTACACCTTCCTACGCTGGAGGGACTCAGATATACCGTTCTTGGTTTCGCAAAGAGATAGATTCAACGGTTTGTTCCAAGGTCACCCTAGTCTTGTGTTGCGAGAGAAACGTGTGACGGGTCTGTGTTACTAAGGTCGAGTGGTTAGGAAGGTCGGGAACACTGTTCAAATCCCTGCCAGCACTTAAAACGGTTTGCCTTTTCCGTACTCTGAGGATATTTAAGTTCTTGGTGTTGATTTTTTTTAACCTATTTTTTTCAGTACCTATTAAGGTTTTACATTAGTAGAGCCTACACTTAAGTGGAACTTTATTTAAAAAAATCTAGTTATTGAACATAACATCCGACCATCAGTTAACCGCTTGATGAACGAAAGGACCAGGATTTAGATCAAATTGACTTTTCGACTCCCAAGTAGGGTATATTTTCTCTATCAATGAGTAATCACAAGCCCTCAAGGAAGAGACCTTCTTCCCTGTCAGAATTCTATTATATCGAAACCCGCCTTGGTGGCGTAGTTGGCTAACGCGCTAGTCGTGTTGAGCCCGACTGCCGAGGACGGGGAGATCGAGGTTCGAATCTCGGTCGGGTGAACTGTGGGTGGTTTTTCCTAAATGGTTTTCCACTCTCCCTCCACGCAAATGCGGGTTCACTTCCTCTATTCAACCTTCCCAATTCCTAATCCATTAGCGTAATTAGTACTTAAGCGTATAACCCGAACGGGTAGTAAGACGCGGTGCTAAATAATAATAATAATAATAATATCATATCGAAGGATTTTTGTCGGAAAAAATACCTTTAAGAAGTTCTTCTCTACATAAACATAGTATAACGTCGATGGGCACAAGGACTAAACAAAAAGATAGTCTAGCCTAGTTTGACGATGATGTGGATCTCAGGGTTCGAATCCTTTTCGAGTGTGCTGAAGGCGTTTTTTTAGTTAAATTGTTTCTTACTCTTTCTACATGCATTTGCGAGTAAATTTGATCTAATCGCTACCTTACTCATCCCTACCTCCTTGGAGTGATAATTAAATGCGTATTCCTTGGAAAGACGTGATGCCATTAAAAATAGATTGGCCAACAAAACTCGCGGCACTTAAAAGAGTGACACTATTTTGGCTAGTCCTGTTATGTAGTCTTAATTATTTAATCTGGATGTCTTATGAGACATTCAATACGAGTAGATATGGAAAATTTCCGTTAAATATTGAATATGAAAATTTTCCACAGTGGTGGCTTGAGACCTAATAAGTAGGCGAGGTGAGGATGGGTTAGGGGAGACTAAACCTGAAACAAGATACATGGAACCATAAAATAATGTGTTGGAGGACGAATGGGGAGTGGGGGGTGACGGAACCAAAGTTAAAAGAAAATACTTTTAAGTCGACCTAAATATTATTTTAATTATCTTATTACCTGCTTCGGTGGCCACATGGTCTAAGGTATTACTATCGTGTTAGAGTAGACCACCGATGACAGGGAGGTAGGGGTTCGAATCCTGGTTGGCTATAGTGAGGGTGGTTTTCCACGCAAATGCGGGTACACTTCCTCTAAATTCATCCCTAACTCACTAACGTAACTAGTACATATGGGTATAAATTGCTGAGGTAGTAAGACGTAGTATCAATATATATGTTATTTATCTTATTGATGATATAGCCTACTGAAAATAAAATCCAAACAAATAACGGAAGTTACAGTTGAACATATTTCGGTGAAATTACCAGATCATTAAATTCCAAGTGAAGGGTATGTATTCGCATATACTTTGATTATAATATTAAAGTCTTACTTTATCTGGTCAACAACAGACCTCACGTATTCGACCACCAGGTATTGTGGTCGACACGTGAGCCTGATAAAATAACTGGAACATCTATTATTACATTATTTAGATACATTTAAATAGATGGATTTTTAAAAAAATAGAAATAAATAATTGAAATTTTCTTCAAAACGGAAATTTTTTCGTCTCACGTATTTAAGCACGATATCAATGCAGAGAGAGTGGACGAGTGAGTATGTTACTATGACCGCGCACGTTGTACCAAGTCTCCCGCCAGACTTGAACCTTAAAATAAGAACCCGCCGTCTAATGAACCAAACGACAGATATAAGGGGACGTCCTTAAATTACGTCTAACGAACCAAACGACGACGTCCCTAAATTAAGTAAGGCTTTTTTTTTCTCTTATAATTTTCTACCCTCCCTCCCTCTCTAAGTAAGGGATCGTAAGATTTTCATTCCCCCCCCCCCTCCCTTTTATCCCCTTCTATCTTAAGTATTATTTTTTTTACAATTTGGTAAATTCTATTATTTTAATCGTTTGATTGTTTTTAGACACAAGGGATGGTAATAAAGCCGAATTATGTGAAATTTTAGAATATTTTAACTGCAGTAAAATTAGGTGTAGCACATAATACGTAGATGAAATATAAGTGAACTCTTATAATTAATATAAGTCAATTACTTTATGATTTGTTTAAAAGATTTTTTCTTACTTATTGACTATAAAAAACCTTACATAAGATGTATTCTGAAACCCTCCCTCTCCTCGTAAGAATATACAACCCCACCCGCCCCCCAAACCCTTAAGCAATTTAAGGACGGCCTCTAACTGAACCCAAACTGCCTCCACAATTTTTCTTTAGATTTATAGTCGGTGGGATTTGAGCCAACGATTCCTGGCACGGCAGCTAAGCCGAGTGTTTACCCATCGATTGGAAACAACGCTCGGTTAACTATCGGTACGGGTGGAGGGGAGGAAAAAAGATTATGAGTGACTCACCACAAGCTGAAAAGTTTTGCAAAATAAAATAGTTTGGTTTCGAGCTGAGGTACACAAAATTGGAAAAGTTTCCCACTGGCGCAATGCGTATGAATTCATAAAATCGAAGAGAAGTCGTTCAATGCGTCTTCCTAGGCGTTCGGGCTCTTCGCATATTTAAACTGGTGGGGTAGGGAATGACGAGGGTAGAATGTATAAGCAGTGTACCAGCATTTTCGTAGATATAGTAGGTGAACTGTATAGAAATACCCACCTCAGTACATCGGATCAGGACTCGAACCCCGACATCCCCACCGATCGGTAAACCAAATAAACGAGACTGACGATTTTACCCACGTATCCACAGCTGCGGGTAGGAAAAAAAAAAAGCAAAATGAATCTCCACGTAGGTTATAGTCCGTCACATGGATTGATTCCCGCCAAACCGCAAAACGTGAGGTTGTATAGCCGAGAACTACTTAACCTGATAACACCACAGCGCAGTGAGATAAACCTTCCTGGGACGTAGAAAATTACTTTACCACTTCAAGATGGCGTGCTTATGAGGCATGTCCTTGAAATGTTATCGCGACTTAACCTGAAACCCTCGCTTACGGAAGACGCGCTAGGTGATCAAATGGCGCGAATAGCATGGCCACAAAGGTATGGATAGCCCAGCTGAGTTATCAGTTAAGTTGTGCATGACCCGAGATAAGATCCCCGACCACCGGTGAATACTGGACCATTGTCATGTACACTCAACACATAGGTAGGCCCTATAGCTATAGTCCATTCACGACAAGTCCAATCTAAGCCAGATATAAGAGGAACTAATACCGTGAATACTAACACATACCACGTGATGTTGTAGTAATAATTTTTAGACAAATATCTATCCGCAAAGGTAACTCCTCTCCACCTGTACACACTAGAAGAAAAAAAAGTTGTCTTCTACCATGTTTCATCCGCACTTGTAGTCACGTGACGTTTTGATTAAAATTAGTATCTAGGCACTGTTTAACATCACAAGCCAAGTGGCAATTCTCGTTTTACACTTGAAAATTACTTTGAGTTTATTTTACGTATGCGTAAATTTCCAATTTTTACTGTATCTCCACAACTATTTAATATAAGAAATAACGGGTCATTGTAAAGTTGTAGTAGCCTACTAATAAAAATGAAAAATCTTTAACTTGAATTTTTTTTTACAAAACCAATAATTTCTGATATATATATATAATATATATATAAATATATATATAAATATATATATATATAATATAATATATAAATATATATATATATAATATATATATAAATATATATAATATATATAATATATATAATATATATAATATATATATTATATATAATAAAAGTATATATATATATACTTTTATATATATATATCTATTTAGGTCTTTTGAAATGTGAAATGGATTGTTATGCTCTTTGGGGAACAGAGATGCTCCAATTTTCTCAATGTTACTGTAGCATTGTATATTATTTCGTTTGTGCTCTTTAGTGGAGTGTTTCTGCAACCTTATATATTATTTCGGTTCATTAAATCTTACGAATTTTTAGTAAGTGTTTCTATTTTAAAGATTAAAGAGAGAAAAAGTCTGTGTTTTGTTTAGGACCACATTTTTGAGGAAAAAAAACCTCCCATTTCGGGTTATCCAATCGAGATGAATATCAATAGGGTAGGGTTCTATTCTAATAAAAGACGAAGCGAATACAAAAATATTGGGACCGATTTATTGAAATTTGCGACTTGTATAGTGTTTACGTATAACTATACAACGAACAGGCCAAAGGACAACTGCGCAGTGCCAACTTATTTCAAGTTTTTTGACACCAAGATGGAGTTCAGTCGATGCCAAATTTGGTATATGTATGGATCTCAGTTTTTTTTCTTTCAGAAAACATAAATTTTTATGTGGATTGCAACACAAATTTGAGCTGTTGAATTCATTTTATTGACGGACATCCAAGAAAGTGTACTTTTTATTTTGACTTGAGAACACTCCTCTTGAACTACGCTAAAGCATAATTTTAGGGGTGTGCATTTTGTGTTTATTTTAGAGGAGACGCTCGAATCCTCGATTCCTCAAATTCTACGGCATTTTAGAGATTCGAAAAAATCTTTAAAAAGTATCTCGAATACAATAATAAGGAAGAACTTGACTAGAAATAACTATTTTAAGCAATTGGTAACAGTTGTTATATAGACTTGTGTAGTTGGGAGGTTAAAAAAATAGAAACAAAAATAAAAAGGACACAATAATAATTGTATTAATATAAATTAATTTGATAAAAAAAGTTTTATCTTTGTAGTTTATAACGTAGTAAATATGACGAACAAAATATCATTTTTGTCAGTGGCACCAAACTTTAAACATATATTTTTTTAGATTAAATTTTAATTATTTTCATTTAGCTGAAATTGAATGTTTTTAAAGATTCGAGGATTCAAATTTGGATTCGAGATTCGGTTTGGAATATAGAATTCGAACCATCTCTAGTTTTTTTTTGAACATAAAGAAATATTAATGATTACAATGATGTTAATTATAATGACTAGTAATAATATATAAGTTTGGATTAAAATTGTTAAGCCCAATCCCCTCAAACCATTGAAATTAAAACCTACATTACGAAGCAAGATCTAAGTTAGCCCGGACTGAGAATTGCACCAGTAGGTAATGTAAATTAATATTTATCTTACCCGGAGGGGCAGTCTCCTCTACAGCAAAGGCTCTCGGCAAGGACATGGATTTCAACTCACCTGGAAATGGAAAACACGGTGAATATCACAGAGAACACGCCACAAAGCACACACATTTACATTAACAATAGTAAATAGTGATTAACAATTTTAGTTCAAACTTGCTGTTACCTAAAACAAGCGTGTCAAAGAAGGTAGTAAGGTTTAATTTACTACTCAATAAACCATTTGGAGTGGACCTCCTTCAACAATTTTTTGAAAAATGGTTCATTTTAGAAACTATGAGTAGTCTTGGCCTTGATTTTTTTTAATTAAATTATTTTATAAGCCATTTAAAGTGTTCCTTACCCAAAAATGTTTTAAATTTGGATGCCCCTCAAAGCTATTTAGAGTGATCCTCACCTAAATTTTTTACGATAGTTAGATACCTCTAAAAGATAATCTTTGAAGTGGTCTTCCACCGAAAAAATTTTGAAAAGTGAATTATTTCAGAAACTAGGCTATGTGGTCCTCGCCTGAAAATTCTTCAAAATGACATGCATTTAGAAGCTATTTGGATTTGTCCTCCCCTAGACATTTTTAAAATTTGGATGACCTTGGAAGCGATTTAGAACTTTCCTCCCCTGAATTTTTGCCTCTAGTAGTTATTTGAAGCGGTCTTCTCCGGCAAATTTTTGACAAAAGAATGTATCTATATATCATTTGGAGTTTGATTTAAGGCCATCTTTCAGCTTCATTTTTGATAATATTAGAGGATTTGATATATATATATATATATATATATATATATAGGGGGGAATTTATTCCAGGGAGGGGCAAATTATTTCCGGGGTGGGGGCGGGCAGAGTTCCCCACAATTCCACCGCTCCTGATGTCCATACATACTCTATATTCGGTATTCGTGGATGAACTGCTATCAGGCGATTATCAGTCTTCTTCGATGTGTGGTATTCTACCATCTCTATTCGGAACAATATTCGTTACTCGCTATGCACGACAAATATTAGTACATGAATACGAATATTTTATCCACACTTGCATGAATCATATCGAACATTGATAAATCATGGACGAATAATGCACGTGTGGACCCGGTTTAAGAGGTGTCTGCACGTAAACAGATAAAAATGTGTATAATTTATCTGTGTTGTATTTCTTTCTAAAATTTGTGCTTTCATTTTGTTTTTTGTATTAATTTTCTAACTTTCACAAAGGGGGTCAACTGGCCCTTTGAGCCCCCCCACCCTCCCCCTGAATCCGCGCTTGTCTAGCAGTCAGAAGAGTTCCTGGTTACAGATTCAAAGGTACCGGGTCTGATCCCCAGCGCTTTCAGGTTTTTCTCTGAAGATATGGGTCTGGAACGGATTCAATTCAGCCTCGTGAGGTCAATTGAGGAGCTAATTGAATACAGAAGTAACGGCTACGCTCTAGAAAACTGAGATTAACGGCCGGAGGGTTCATTGTCCCGACCACATGACACCTTCTACCCGCAAACGTTGGCACTATCCTCACCAACATGCTGTGGCCGGTGGTCGGTTTAACTCGCTTGCGGGCTCACACCATCGAGTTTTTTTTATTTGTGCAAGTATTATAATACAACATTTATAAAAAATACTTCCCACAATCCATTGATATAATTGTTTATTATTGATTATGACCTTTCACTTGGTATTCACTCGAACATAGTTAAAAAAAATTACTCCTGAAGACACGAGTTCGACTATCGTGTATGGATGTAATTTTTCAACTATATTTATACAATAGTCCAACACCTTAGCTCAGTCGGTAGCGTGTCAGCCTACTGAGCTAAGGGTCCCGGGTTCGTTTCCCGGCATGGCCGATAATTTATCATTGATGAAAATATGGGTTTACACGTTCACATTGATAAATTAACGGCCGGGGACTAAATGTTGTGCCCATTCTAATCTTAAGATAGATTATAAGACATATGAAGCTGCGACAGGCCTAACAAGCAGGTGTGGCAGGAAATCTTTAGTCTAGGAAATTTTTAGGTAGTGGTTCTTTGACAATGCCGCCTGTTAATACCGCCAATTTTTTTTTTTTTATTTCTTTGTCAACGTCTCTCTCAAGTTCTTAGGAAATCTTTAGACTGGGAAATTTTTAGGTAGTGGCTCTTTGTTAATGCCGCCCTTAGGATGCGTGTGTTTGTGTGTGTGTGTGTGTGTGTGTGTGTCTCAGAACAAATCAAAACTCATTTGTTAGTGTATCTTTTCGGACGTTTATTATTATTATTTAGCACCGTGTCTTACTACCCATTCGGGTTATACGGTTAAGTACTAATTACGCTAATGGATTAGGAATTGGGAAGGTTGAATTTAGAGGAAATGAACCCGCATTTGCGTGGAGGGAGAGTGGAAAACCATTTAGGAACTCCCCCTCCCCCAGTTCACCCGACCGAGATTCGAACCTCCATCTCCCCGTCCTCGGCAGTCGAGCTCAACACGACTAGCGTGTTAGCCAACTATGCCACTGAGGCAGGTTGGACGTTTATTAATTTGATTGCATGTATTTAGTTTATTATTAGTATGGATAAATACTGCCTATTCAGGCCTTGGGAAGAGCTGCCAACATCAAAAAGTCAAGATTCTCTTTTACCCGAAGATAGCAGCAGGGATGAAGGTACAAATTCTTCAAACTATGCCAATATTTACTGTTAGTTTGTATCAAAATAAGACAAGACTGTCGATAATGGGTAAATTGAGTTTCCAAAGAGCTTTTAGGGGCATCCATTTTTTTAAAAGTTAAAGACTACTTTAAATAAATTCTTAAGCCTTACGGCATTAGATTTTAAAAATATTTCAGAGGAAGGCCTTTTTAAATAACTTATAGGGGCGTGACCCTACTCTATAATTATTATAATATAATTTAGAATGTTATATATTTGTATGTGTGTTTAAATTTAAATAATATTTATGGAGGGTGCCAGAGTAAGAAGCCTCCCTGGATGTCAAATATTCAAAGGCTTTTAACATAATATGCTAATTAATTGTCTTTCTTTTTTCCTTTTTAAGATAGGATTAAAAACATTGGTGTTGAAGCGGTGAAGGCGTTGGCAAATAACTTAGGTGTGAGTGAGAGGTTTAATAAAGTAGCATTAATATCGACACGAATTTACTAGTCAACATTGATATTATTATCGGTGTCAAAGAGCCGCCGTTCTTTTGAGTGCGTGCCGATGCTGTACTAGAGTCCTTCTTGCATTCAGACTAATAATATCCTGGACTAATGTTTTCCGCTTACACCGGCAGTGGAAAACTATATGGCTTGAATGGAAATAATGAGTCAGGCTATAAGATGGAAACAGTAATGCATGTAAAAAAAATCATAACGATAAGATTTAACAGTTCGAAATCAGTTGAAATGTCTAGTAAATTTGTCGCATTCTCATAAATAGCCTATACTTGGTCATAGAAAAACTTCTCACATACATTCATAGTATTAAGCCAATTTAAGTATAAAACATAAAAAGGGGAAAGTATAACACCCTTAGTACATTCGGTCTGAATTAAAACCCCGTCCTCTCCATCACAGGTAAAGCAGACATCATAGTCCGCGTGCCCAACGATGGGATGACCTGAGGTATTCGCACAGCGGATGAATATGGGCTTGATTTTAGATCCTATTCGAACAATTGTCAGAGAAGGTACAAATCTCCGTGATGGAAGTATGTCTGCCTACTTAGCTAGGGGTCCTGTGTTCAATTCCCGGCGTGGCTGAAACATTTTTCATTTGTGAAATGAGGGGTTTCCCTTTTCACAATGATGATTTAACGGCCGGGGCTGAACGTTTGTGTATGTCCTAGATTTAAGCTAGTTTGTAAGTCACGTGCTTGATATAATCAGTCGGTTCAGAAAGTGCAAGGTAAATAAACCAAATAAAAAGAAATAAATAGGAGGAGAAGAAACGGTTGAAAGACAAACATGGCGAGCGATCACATCTGACGAGTGCAGGGATCGTCGTACCAAACACAAGTTTTCGTGCGGTTTTTATTGCACCAGACAAAATTAAAATTCACACAGCAAAAGAGATTTCTTAGAAGCACCGGAAATGGAAAACAGGAAGTCTTCTGAATGACGACAGGAAGGGATTTTATCTTTGTATGCGGAGGAAGAAATAGTCCAAAAGGGTTTTGGAAGCCTGCTATTTCTCTACCCCCCCTTACCATAGCACACGTGAAGAAAATAATTATTTTTAACAATATAAGCCAAATTAGCAGGTAGGCATCTAGTCTGTCGGTGATGGGCAGGTCGGGGGGTTCGAATTCTGTCCGGGTGTACCAAGGTATGTTTTCCCCTAAATGGCTACTCGCTCTATCACTACGAAAATGAGGGTACATTTCCTCTAAATTCTAACTTTCCGGGAGAGGGGAGATTAGAGACTGTGGGACACATAAATAACGCAAGTAGAGGGATCAAGGGGGGCCGCCTAATGGCGCGCTGAGATGCGTTGCAGAACAACCTGAACCTCCTTGTCATGTTAAAATATGGCTCATGCTAAGATTGAGACATAATATATGAACATGAACCTCCATTTTAGATTAAAAATATTACAGTTTGAGTTTTATAGTTTTTAAAAATTTCATGAAAGGTGGTAAATCATCTAATTTTCTGAGACCAGAGCAAATGGGTTATTTACAAAGATCTAGCCTTCCTTAAAACAAATTTTACAAGGTAAAAACAAACATTTTAAAGATGAATAAGGATTGTTTTAGTAGTTTTGAAGTTTCAGAACGGCCATTCTCATTCCAGTACAATTCAATTTTCATAGAAAGGGCTTGTCTGAAAGTTCTAAAAACTAAGAGATCTACTTTAACGTCTACATACATAAAGTCATGTGATCTGCAGCTATCATTTTTGATAGATATTATCAATACCTATAAAATAATACTAATAAAATAGTAAAATATTAGCAATTTTGCTGCAAAAAAAAGTTTTGTATTTTCCCAAAAGTCCTTTTCTATGGAAACTAAGTTGTACCACCACGCGAGGATATTACCCTCCAAGTAGGAAGTCAGGCACCGTGGTTAGCGCACGTGCAGTCCGACAGTCATAGTCTACTAGCCCTCGGCTACACAATCAGAGCACTGGGTTCGTGCCTCGAGGGGCCACTAACATATTAATTACGGCAGGGCATCACGTGGAGACACCCTCTCGAGGAAGCGGACTATTTGCTCATGAGACGTGTGAAGTGGGTGGGTGCTTAGATTGACCCACTTAGGGGGTGCGGGGGAGGGAGAAGCACTGGTATGGTTGAACGCGGAGAATTGTTCCCCGTGAGCCCAACAGCCTATGCCAGTTCACATTACATCGCTTTTATTAAACCATTTCGTAATGAGCAGCCTATCCCGATTTTATGTTAACACAAAAGCAGTAATTAGACCCAATATCAATAATTTAACCTTTTGTGGAGATCAAACTCGAGGCCTTTGGATCAGCATGAGCGTGCAGTTTCTTACAAGCATAACAAGGTTCTTAGCTCAAGATAGGTCTAGTTCTCATCAAGTCCATTCAAATATACCGTTACCTTAGATAGGATTAAGTAATTCGCTGGCAACAAGTTTTGGCATTGCGATGTAAAAAGTTTGCCTAGTCAAATATGTATTATTTAAAGCCTACGCGCTTTTTCTTACCAAGGAGTATTTAGAGTACATTTTATAAATAAAATGACTTAATCAGCCCTCGACTTACAAACTAATTTAACTTTAGAACCAATACAACCTCTAGTCCAGCCAACTGTTAAGTTATAAATACAGTTATAATAAATAAAGTTATAAACCCCAATGATACATATTACGACTATGCAGGTGATCGAACCCCGAGATCTTAGCTCACAAACGTATTAATTAATCCCCCAAATACTGTAACTTTACCAATTAAATTGATCGTAGTTTTATTAATTCCAATGTAATTTTGTCATTAGATCCTTTATAGCTTTCTTATTATCGTCGAGGCTTTAAAACTTAATGGAATGGAATATTTAAAAAATATGTATTTGTGCATGTTTGGTGGAGGGTCCAGCCATGACCAGGAACGTTGAGACGTTATTCTTTAGAAGACGAATCCCAGTGAGGTATAGGTTTAACAATCACGTGACGAGAGAATAGGAGGATAGCGAGTAATTAGGAGTTCACTGCAAGCACGGTCGCCTCTACATGAGGTAAAGGATGAGTAGGGTAGTTTAAAGGAAGCTCACCCGCATCAGCGTGCCAAAGGGAATGGGACAACCACAGTAACGAGTCATATGTGTAAAACTATCCCCAGTGCCATCTGGTCAAGATTCGAACCTCATCCATCTCTGTCCCTCTTTACCACGTGATTACTGGTGTACCGGGGATAGGTATTACTGTTCACAATCGTATAAAACGGTGATACAAATGTTCCAACATTAATTAACCAATCAGTGGGGACAGTAATTTTTTTAAATTAAAACTATAAATGTATTCTACGGCAAAGGAATCATTGTAAAATATACACCAGTAATTACTCAACTTATGACCAATTTACACTACTCTAAATTAACTTTTAAAATTACGTAAACACGACGTTACATGACGAGTTAACATTTTTAATAGATGAAATAACGTATTCACGTACTATTTCCGGGTTCAAGGTCATATTACACACATAAATACCTCTCTTGATGATTCCACCTGAGATTGAGATTGTTAAGGTCATTGTTAGAGCAACAAAGACATAACAAATCGCAATAAGTTTTGTTCAACAGTAGTAAAAAAAAAAAAAAAGGGGGGGGGGGGAGACTGTTGAAAGCGCAAAACATCTGTTTCTGAGGTTATCGCACTATAATGAGTCAAAAGTAAACGGCCTTTTTCACTTTAGAACGCAAGAGTTGTGTTTTGCAAGCGTCACGAGTTTTTGTGTACATCCACGATGATACATTAAAATATTGCATCATGGGTCAGGGCCATTTTAAGACCTTCGTAGGACCTAGGCTCTTTTCCTCTATGTCCGATATTTTTACATAAATTTAATTGTTTGCACGCACAAAAAAACAATGAATGAATCTTGAACATACTCACAAATTTCAATGCACCATGAATGCCTCTGAACCTCTGCTGACATAATATCCTGGGTCCACAAATGGTTAGCGATATGTGCAATGCAAGTACGCATAACACAACCTTGTTACACTATTGTGTCTACGATCATATCAATGAGGCTGTTGAGAAACGCGACGACTTAAATGATCGTTTTAGTTATCCAAATATCAAAATAAATATTTTAAAATAAAATTTGCTGTTTTTTTTTCTCATTTGGGATTTTTTTTTTTGTTTATGTATATTTTTTTTTTTCAAGTGAAATAATGTAGACATTAAAAGGTTCGTAGGCCCTAGGCACTGTGCCTAGTTGGCCTAATGGCTAAATCAGCCCTGGTCATGGTTTAAAAGTTTTTAAACTCCACGGAATTAAGAACCAGCTCATTTTCTTTACATATGTATGTCACTCTGCTAATTGATATTAACTGCTATATTACCCGCCGCGGTGGCGTAGTTGGCTAACGCGCCAGTCGTGTTGAGCCAGACCACCAAGGACGGGGAGATCGAGGTTCGAATCTCGGTCGGGTGAACTGGGGGTGGTTTTTCCTAAATGGTTTTCCACTCTCCCTCCACGCAAATGCGGGTTCACTTCCTCTAAATTCAACCTTCCCAATTCCTAATACATTAGTGTAATTAGTACTTAAGCGTATAACCCGAACGGGTAGTAAGACGCGGTGCTAAGTAAGTAAAAGTAAAACTGCTATACAAATGGAAGAAGGTAGCAAGTCAAGATCATTTACAGAGGTCTTAAGTCAGAATTTGCTCGAATGAGGTTGAGAAAGATAATTTTGAGACACTAGAATATACTCAAGAGCATTATGTCTTGTTTAACGAGCACAGGAAACCTCATAGACGCAGTCAAACCAGAACTTGGGGCAACGTGGTCCGAGTACAGAGAGAAGCGTTAGTTCGAATTCGTAGACTATTGCACAACCGTAACATTCCTAACACTCTACAGACCTATTTTAACGGGGAGGGACTTTGCCGACAGCCAAAAAAAACTACTCGATCTACTTCACCTATTCTTGCGTCAGCTCATGCTATTTTATACCGTCACTTTCGGATAGATCTTATCAATGGCCGTAAAATAATATTAATAAAACAGTAAAATGTTATAGATTTTGACAGGAAAAAATATGTTTGTATTTTATTAAAGACCCTTGTTTTGAAAATTGGAAAGTAGGTGTACTCAATTCTCACTCATTACATTCTTACCGATGTGAGTCAATAAAAATAATGAGTTCAACTACTCAATTCTAATGGGGTAGGGATGAGGAAGGTAGCATTTTAGAGGTTATCTAGCCGCAGATGCGTGGAAGTATAGTGGGAAACTATTTGGGGGGGGGGGGGAGCACCCTCAGTAGACTCGACCGGGATTTGAACCCCGATCTTCCCGTCATCAGCAAGCCAGTCTAGCACGAGAGTGACGACCTACACCGTTCAGCCACTGAAGTGGGTTAAAATAAGTGTTCCCCGTGTCATGTGGTCGGTCGGTCTGCACGCATGTACACCCCAGTGACCCCTACAGGTCGCAAACTGTCAAGAATAGACCCCAATCTGACAACCCCGCCTCACCAAATAACGATCAAAATGGTCACATACCACAACAAGCCAGTTTATCAACGGTTTCACCCATTCGACTGTATCACCTTCACACCTTGAGGATAAGGGTCTAGGCCGGAAACCTTCATCTCTCCTGGACCCCGGATTGACCACACGGTTATTGTTCCTGACTAGGGAGGCCAGGGTTCATTATCCACCACTTGCACGGATGTTGCTTTTACAACCTTTCTAGTAGGATTCTGTGAAAGTACACTCGTCCCACTTTTAATTACAGTAGTCACCCCCTGGCTCTAAAATCAAGCTCTAAGAAGCTTTTTAGTCATGATAAACTGGGGTGGAGGGCACGAGTTAAAGCATTTGTGTGGTTTTACACTCGTAGGAAAAAGTCTTTTTTTTGAGGGGGAGAGAGACGCGGGGGCAAAATAAATAAAGTAATTATTCAATTTTGTTTTGTTTAATTTAATTTTCCACATTTTATAGTACCAACAGTCATTGAATATTTGTCATGAACATAGTGAATTTTTAAATTAAGGAGAAAAGTCTCGTTCAAATCCCGCAATGGCCGGGACAGATATTCAATAACTATTGAGATTACAGCGGGTAGAAAATTAAACTGAACGTATCTACTAAGGAAACATTTTATTTTTATTCAAAACTTTTTTGTTTTTGAGGTATAAAAATACGGACCTTAACCCAGCTCCAGTATATTTGACTGACGGGCAGAATAAACTTAAACTCAAACATCGAAGACAAACTTGATTAAATTATTCAGAGAATGCGAAAAAAAAAACTTCCACATAAATAACGACTTTTGGAAATTGGGCCCACGTTCATCAAAATAATAGTTTGAAAAAATTCAAATCAGGGGGTGGACTAGAACGCTGGAACTCAAGGAGATATCTCGGTGGGTCCAGTTTTGATTCGGGCCGCCATAAATATTTAAACTAAACAAATATATATTAATTCAATTGTAAATTATTGTATTTTATTAAATTTGAATTAAAAGTTCCAGTGAATAAGTGTGAGGTGCTCAGAATACACCATTTGTGAACATATATGATGGAATTAAATTTAAAACTATCCCGTTTGTTGTTTCTTGATGGTGTTTGTAAACAAACTTAAAATTATCTGTTTAGTGATCTAAGCAAGAAGCGAGTGGAGTATCCTTTTACAAACTTAAATATTGCAATAAAGGCAATAAATTTGTTTTTCGTGTCAGAAGAAAGTAGAAACTGACAAACGGTAATGTAGCTGAAATTGCCTCGGGATTAAATTAACTAATACAAATATAGAAAGAATTCACCGCAACCCTTCAGCTTACAATGAAACATAGCTTCAGCAGTAGATATTAATATATTCTATGGCCATCATATTTGTAGTCCCGGGCCGCTTGGAATCTGCCAGTCCACCCGTGATACAGACCATTGTTAACAATAAAATAAACACCGGGGGTTAAATAAACGTGGGGTGTGTTGGAACCTATCTTCTCGCCGCGGCCTTGCGGATAAGAGCCTACAGCGGCCCGTTCTGCAGAGGAACCCAGCCCTAGCCGCCGCCTCTATGAAACCCGGCAGAAGTTGTTGACAGGCGAAACCTACTCTTCTACCTAGGGGGACGCCCTTCCTTGTCAACCCACGCCCGTTTCAGCCATGGAATGCCCGCCAGAGAGGGGACATTTCTTAGGCCTCGATAAAATATTGTTTTCCGTGTTTTACTACTCCGGGATACCTGGAGGTTATTTATATATATAACCCGGACGCGATGCTTTTATATATATATATATAATAATATATACATATTCCATTCACAGTAGGAATTACGCTCTGAAAGGTCTTTTTTCCTACCAATATCCTGCTATATAATAGCTTTCTGGTAGGAAAAAAGGCCTTTCAGAAAACAATTCCTACGTTGAATAGACTATATACATAAAACCCGGACGCGATGCGTATGTGTGTGTGTATATATATATATTATATATATATATATATATAGCATCACCTCTTACTATCCGTCTGGGTTACATACAAGTACTAACTACGCTAATCGATAGGAATGAGTAGAGTTACATTTAGAGGAGGTATACATTTAGAAAAAAAACCCACCCTCAGTACACCCAACCGGGACTTGAACTCCGATCTTCTCTCAGTCATCGGTAAACTTGACCATTGCGAGAGATACACGCCTTAGACCTTTCATGAGGAATATAGATTTGAGAGAATGTGTACCAACAATAATGTGTGTGTGTGTGGGGAGAGGTGAGGAGTTAGAATGGAAAGCCATTTACAAAAAACAACCTCAATACACACGGCCGGGATTAGATCCCCGACCTCAGCGTCTCTGACAAACAAGACGAACCTCAACCACATAATGCACACATTGAGTTTATGTAGGTCCCTAGTGTAGACATTAATAGTCAAGCTAGTTTCTTAGGACAATATTTTTATTGAAATTATGCCAATATTTAATTTGTTTTTAATTTCGTTCACCGCTTCTTATTATCTGTGCATATTCATACTAATAGGGTTAAGGATGAGAAAGGTATAATTATTAGGAAATGTAACCTCTTTTGCGTGAAGGGAGAGAAGGAAACTCTTTAGAGGAAAAAATCTTCACAACACCCGACTAAGATTCTAACCCCGATATCTCCATTACTAGCAATAAAGTATATTAAGACCAGCTTCTGTGGCCGCGTGGTCTAACGCGTTAATCTCGTGTTGGACTAGACTGCCGAAGACGGGGAGATCGGGGTTGGATCCCGGTCGGGTGCACTGAAGGTGGTTTATCCCTAAATTGTTTTACACTCCCCATCCACGCGAATGCGGGGCACTTCCTCTAAATTAAGTCTTCCTAATCCCTAACCCAGTAGTGTAATTAGCATAAAGGAGTATAAACTGAACGGTAGTAAGACGCGGTGCTAAAAACCAGTATATTAAGAGAGTGAAGGCTTAGACCAGAGGTGGACAACATAGTTTTCAATGTGGCCACAGGTGTGGAGAGTGAGAAGTGAAATTCTCCACGTCATGTAAAAATTGAGAAATTAGGTTGCTCAATCGAACATCTAAAACAACACACACTGTTTGAACAAGTTTATTCAAGACATTCACACTTTATTATTATTATTATTATATTATTATTATTATTATTATTATTATTATTATTATTATTATTTATTATTATTATTTTATTAGCACCGCGTCTTACTAACCGTTCGGGTTATACGCACTTACGCTAATGTGTAATGGTAGGGTGATTGTGAGATGAAATAGAGGACCTACAGTTTAACGTGGAATCCGAACCACGGCGGAGGCCTGGCATTCCTCATATTCACAAGTTGTGATTAATACACGTCTTGTCAGAGGTGAGGGAAGGGTTTGGAAATCAGATAAATCTGTGCCGAGACCGAGGATTGAACCCCGGACCCCCAGCATAGAAGTCCAACACCTTACCCCTAGACCACCAGGTCACCCCATTCACACTTTAACTACTCAGTTACAACTGCCTCACACGCAAATGATGAAAGCCGTAAAGATTGAAAATGTAAGACAATATAATGCGAAATTTGACAATCCTTTTGTCCGACATGTTTCAGAAACATTGGCTGAATATCTGAACTCAATGCATATTCGATATTCTTACAATGATATGCAGGAAATATCAAGGTACAATCACCACACGCAGTGAGGAAAAAAATTATTTTACTGTGAGAGCTGGCAAAATTCAAATTTGCCACACTTTTATTGCCAACAGGGCATGGCGACAAGGTTGCCCACCACACCTTTGGACCACGCGACCAATGATGCGGGTAATTAAATGGCGTTAGCCTGGGGGAATTCGTTTGGAAAGTGAAGGTGGATAAAACTGACTAGGAACAATCCAAGATAACTCGTCTTTGATTGGATATGCAGCTTGGTCACAATCACATATTAACAACGCTACACCGAAATGCTGACAAGTGACTAAGCTGTTAATCGAGGTAAAGGCAAACTGATCTGCACCCAAGCTCTACCTCAGGCGGAGGTTGAAGATTGAGTATCGGTAACCGAGGTGCTCTGATAGAAGTATTTCCCACCGATCATGCGATATAGCCGCGGGTTAATTAATTCCACGGTACGTCGACAGGGAAGGTATTAACTTGGCCTCAGGGTCAAGATTAGTGCCCTGCTCACGTCCTCGAGTGCGAGGATGCCCGCCCATGGGTGGGGAGGTACGGACTAGCCAGGTCTTACGTGTGCGGCAGATATTACGTTCTGTTGAGACCTCCCTCAAAACGACCGTTTTTTTTTAGTCGTCGTTTTAGTTTTAACAGACAAGCATTGTTTACTTGCGCAATTAAGCCAGTTTTTTTAAAAAAAATATGTCTATTGGCTCGAGTCCAAGGCTTCGCTCGCTCTGTCCGAGGAGATGAGGCTTGCATTCATGATGTGGAGCTTTTCAGTGTTTTCTAGAGAAGATCTCTTAGAGGATGTTTTTCAAACATCTTCTTGATGTTTATGCCCAGCTTTGAACCCGAGGTTGTTTTTGTCAATCTTGGGATTGCCTCAATTAGACGCAAATAAAACGTACAAAATAGTAATAATAACCCCATAAAGTGCAATCTACATCTTTTGAAAACAATGTACAATGAAGATAAAACTGTTTTGAATGATGACTTAATAAACTTTAATTTTTTTACAAGATGATAAATATTTACGTAATGAAATAAGCTACTATTGATAAATTCTTAATCACTCTTTCTACCTCGCTCTAAATAGTAAAAAAAAAGTAAATTATTTTATTATTCAAAGCACTGCTATTTGCATTACATTGTGTATATGTATATTTGCATGTACTTCACATTCCGCTTCCCCCATACACACACACACACACACACACACACACACATAACACACACACACATATATATATACATAAACACACAACACATATATATACACTAAACCAACTAACAAACATACATATATACTACATACAATATATATACACATACAACACACACAACACACATACCAACACACATACACACACACACACACACACACACAACACAAAAACAGGGTTAGCCGGTGATCGCATGGTCTAAGACCATTAGAATGAAGAGCAGGTGACGGGGAGATAGTAGTTCGAATCTTGGCCGGGTGACTGGGGGTGGTTTTCCACGTGTGATTCATACTATTCTGCGAAGCACTTCCGTTGATGTTCGAGCTTTCTTACCCCGGAACTGCAACGTAAAGGCATGGATATTAATAACCTGTGGTTCCAGCAAGATGTGGAAACGGTCCACACGGCCCAACATCAATGGAGGTGCTCCGAGAAATGTTTCCTGGGCACCTCATCTCACGATTTGGAGACATCGCCTGGCCACCACGATCACCAGACTTAACAGCTCCGGACTTCTTCTTGTGGGGAATGTTAAAGAGTCATTACGTGACTCCCTCCAAGAACAATTTAGGTACTTAAAGAAAGAGTTGTGGTAAAAGTTGAAGGAATTCATCAAAATACACACAACAAGTTATTGCATATAATGGTGGCCATCTTATGTACTGTAGATTGTTAAAAAATAAATAATTTAAGGGAATGTAGAAAATTGTCAATCTTTTGTTTTTATCTTCAAGAAAAATTGGTAGCATTTATTAGTTAGAATAGTAAAATTAAATGCGTCAACAATATCTGCCCCATCCTGTATATGATAATGAGGGTTCAGATTTTATTGAAACATGGTGGTATAGTGGTTAGTGCACCTGGCTACTACTATCTTAGTGGTCCCGGGTTCGATTCCCGGCTGGTACCATACATATTTTCCCGAGAGGGGCTTAGGTTTAAGATCACTCCTGGCTTCACACCTTCATAATACCTATCATCACATCATCTCATTGCGGGTATGACGTGTAGACATCCTCACAGGGTATACCCTGGGCAACGCTTTGTGACGTGCCACTAGATTGACCGCAAGTCTATATACACAGGCGACCAAACTAGTTACTATATAATATATCTCTCTTTCTCTCTCGATCAAAGATGCCTTACAAAAAAATTCAAGGTACATTCTGACTCTTAACTTTTGAAAATTAATTTGCACGCATTCTCTATCCTTGTAGTGTTCCAGTGACCATTTGTGCCCTATTTTCCCACGTCATACATTTGTTGAAACGTTGGGAAACAACGTATTCCCGTGTTATTTCTTCCTCGGCGTCCCTATTAAGTTCCTCCCCATTCCTCTATCAATCCTGCTGATGAAATGTTTTCCTCTACTATCCCAAATATACCTCACCATCAGGTCTAAGCGTCGTTACATCCCCCTCCCCCCTTTTCCCCTAGATCGTACGCATGCGTAAGTCTCCTGGCAACGACCTCTTCCACGAGGACGTTTCCAAAACAAATAGTTGGGGCGGGGGGGGGGGGGGGGGAGTCACTCGATTTTTAGTTTATACCGTTACACCATTCGTGTCTATAAAGTTTATTTGCCCCTTTCTTCTCCCCACCCCCTTATTTTTATAGCTTCAGGGTCCAGGTCTTGAGAACAGATAACTTTTGTTTTCATGAATGGAAAACTTACAAAAGAATTTCCACGCTTCTTGTTTATCTCGACTCTATTTTCGAAAGAAAGAAAACTACCGGCAGCGAGCTTGTGAAATTTATAGATACGTCAGACTTTTTTTTTTTTATTCTTAGAGACCCTATAAAAATATCTCGGACATTTTCTTACCAAGACAAAACGATTGATGCTTCGCCAAAAGTTTGTAATGTTATTTTACAGCTCTGCTCTTAGGCAGAAACACTAGCGCTGAACTACCACCTTCCTCCACCCCTTGAAGGGTCCCTCCTATGGATTAAAAAAAAAATCCGGTAAATTTTCAATAGGAAAATTTCAATTAATTTCAGATAAGTGAACCACGGGGGGAGGAGATGTATGCTATTAACATCCCTGGGAACCTGCTTCGGTGGCCGCATGGTCTAAGGCTTCACTCTCGTGTTAAATTAGACTGCCAACGGGGTACGAATCCCGATCGGGTGTAATGAAGATTGTTTTCCCCTCTCACTCCAAGAAAATGCCAGTACACTTCCTATAATTAAACTTTCCTCACCTATATTTGTTTAGCACAGCTTCTAATTACCCGTTCGGGTTATACGCCTATGTATTAATTACACTAATGGGTTAGGGATTAGGAAGGATCGATTTAGAGGAAATGCACCAGCATCTGCGTGGAAAGCCATTTAGGGTTAAAACTCCTTAAGTGCACCCGACCGGGATCTAATCCCGATCTCCACGACTTCGGCAGTCTAGTCCAACACGAGATTAGCGCGTTAGACCACGCGACCACCGAAGCGGGTCTCATCCCTAATTAATTAGCGTAATTAGTACATAAGTGTACAACGTGAAACCTACTAAAAATTAATAAAACGTATCTGGTCTACATCAGACCCGACTCTAGCGACACATTCACGCTGTACCCGATACACGACTATGAGGCGAGAATTAGAATCGTTGTTATTGTTTTATTGTGGCTAATTTGAAAATGTTTCTGGTGTTAACGTCCTCTAGGATAAATGATTAAAGATGAAGTGTGCACTTTAAAACATGGGATTATATAGATTGCATTCCTTCCATTTAAATAGGTGGAACATTTCCCGGGAAAAACTTAATTTAGCATCTTACATCTTGTAGTCCCTAGTTCCTACTCGAGTCGAGGTTGACGACCTCAGATATATAGAGCGCCAAGAGGTAGTACACAAGTGGTTAGAGCTACAGTATAATAAATAGATCCCGGACGATAGTATAGCTCATCCACGGTAGGAATGTAGGTAAGTGACATCTTTATTGCAAACATATGCTAGAGGTATAGTTTTAGAAGCGTTTGATAAAACTTTTTATTGATATTATAGTATTATTAAGCAAATAAAAACTATTTTCCAATAGGTTAGTGACGTCCAGCCAATGTTTGTAATAAATAACCTTCTGCTAGCTGTAACACTCCCACCGTAGATGAGCTATATGTTGAACGTTTAAACAACACGTGATATATACAAGGTGTTCGGAAACTCATGGTCTAAACTCCACATATAGCTTGTTTGAACCAAAAATTAATACAAAATCCCTTTCACTTACATCCGGGAAACTATGCTAATACCATTAAATCGTGTTCAAAGTTTCGGCGTACAGCGCCGGGAGAGCAAAGCTGTTCAAGCATGTGTGTACAACAGGTTGCATAAGAGTTAGACGTACGGCACTGCACATGCAATAGTGGCAAGCACTTTCTGTGATGTAGGACCGTTAATGATGACCCTCAGAACGTATTCGCATTTCTAGATGGACTAGTGTGCTGTTTAATATTAAATGTGTTATTCTGCTGTCGTGCTCCAAGATGTCGAGGTGTGTAGTGCCACACGCCTAACTCCTCTGCAACCTTGTTGTACACGCATGCTTGCACAGCTTTGCTCTCCCGGCGCTGTGCACGGAAACTTTGAACACAATTGAATGGTATTAGCATAGTTTTCCTGATGTAAGTGTATAGGGATTTTGTATTACTTTTGGTTCAAACAAGCTATATGTGCAGTTTGGGCTATGAGTTTCCGAACACTATGTATATATAGCTTTACCGATGAAAGAATAACAAACAAGGTTATGCCATCAATTAACCTGAATTCAAGAATTACGTATTATAGCACCAGCTAGGTACTCAAGTTTTATATTTTATTATTTGTATTAGTATGTTTATTTAACCTGATAATTATTACCGCCTTAACCTCAGTGGTAGGGATAAAGAGGGTGGTTTAAATTTAACTTCAAAACTGGAGGAGAAACCCACGGCAAATGTAGAAAATCAACCCGGCCGAGATTCGAATCGCGACATCGCCATCACCAATAATCCAGCCCATTGCGAGCCCAACTCCTTAGATCACGTGACCAATGGTGCAGGTTGTCATTTAATAAAATATTATTATCTTAAGGGTTATTAAGGTGGAGCTTCCAGTTTAAAAAAAAATTAATACTCGTCGATCAATTTAAATATAAAAATTAAGCTAATCAACCCAAACGCGACCTTATAGGAACTTGTCGACCGGGGGGGAGGTCTAAATGTCGGGCTTGTTTAGTCTGCTTTGCCGGAAACAGGTAATCCCAGCCGAGAGTATTGAGGACTTTTTTCCTAAATGGTTTTCCACTCGTATCCCTGCAAATGCTGATACATTTCTTTTAAATTATGCCTTTTCCCTCCTTAACTTACTAACGTAATATATATATATATATATATATATATATGCCTATATATACATACATATAGCCCGAACGGGTTTAGTGAGACGCGGTGAAGAGAAAGACACACAAAAGTTGTCCCAGTGAGACGCATTTCACACTTCACGCGTCAGCTGAGAAAGTTACCGTCATTAACGATTCGGAACTTGATTAAGGAGACGTCGGGAACATGTCTGCCGTGCGTTTTCCATTCTCCCGTCCATTATTTGGAGTGAGGAAGCTGCAGGGGATGTAAATAAATACGAGTATTTAATGGCCGACGTGAGTCAGTTCGGCTTTCGTGCTTTTAATTTTGCGATGCTAAGGAATTATTTTATTCATAATTGTCTTTTTTAGACATTTTACACCCTTGAATTGATCTTCTCATGATCATGGTGTTTCTGATAAAGTCACAAATTAGTTTCCGACCAGGGTACGAACAAGAACCACCTGGATACGTTAGCAATTAACTAAGATACTGGGTAGGCTCGGTAAATTATTTTTGATGGACAGTTAAGTATTTTGTTCAATATTTTCAACATTCAATAAATTCGAATAATACAAAATTTAAGTCAAGTGTAAATTAACCATAGTGATGTAAATACATGTGTTCAGAATAAACACGTTTGTAAAGAGGTCTGCATAACTAAGTCTTATATATGCAGTTAAATTAATAGCCACTAAAACTATTCAAACCATGTAGTCGATGATAAAAATAATCCCCCAATACCTTCAATCCGTAACTTGTCTTAAGTTGAGCAATAAACACACAACTTCACGTGGGACGGATACGATTGGAAAAGTCGCGCGGAATCTTATGAAAGTAAACAAGCCATAAAATGGAGAGAATGTGCTAATATGTAGGCTTAGAGCCAGTTTCATAGTCAGATTTAGTACGCCTCAAGTGCGGCGCTATACTAAATACAACACGTCACCTACCTGAAATTGAATGGAATGGGCCAGTTTCATATGCGAAACTGGCCCATTCCATTTTGGTCTAGGTAGGTGTCGTCCTGTATTTAGTATCGACTCTCACTTTAGGCGTACTAAATCTGACTATGAAAACTGGCCCTTAAATGATCCGTTTTGTAAGATTTAAGGAAAAAAGAGCTTATAAACTATAAATATATATATTTTTTAAAAGTAGACTTGAGATTGGCTAGTTTCCTTTGTATCACCGCGTGGTTAAGGAGGTTAACTTTTAGTATGGTTCTAATAGCAAGTACCTTATCTTCCTTCTAAACGTGTGTCCAAGAAGGTTCTTACTATCAGCATCCTACCGCAAAATTCCAAAAGATCCTGGTTCAAATTCAGATGGTGCCCAAGGTAGATAGACTAATTAATTCTTGGTATCTTCGGTGATGACATGGTCACTCTCCCATTAGATTTGATTGCCTATGACGGGGAGATTGGGGTTTGAATCCTAGTCGGGTGTATTGAGGGTGTTTTTTCCTTAATTGGTTTTCCACTCTACCGCCAAGAAAGGAGGGTAAACTTTCTTTTTTAACCTTTTTAATCCCTACCGTATTAGCATAATTAGTACATAGGCGGTACGGTAACTCGAATGGGTAGTAGGCCTAAGACGCGGTGCTAAAAATAAATAAATATGATTGCCGGAGTGGGCAATAAGATGCAATGCATTAATTTTATTTTTATAAAATAAAGTAATTGGGGAATACGTGCGTCTTTATACGCAGCCAACAAATTTCAAACGCTAAGATTGGTGTTTCGTTTGTTTGTAGCTCTCTGGTTTTGGTGTTGTAAATGGTGCATCCCTATATAAAAAAAGATGTAGGAAAAGAGTGGATGGGATGCCATTTAGGGTAGAAAAAACCCTCAGTACACCCTTCCTTGATGTGAGCCCCACCCACCCCATCATTGTTAAAAGAGACCGGCTTATGCCTATGTCCGTGTTGCGAAAGGTGAGGGGATTTGCTAATTCGATAGTTGGTCAATATCACCCGGAATCGATCCAGCAGTCCAAGGACTTGTGACCGACCAACCTAATAATTATTTAGTTCAAGCACTCCGTTTCTCCTCATCCACTTCTAGTCCAATTTCGAACAAACAGATCCATAGAACTTTTTTTTTTTAATTCCTGACTGTATGGAATGTTTTTTGTTTATTTATTTAAAGTAGTCGAGGGAACTTTCTGGCCCACTTTCGTCTGGCTGGGTCGAGTGGTTAGCTCCATCCTCCGATGTCTGCTCTCTCTCTCTCTCTGTCTGCCCTGGAGTTTGTCGACTAACAGTGGTTTAATTTTGGTCTCTGATGCTTGAGAGTTGGAAACACTAAACACTCCTGATAAATGTTTTCTTTCTAAGGGAAAAAATAAGAAATAATAAAGTAGTTTAATTCCATGCCCCTCCACTCCCCCTCCCCCGAAAGAATGGATAGAAGGACCTTATTATTGGTTGAGGGGTTAACATAATTTACTATCTATGTATGGATTCTACTTATCACCGAATAGTACAATTTTCTTACGTTACAGTTGAATGGTCAATGTTAATGTTTCTGTAAAAATTCACGCTAGGCTCTACAAAAATAATAGTGATAATATATTAAGTTACTCGTATCGGTGGGCACACAGACTAAATGACAGGCTCAGCTTATATGGGTTTCTGGTGACAGATTGTTTGGTGGTCTGAGTAGCTGGTCACATGTATTGAGGGTGGTTTAGTCTTAATTGTCTCTCATCCTCTCTACTCGCAAATGCGGGTATACTACCCTCAATTTTACCTTCCTTAACCCCTACCGTAATTCAAATGCGTTAATTCAGGACGGGTAATAAGTCGCGGTAGTAAAAAAATATATATCAATTTTTTATTGTAGCATACGTATTATTTTGTGAATCTTAACCAAAGTTTTTAATGACATATTTTAATATAAGGGTAGTTTAAAGAGTCGTTCCTAAATTATTGCGGGGAAGGGATGGAATAAAACATAGGGATAAATCACATGTACAAACCTCCCTAACACCAGTACACCCGACCCAGATTTGAATCTCGACCTTCAATATCAGACCTCAAATCAAAATGTCAATTTATTCTTTCGTGCTTTAGCCTGAACATGCCATCTGATAGTTGTGTTTTGATATATTTAAAAAAAACTCTCATGCAATCTTCACCTCAAGTTGAATATTCCGAGTTTTATAGTATTTTAACGACACGGGCAATCACCGCGCATTGCCTTATTTACAATAATCTATGTTCGTGTGCACAGCTTGTTGTTCCACTTGGCAGACCATGGGATACATGTTAGGTAGAGAATGAATGTAGTCAAACATGATACAACAGATTATACACGTTAGGTAGAGAGTGAATGTTGTCAAACATGATACAACAGATTATACACGTTAGGTAGAGAATGAATGTTGTCAAACATGAAACAAATCATACACGTTAGGTAGAGAATGAATGTTGTCAAACATGATACAACAAATCATACATGATAGGTAGAGAATGAATATATTCATACATCATACCACAAATCTTACACGTTATGTAGAGAGTGAATGATGTAAAACATCATACAAAAGAACATACAGGATACGTAGAGAGTGAATGTAATAAAACACTATACCATATCAAAGAGCATACATGAGTGAATGTAATAAAACACTATATTTTGCAATTTTTTTTGTGCGATAATATGATTGCAGCCCCACCCTGAAAATGAATGGCAGTCAAGTGTTAACTATCGTGATTGACTATGAAACGGTATCCGATCACAGAATACCCAGATTGGGGAGAAATCACACCAGGAGCACTCGGATAAGACTTGCGTTTTTTACAAGTCTCGCATGCTTGAACGAGGTGCAAATTATTAGGTTGATCGGAAAGAGAAGCATCTACCTATTTTCTAGAATACTTTAAAATTATCACCCTTATTCAAGTGGGAAATAATTTGTAGAGTATCTTGCTCGTTTCGAGTACAAATACTTCACGCATTGCGCCCCTGATCACTCTGAGGGAGACATACGCAGCACCCGTACTGGTGGTCACACGGTGTAAAACGTTAATCTGGGAATATAGTTGCCCGCTTCAGTGGCCGAAAGGTCTAACTGCATCACTAAACTGACCTGCTGATGACGGGGAGATCGGGGTTCGAATCCCAGTAGGGTCTATTAAGGGTGGTATTTCCTAAATGGTTTACCACTCTCCTTCAATGGAAATGCGGGTAGACTACCTCTAAAATGGTTCCATCCTGATCCCTACCCCACTAAAGTAATTATCATATACGCGTGTAACCAGAACAGGTAGTAAGACGCGGTGATAAAAAGTAATAATATAGTGTATTGCCGGTGACTGAGGGGCTGAGTTTTGAACCTCAACCTATTGCCTAGAGGGCTTGTTTTCAACGTGTGATGTCAATTTTCCCCCAATAACCTTTCCTCGTTTATCCGGGTGCATTTTTTCTAAAATATCATTTCTATCCTTATTAGTTATTTTAAGTCTTTATTAAACTTGGTACTAAACTTACTTTCGAATATAATAATAGTAATAATAATCGAAATATTAATGTTCATGTTCAAACACTTGACTTACTACAAATTACCACAAGCAGTTACCGGTTCTATCTGACACCTTTTATAGTTACTATGTCTAATTTCACGTGTTTATATGCCTACGTGACGTCAGGTAATCTGCATATATCAGTTTTACTAAATATAATCAATTTCTTTTAAATAACACTAGTAAAGTGTTGTCAATGATGGCAGCAAATATATATATATTTTTTTTTTTGAAGGCCTTTTCTAGGAAAAGTGGACCGAATAAATTTTTCTCTGCTAAACAGTTTTCAAGTCTCGAGTATCGAAGCAACGTGCTAAGGCTTTCACGCAAGACCACTTTAACGTGTTGTTCTAAAATACGCTGTTTATTAAGTTCCGCCGCCGCCGCTTCCACAAAAGGAGCGCCACTGCACGCACTATTTTCGAACTTTTATTCAACAGTCTGAAAAACTTTGCGGCCGTAAAAATATGTACGAGGAAGTTACTTTTACAAAATTGATCGTAATCTGTGTGTAATAAAGATGTATGATTTGTGAGCTGCAGGTAACGGTTTAACTAGTTCAAGAGCTAAGTTTTGCAAGATTATAATTAATTTTATACTGACAATCAACATCAACTTGTTATTTTTACGACCGAAAGGTAGCCATAAAGTTGAGATTATAATTTCAAGCGATCAGGATGACATGTGAAACGAAAATGAAATATCTAAGATTTGAATGATCATTTAGCATTCAACCTACAACCCTATAAAGTAAAGGGCGTATGGGAGGTTTATTGATTTAACCTGTTGGGAAAATGACGTCACCTGATTATTTGTAGTTGTCAGTCCTCTCAGTCTCAAGGCAACATAATGTGGGTGATGTATTTCAAACATCATTACTCCCCTGAATACCTGATCGGACTACTTTGGCTGAAGATAGGAATAGTTAGCTGGTGGCCGATATCGTCAGGGGAGAAGGACATTGAGACAATCGATGGTTGAGACGAAGGGCCCTTCGACGGTCTGAATGGCCAACCGAAGCTCCTCGTTCCACCAGGTAACAGGGCGGTGGCGCGGATTTAGGGATGGAATCCCTCGCCGCCGCGATGACCGGAAGCCAATAAATATCGTCTAGGGAGATGAATATTTAGACAATGCCCTGATGGATAATAAGTCTTAGTACCAGAGAAGGACAGCGAGACAATGCCCTGGTGGCCAATATCGCCAGGAGAGAAGGACATTGAGACAATGCCCTGGTGGCCAATATCGCCAGGGGAGAAGGACATTGAAACAATGCCCTGGTGCCAATATTGCCAGGGGAGAATGACATTGAAACAATGCCCTGGTGACCAATATCACCAGAAAGGACATTGAGACAATGCCCTGGCGGCCAATATCACCAGAGAGGGAAGAGAGGACATTGAGACAATGCCCTGGTGGCCAATATCGCCAGGAGAGAAGGACATTGAGACAATGCCCTGGTGGCTAATATCGTCAGGAGAGAAGGACATTGAGACAATGCCCTGGTGGCCAATATCGCCAGGAGAGAAGGACATTGAGACAATGCCCTGGTGACCAATATCACCAGAAAAGGACATTGAGACAATGCCCTGGCGGCCAATATCACCAGGAGAGAAGGACATTGAGACAATGCCCTGGTGACCAATATCACCAGGAAAGGACATTGAGACAATGCCCTGGTGACCAATATCACCAGGAAAGGACATTGAGACAATGCCCTGGTGACCAATATCACCAGAAAAGGACATTGAGACAATGCCCTGGCGGCCAATATCACCAGGGGAGAAGGAAGGATATTGTGACAATGCCCTGGTGGCCAATATCGCCAGGGGAGAAGGACATTGAGACAATGCCCTGGCGGCCAATATCACCAGGAGAGAAGGACATTGAGACAATGCCCTGGTGACCAATATCACCAGGAAAGGACATTGAGACAATGCCCTGGTGACCAATATCACCAGGAGAGGACATTGAGACAATGCCCTGGTGGCCAATATCGCCAGGAGAGAAGGACAATGGGACAATGAGGTACGGTTCTTGGAACGAGGTTCTTTAAATTCCCACCATGATTATCAACTAGACACATGTCGTTACTTGCGCCATTCTTGTTTCATAGACATCGCAACGTCACGAGAACTGAAATACTTTCTAAAAAAAAATTAAAATAAACATTTTCCAATAGGCTACTATAGTGTTACAGATGGATGTTTACTATTATAGTGGAATCGTGATCTAAGAAGATAGTCTTGGAATAAGCCTATATTAAAAAATATGAGTAGCTGTATTATTTTTTAAAATATACTTGTTAACAGCAAGGCTATTTGTGCCCTTTACAAACAAGCAATTCTTTTATTCATGATTCAGTTCAAGACAGCCATTACCGTGTAAACGACTCACTAGTATGTTGACCATCAGCTAAACTAGCAACTATCATGACGACTTGTGCGTGATTTGGTAATAGTTCAGATCCTAGTTTTCAGCTATGTTTTAGTACAGACGCATGAACAGGAGAGATATAAGTTGTGTTACATTATTAAAACAGTTTGAATAATGATTTTAATGGTGACCTGGTGGTCTAGGGGTAAGGTGTCAGACTTCTGTGCTAGGGGTCCGGGGTTCAAAACCTAGGTCCCGGCACAGATTTATCTGATTGCCAAACCCTTCCTTCACCTCTGACAAGATGTGTATTAATCACAACTTGTGAATGTGAGGAATGCCAGGCCTCCACCGTGGTTCGGATCCCACGTTAAACTGTAGGTCCTCCATTTCATCTCACAATCACCCTACCATTGCACATTAGCGTAAGTGCGTATAACCCGAACGGGTAGTAAGACGCGGTGCTAATAATAATAATGATTTTAATAATTTTGTTTTATAGGTTTAGTTGTACTTTTTTTTCCAAATTTGTTTCCAAATCATACATTGAACTTATAAATAAGACATACACAAACAATTTACTGAAAATAATTTCATTTTGAGTGGAGCCTTTTACCTATTCTCAAAACAATGATCGTGTGAATGCGTGTCGTACTTTTCATAGCTAGGTACTTAACTTGACATTTTGTGACTGTCGACATTCTTGTTTTGATAACAGTTTCTCCACTGAATTAAGTACGAAAACATCGCCCATATGTATGGGCCATAATGGTTGGGGATTAGAAGGGTACACTAGTTGAGAATAAAACCATAACCCTCACCCATCTCTCCAAAAAACAAAGACTTTAATACCAAGACATTTCACTTAACCTAACACTCAACCATTAACCTTTATCATTCGTGTTTAGTACACTTCCATAAGACAGTAGGTTTAATTTAAATTTTAACTGGACTGTAATCATAATATTATTTAAATAGTCAACTCAAACCTAAGACTGCACACCCATTAATTAACAAACACCTATCCCTAGGATACTAAGGTTTTGTTTTCTTGGGCAATGGTTGCCACCATAATTTATTAGAGTCAATATCATTAATAACGATATCAGAGTGAGAGCTAGGAAAATAATACAGTCGGGAATTCTGATATTACTCGGTAAGTAGTTGTTAACATCTCGCCAAGGACATGCAACGCGTATAGGAGAATCTAGAACCGTGTTCTGATCAAACCCAATGGGAAGATACCATTGTGAAGACCTAGACGCAGATGGACCTGAAAGAGATAGGGAGTAAAGAGGTGGACTGGATAGCACTATCTCAGATAGGGATAGGTGGCGTACTTTTTAGGTGCGGCAATTAACTTTCGCATCCTTGTGGCAAATATAAGTCGGAATTATTGATAACCAATCCAAATGGAAATAGAAACTACTATCGTAACTTACTTAGTCTTCACTGTAATGGTTAAACAATAATTATTGTTAAAATAGAAACATAATAATATGATGCATATGATATGATTTATTTTTGCGTACGCATACGATTATAAATTTTAAAAATCGAGTTTTAACCGTGACGTCTTACCTAAGTCTCAACTTCAATCAAAGTAGTAAAGACGTCGAAGGAGGACGTAATTAATATTCGTGGCCACGCTCCGCTTAAACTCTAGGGCTTTATGCGTTCTAGAACTCGTTCGTTGGCCTCACTTTCCCCGACTGAACAGAGGAATAAGAGCAAAATGAGAGTTTTCAAAACATAAAAGTCACATTTATGTTCTCTATAGGATACTCTTCATTCTGCCAGTCATGCGTTTTAATAAGTTTGACGAAAGTATTTCAAGTTCAATTGAATAATGGTAAATATATATATATACCTGGATTCTCATTCGGGCTATACGCATTATAACAACACCGGTTAAGCAGAGTAAATGTGCCCGTATTTGCGTGGAAGGAGGGTGAGAAACAAAAAAATAGTTCATAGGCCCACCCTAGATTTGAACCCTAACCTCCTCGCCAATAATAAACACGATTAACTTATATGAGCTTGACATTTAGTCCGCGTGCCCCCCGGTGTGCGGTTTATTGGCGATATCAAACGACCGTTCTTGATAATGTTTCTTGTTAATGATCGTTTTACCAAACACCTTATTTCAGTCGATAGCATGTCTGTGTACTGAGCTAGGAGTCCAGGGTTCGATTCTCGGCATGGTCGAAAAAATTACCATTGGTGAAATGTGGTTTTCCCATTTTACAGTGATACATTAACTGTAGGGGGCTGGATGTTTTATCTGATTATGTATAAGTAAGTTTATAAGTCGTGTGCTTAGATAATCAGTCGGTTCAGAGAGTACATGTTAAATATCTCAAATAAACGAAAAAAAAGAAATGATTATTTAATTTTTTTTTCCTCATTCTAGTTACTCTGAATGGTTTATTTTATTTATCTATAAAGTATAACACAGGTGTTGTTAAAGAAATAATATAAGACTTTATTATGGATTAGGATCGTTTGGAGGATGTACACTCGCATAGGCGTGGAAAGAGGATGGGCAAATCGCATAGCCCGTGGAAAGAAATTCTTCCCCTTTAAAGTTCCCCTGGCCCGAATTAGAACTTCTGGTCACTCCGTCAACAGCAACCAAGTCTAACGCCTTGTACAACACCACTCAGACATCACTTTCAGGTTTAACGCGAAGTATAACGCCTTGGACCACACCACTCAGACATCCCCTTTCAGGTTTAACGCGAGTCTAACGCCTTGGACCACACCACTCAAACATCCTTTCAGGTTTAACGCGAGTCTAACGCCTTGGACCACACCACTCAGACATCACTTTCAGGTTTAACACAAGTATAACGCCTTGGATTAGACCACTCAGACATCACTTTCAGGTTTGACGCGAGTCTAACGCCTTGGACCACAACACTCATACATCACTTTCAGGTTTAACGCAAGTCTTACGCCTTGGAACACACCACCCCAACATGACAAAACATTTACGTTATTTCTTTTAACATTAAACAGTTTAAATACCTAGTTCTAATAAACACGCGAAGCTATTTTGAGATTTTAATACAATAACTTACCCATATTGATGGTCGCGTTGTTTAAGTCCCTCTAAATTCTACCTTAATAATTTTTATTTCATTTAAGTATGTAAGCGGATAGCCCGAACGAGAAGTAACACACACACACACAATAAAAAAATAATGTATTCAATGAACAGTTCAATGTTCATAGGAAGCATTTTATTTGACAGGTAGAAAATACTTTCATATATATATATATATATATATATATGTGTGTGTGTGTGTGTGTGTATGTGACCTGCAGCTTTCACTTTTGATAGATGTTATTTATATTAAAAAATACTAATAAAGTAGTAAAATGTTAACAATTTTGACCGAAAAAAGTTTGTTTTTTCTAAAAGGCCCTTCGTATAAAAACTAAGTTGTATAAAGATGACTTCCCTTTCTTTAGAAAAGTTGAACCGTTACGTTTTCTATCTCGTACTAATTATATATGTGGGAAATTAATACACTTTTCAAGTTAAAACACAATGTTGACAAATTAAATAAATTTAAAAAAATGTCCACGAGAAAGTTGTTTTAATAAAACCACCTGACAATAATTAAACCTGATGCAGTTTCTAGATAACGGTTTCGGCTAGTTCAACTTTCACACCGTCATCGAGTCTCGTCATTTCGCCGGTAATTACGAATATCCAGTGCGCAATGCGCATACTCCTCAGGTCCTTTCGTTGCCTGGGATCGCCGAGAAAGCCTCACTGAGCACATACATACACAACACGCATTCTTCGTTACAGTAAAAGATAATATAATGCAAATTAGCTGGGAAGTAACCGTAAGAAAGCTGCGTATATTTCTTCCGGTTTTTCGGGGCATAGATTACGCATCTCTGTAAGAAATAATTACCACCCATAAATATGAGCGGAGGGCAGTACCTTCACAAAGGCAGTTTACTTTATGCTACCTTTAGTAAAAAAAGTTAAAAAAAAATAAAAACTCTATTAAAATAGCTATTATACATTTCCTCAAAGTTTTTTTTTCTGCACATACGTTTGCATTCCTTTTAAGGACATCACTGTTTCAAATGCATATGGCATATGTTTTGTTTAGTTTTAATTAGCTATTTAATAGAGGTGTGCGAAGGCCACCGCTTGTATGCGAAGTGATATCGAAGCGATCCTTGAAACAGGCAAAGCAAAGTAGATGCCGAAGTTGAAGAAATTGTTTTTTGACGTGAATACGTCTTTAAATTTGCTACCATACGGGGGCAATCCAAAAAACCTAATGATAACAAAATTGGGGGATACAGTTTGGTGTTGTAGTTTCGAATCTTTCCTCTACATACAAAATTAAATTATACCACTGGATAGCTAAAGGATCAAAGAATTCATTAGGATAAGCGAGAACAGTGACGCATCGCGCGTGGTGGAGGGGGAAGTGCCGCCATTTTGAGGTTATTTTGCTGCGTATCGAGATTTGCAATTAGTATAACTTTTGACTCGGAGAAGCTACGATGTTCGTTTAAGTTTAAACTTATTCACGTACAACACATGGCCGTATCCATGACCCAGCCACACCCCATTTTTTTAATTATTAAATTTGGTGCTTACTTTCCACCTTGTATTTTCACCGTATCAGTCATTTTTAGTAATAAAGCAAAGAAGCAAGAAACTACGAAAAACTTTTGTGTCCAAAAAGCACTTGTAAATTAACCAGAGATAACTTCAACGTGTGTGTTTAAATTGAATGCAAGCAAGGAATGTAGCATAATTCTAAAACTTTATATGTTATTTTACCTTCTCGTATCAAGAGAAAGTATTGTAATTGTAAAATTGTTTTCCCTTTAGTTTAGATTATTATGAATGATGTGTGTCCGAACCCAAAAATGGATTTTACAACTCTGTCTGTCCCTGGCCACAGATCTGAAAGAGTTTGATGAATTTTGTTCAAACTTTATATTTAAATGCTATAATTATGGCAATCAATACCAAGGGAAGTTTTTTTAATGTTGACCCTAGCTCTCAAATTAATGGTAGTTTATTAGGGAAAGATTTTTTTGAATTACAAATTTTTCGAAAATGGTTCTAAAATTTGGGTTTAAAATCAATATCTAGGGAGTGTTTCATCCAACATATAATAATGTATTATTGTTTTTTGGATAAAAATTCGTTAAAGTGTAGTTTAATGAGTAATTTTTATAAAATTTTAACTATATCAAAAATGGTTCTAACGATTGTGTTTAAAATGTATATCTGGGGAGTGTTTGACCGGACAAATAAAACTGTATACTTGGTTTTCGGGGGAAAATTCGTTTAAGGGTAATTTACTGATGACAGATTTTTCTTTGGAACAAAATAATGCTAGTAATATTGGGTATAATGTATTTTTTTTTATTTTTTATTTTTTATTTAGCACCGCGTCTTACTACCCGTTCGGGTTATACGCTTAAGCACTAATTACGCTAATGGATTAGGAATTGGGAGGTTTGAATTTCGAGGAAGTGAACCCGCATTTGCGTGGAGGGAGAGTGGAAAACCATTTAGGAAAAACCACCCCAGTTCACCCGACCGAGATTCGAACCTCGATCTCCCCGTCCTCGGCGGTTGAGCTCAACACGACTGGCGATATTGTATTTTACTTACATGCTAAAGTTATAAATGTAATTTAAATTATGAGTCTGTTTTAAAATAATATTTAGTAGCTGTTCTGAAAATAACTATGTAGAAATATTCCATATTTAGTGAGATTTTTCAAATATATTCATTATATAGCATTAAAAGCTTTTTTTCTTCCTTTGAATCTGTTCAAATATACCATGGTTATTGTCGGTGTCAAAGTCTAAGTGAAAGAGATTTGACATGAGACGATTCTAAACGTAAAAATCCGTCACAACCGGGATTCAAATGTATCTTAGAAGTGTTTAGTCAAAGCAGTCCCAAGGTCGATAGGGTGTGTAAATGAGAAAGTTACATCGTGTTTTGATTGCTTACGTCACTGACATTGGACCGGAAATGGGCATATGGAGAGGTGGATCAACGTGAATAAAGATGTCACCCGAAGAAAGGGACCATCAATCCGTGAATTAATTCCAATTAACTACTCAAAATAACACATTACGTTGAATGGATTGTCAAGGTTGGTCGAGTGGTTGGGATGTCTAACCTGAATATTTACAAATCGATTAGTGTGGTTTATTTTCCATGCGTTTAAGAATTTTAAAAAACTCGGAGAAAATCTCGATACTTTTCCTTGTGAGGTGTTATAGATATATTATTATTATTTAGGGTTATTAAACTTTTTAACAGTATTTTGTATGCAAGATCACGAGTAACAAAAACTCATTATAATCAATTTTTTTCTATAAAATTCTTGACACAAAAATTATCAAAGACAGTATTTGCCAAATCACATGAGTTGTAGGTAAAACTAATAGTTAACACTGGGTTATGCCTTCTGGGGGTCCTTCATTTATATACCGACGTGAATCAAATCTGCGAGCTTTCGGAAGAGACCCACACCGGTGGTCATACGGTGTAAGGCATCAAGCTCTCAATAGAATAGTTATCTGGGTGACGGAAAGATCGAAACTTGAATCTCGGCTGGGTGACCCTGAAGATTTTTTCCTTTCAATATTCTAGACTCCCATTCTCACTCCAGGCGAATGTTATTTTTTTTTTTCAAATCCTCCCTCGTTATCGTGTTAACTGTATTATTATTATATACGCAGTATATATATTAGCCAATTCAGGCACTGGCGCACTATTAAATAAAGTGGTTAGCTCGTTACGAGCGCTTGGTGCTCCCTATAATCAGGTATTAATAGCTTTGGCGTGTTACGTATCATTTAAAGGCCATCCACGTGGCCGAGTGGTTAGGGAGGGTTACTTCTCGAGCGGTGGTCAGTACAAGGAATTCTTGACTAACCGGGTGTTGATTATCAGGTTTGCGAAAATAACTGTGTCTATCTATTTCTATACGGTATATCCATTTTTTTACTTCCATAGTTTCATTTAATGGGCAGCGGTTATCCCAAACAAAGTCAGCCAACGCAGCGCACCGAGGGCTGTGGAATGTATCTTGACATATTTAGAGCAGCAAGACTGACTCTCTAATATTGCAGAGTTCTGGTAGGAATGAAGCTTTTGAAATACAAACATTTGTTTTTCGGTCAACGTCGATATCAGTTTTACTATGTTATTAGAGTTATTTTATAGTTTTGATGACATTTATCAAAAATAACTGTGAATTACATGACTTGAAGTTATATATATGACTCATTTAACTGTCGAAGTAGTTTCTTCCCATCTGAATCTTACTCTAGCAAATACACGGTGGTATCAAAAATTTCGTGTAATCCTAAGGAAAAACTAAATCAATATATAAAACAGATAAAATATGACGGAATTCGTTAATTTGCTCGGTTGATAATTAAGTAATTAAAGGGATCTAATTTTCCCTATGAACCGTAATTTGAATTATTATCGTGCATCCTTCCTCTAATGTAGGAAAATAGACTATGTTTACTGTGATTATTTTTCATGCTGGATATTACATTCTATGCTGTGGATGGCGTATGTGTTGTTTCTGTTACGTCGTGTTCGATTACCAGTGTGTTAGAAGTGTACTTATACATTTTAGTTAGAGAATGTATCCTAATTGCTTGGTGAAAAGTAACAGTTAAGAAAGAAATAATTGCGGCACACCCTCACCAGGTATCCAAACCAGATGTGATAGACGCTTTAGCCCTCTTATCCATCGGTGCGGGTTGACCCTCATTATAATAACACAACTAACGCCAAGAAATTGAAGTGATTTGATGTGAAGACGCGTGACCAATAATTCTTCCAGATGAAACTATAAAATAAGTATACCATGATTTTACCTGCCTCAGTGACCGCATGATCTAAGGCGTCACGATCGGGTTAAGACAAATCTGCCGATGACAGGGAGATCGAAGTTCGAATCCCATAACCTTCCTCATCCCTAACTTACTAGCGTAATTAGTACATAATATGGGCATAACTGATCAGGTAGTAGGACTTGGTGCTATTTATAACACGAGGCTATATATATATACATATATACACATACACACACACAAACAACACACCATGATTTTGGTATGAGGTCGTTCTGGCAGACCTTTTATCTTACCAAACTACTACCAAACAAGAGGATTCTGGTACAAGATAAGGCCTTCCAGAACGGTCTTCCTACCAAAATGGGGGTATAGAGCGCGTAGGAACTTAGCCCCGTGTTGTGGTACACCGTCGCGGTGTGAACAACGGAGGCAATGTACCATACGTCACACCAAGCGAGCCTAAGATGGGCCGGACACACACACTTGGCGCCCTCCCGGTTTCTCACGCAACCGGGGCCGCGGCATATAATAATAATTAATTAATTAATTAAAGTTAGCAAGCAACCTTGACAACTGGACCAGTTTTTTTTTTTTTACGTCTTTGCGTGAGATACAGCCACGCTCCAGTGTCTTTTTACCTCCAGCAATTCGCGACCTGTTTGGAACATAATAATATACTCACAGTCATAATAACTGAGAATCCTCACTCCGTGTCTTACTTCCAGTCCGGATTATTTGCACATAATCTCAAGTACACCAAGAGTTTCTATAAATACGTAAATTCAATTTTTTCGACGTCTCTATCTACCTGTTCAGGTTATATGCACTGAGGCCACAAACAAGGTATACACCAAACCCTCTGCCTTTAGGTTAAAATGGCTGCGCTCCGTGGGAGAACTTGAGTCCTTCAACAAGGGTATTGCTAGGTGTCATCAAGATGCATTTTTAAAAAATCTCATTTTAAATATAGTTGCACTAGAGAGAGGACACAAATATCCATCTAGAGTCAATCGGCCGGTTGACACGAAGCTAGATTCGGGTAGCGAGCCAACCCCCTCTTCACATAATCCCACCTCACAAAGAGCTTACGCAGACTGCACATTACGATTACAATGGTCACTTTATTACGAACATTTTTAAAGTGTGTCGTTTAGTAAATGAACATTTGGAAGTGATTTTTATCACTGAGCATTGACACTAGCGAGCCCCAGTGTTTATGAACTCAACCTGGCTCAAGGAGCGCAGCGAAACTTCCGTAAGACTGAGGATCTGGTGTATCCTTGTCTGTGACCTAGTGCTATATTAATTACGCTAATGTTGTGGGTAAGAGGAAAGTATAGTTTTAGAAAAAAATTATTCCACATTTGCGTAAAGAGAGAGTGATTAACCATTTAGAGAAAATAACTCGGTACACCTAAACTGAGATTAGAGACCCGATCTCCCCATCTTTGGCAATCCTATCTATTCAGAGAGCGACACCTTAGACCATGCGAACACCGAAGCGGATAGTTAAATGATTAATGATTAAAACCCTTCTCCACAATCGTACTATTGTTTCTTTAAATAACTATCTAGGAGACGTGTTGTTTTGACGAATACACTTCTTCAGGCGTAATTTAATTTATATTTTACACGCCAGAATATTAAAATCAATGCAGTATTTTACCTGTGTAAAATCTTCATAATGTTCGTTGGATAACATTAATTTTCAACTTAGGTATAGAAAGAGAAAGAAATCATTAATAATTATACAAAATTCATATTTGGATGAAAATTCAGGTCTTGTTTAAAATAAATTTTTTTAAAAACGTTATGTTAACATTAGATTATCCTGAGACAAAAAAATCACCTATAAATAATGTTAGCCTACTCCAGGTTGAAAAACACTTAAATAATGGGATGGCGAAGTTTTTTTGGGGGTATTAAATATGTAAGTTCTGAACCAAGTGTTTATATCAACACACGACTTACTAACTTAATTCTAGAACCGACACGACACTCAGTACCCTAACCATTAATTCATCCTTGTGAAAAAGGAAACAAGCCACTTACACATTTTTCGACCACTTTGCTCACTAAGAAGACACACTACAGACTGAGATAATGTGTCAAAAGACGTGTACCCCCATTTGCAAGAGAAGTGGGAAAATATTTAAGAAACTCAAATCTGTCGAGAGTGTCATTGTTTTGTTACTTTGTTTTTTATGTGGGTATGCTGAAAATACTCTTTCTATGGCGTTTTGATTATAATTAAGATGTAAAATATAATTCCGACCTAATTTTTTACTAAGATAATTTCCTCTATCAATGTCTAGTTTGAGAAAATATTGATAAGACTTACGCAAAGAAGAAGTGTATACAGATATACAAATTAAAATATCAGGAAGAAAAACTTGAAAATCATGTTTTGTGTATCTCAGTATACATTGTGCTACTAATGAGGCGTGATTAGCTAGACAACGTAAGTAACAAGGATCTAGGTTGTCCCCATCGGCGTTTAAGACAAGGGAGAGAAATTCGACACAGATTAGATCACGACAGGTTGGTAACAAGATTCAAAACAAACCTGTTGCGATTTTATTTAAAATTATAACTACGCTCTTGTTGTTCAAGAGGACTATCCGCAGATTTTCACCAATGAGAAAAAGATGAGGAAGATAATCATTTATAGGAAATGCACCCACATTTGCGCGAAAAAAGCGGGGGGGAAAAAATGTTTATAAGGGGGAACAAAATTCACCACACCTAAGCGAGATTCGGGACCCGACCTTCCCATCATCGGCCCATCAGATGAGGCGAGACTGACGCCTTTGTCCAAGCAGCCCCCGGTACGGGTAATGCCCCTTGTTGTAGATATTTTTACTAAGTTTCCCCACAATAACGCGGTTATTATTTACTGTCAAACTGTTTTCTAGAAATCAATCTGCTCGTTCAAAATATGAAAGCCAAACACTTCCTTCACCTCTGACAAGACGTGTTTAGTCACAACTTGTGAATGTGTGGAGTGCCAGGCCTCCACCGTGGTTCGGATCCCACGTTAAACTGTAGGTTCTCCATTTAATCTCACAATCACCCTACCATTGCACATTAGTGTAAGTGCGTATAGCCCGAACGGGTAGTAAGACGCGGTGCTATAATAATAAATAATAATAATAATAAAATATGAAAATGGAAAGAAGGGGAAAGAGGCACAAGAATTAATCTACTCATTGCTAGAATATGTGTGTATGTTTGTGTGTGGGACACAACACCTACCCACCTACTCATGTGTGTCCTCACGTCACCCACCTACGTCCGCGACTGTTCTTTGCCCCATGCTCAACGGCGGCGACAGCTTCTTGACCTGCCTTCACTTCAACACCAGTGGCCATCATTTTGTCAGGTCATTAAAAAACACAACTATAAAAAAGACCGCGACCAACGGAGCAAGTGATTATCAAGTCAGGCGCAGGCCAGATCGAGACGTGTTTTTAGCGCCCACGTGGCGGTGCCCTCCGGTGAGGTAAAACTCTGGTTAAGAGAGCAAGGACACTCGTTCAGACGGTTAGCGCGCATTGATTTCAAATTGACATGGAAATGCAGTATTTCTACACGTTTAATTACTTTGGGCACGCAAACACGCTTAACACAATTTTCTACTATCCCCCCTCCCACCAACTCCCCTAACGGCGTTGAGAAAAATAAAATAACTGTCCATCATCATTCTTATATCTGATTATATTTATTCGATAGTTTAAAAATTGTCAATTTTATATTTAATTTTTTTCTACTGAATTATGTAAGCCAAATGTCATGACCTATACATAAATATATTCTTTTACTACCGCGTCTTACTACCCGTTAGGGTTACACACTTATGTGCTAATTACGCTAGTGGTTTTAAGAATTTATTTATAATAGTTATTCCTGTGAAATAAAAAAAAAAAAAATCGACTAACTAATATAACGTAGGCAAGACCCGGGGCATTTGCTTTTTTTTTTTTTTTTTTTACAAAGGGGGGATAGGGGGCCCAAAATGGCCAAAAAGGTGCTTACGTAATACTTGAAAGTTTCCTTCTCAATGTATCCGTGATGGACATGCAGATAGAGGACGTAGGCGCCCGCCCGCCCCCCCCCCCTCTCCCCACACTGTTTGTTAACAATCTCTTGTCCCCACAATGGTCTCCTAATAAAGGTTTCAGGTCATTTTATAACCAGGAAGAAAAGCGCCGTGTGAAATTGTTACAAAAGATGACATCTCAAGAAAACGTTGATCAAGTTCCTGCTCTGCGAGGAACAAGGGGTGCCGCCGTGAAGTCAGTGAACTATTACGGTACTCTTTATAAAATGAACGGGCATCCACTTTAGCCGACACCTACGAACAACCAATTGGGTTGGTCAAACGATCAGATTTTTTTTTAATGAACGTCACGTCTAAAAGCGATTAGAAGTATGAAATAGCTTCATTTTAAGGAAAAAATAGTCAAAACTAGGCCTGTTCATGTAAAAATTAGTAAAACAGATTAAACCTATCACAGTTAAATTTTTTTCCAAATTTTCTATAACTTTTAATTAAAAAAGTGATGATTGAATTGTTAATTTTTAAAATAATATTTTATATTAATATATTTGTTAGGTATACGATACTAAAATAATTTTATATCTTTCTATAGGTTATAAAAAAGCATTAATTAACTCCCTGTAAAAAGTCGTAAAGTAAGTATGTGTTTTTATCTAATACTATATTAGCTTAGGTGGACTAAAAATAACATTATGTAAATTGAACATATAGTCTTAGTAAATGGATTATAATCATATATTGGGATTAAGTCATGCATGCAGTTCTCTCATTTGCATAGTCCAAGCGTTTAAGGTGAGTTTTATTAATATATGCTATGAAGGAAGTATCCATTCCAAACCTTTTCTTATCTGAAGGCAAGATGGATGGAAAAAACCTGATCTTATACCAATGAATATATTATCTTATATACATTAAAATCTTGTACATAAGTGGACAAGACAAGTTATAGGAATGTTCAACTCAATTAAAAAATACTTACTGTGTTGAGGTTGGCCACACGAAAGTGACTCATTTTAATTGAAAAAAAAAAAAACATTCAATTAGAGCGACAGTTTTGAAAAACTCGTTGGTGTGAATAAGATTATAATTGAGTATCGCTGAAATTCTCGATGATGGCGAAACTAATTTCGAAACGTTTGTCACCAGAGAGTTTCTAAATTACCCGTCTCACTTCACGCTCTTAGGCAATTGTAACAATAGTGGTAATTTAATACAATGTCATATAACATAAACACTAAACTTGATATTAGTCGGGAGTTGTTTTTCATATTTACTGTACTAACAGTCACGCATCAGTGATGTGATCCAAATCAACTTACACCCACGTAACGTAAAGGAACATAGTATGATGAGGATTTACATAAGTACGTTAACAACTCGAGCCAAACACAGCTAATGAACTTTGTTTGTAAAAACAAATAGTTTAATAAAATGGCACTCTGGCAGTCGAATCCTTGCAACACAATAAAACTACATGGCATGAGACCACCAGGGAGCTATACCGACCGAGCAGCCGTCACCGTTAGCAATGATAGTGCCAACATTTGCAGATAGAGGGTGTCATGTGGTCAGCACAACAAACCCTCTGGCCGTTAATATTAGTTTTAAAGACCAGAGCTATCATTAATTAATGTATTCAAATAGCGCCTCATTTGTCCTCACGCGGCTAAGTTTGAGCCCGTTCCAGGCCCCCTGCTTCTCGGATAAATTCTGGAAGCGACGGGGATCGAACCTGGACCTCTGGATCTCTAGCCACGAACTCTGACCACTAGAGCACAGAGGTGGTCAACATTAGCTTACTAGAGCTACAAAATAAATTCCAAGAAGAGGCCTTGGTTTATTGTTCGCGAGACAGGGGTAAACGAACTACACCAAAAAAAAAGCGTCCGCACACAATAAACAAACAAATGAAGAGCTAAATAACCGTGTCGACATTGCTCACAACATGGTTGGCTGGCAGGAACACGTGACACACTTCACGTAACGTAACGTTATCCATGAACAACACTTGAGTTAAGTGAACCTTAAGTTTACGTTAAGTGCATGGCGATGGTTTCAATTTAATTATAATAGGGTAATATATACGTTGCGTAACGTTACGTTAAGTGAAAGATATTAAGTGGATCGTGGCCCCGGAATCAGACTCGTGTTGCTATTGGTTAAGTAAGGTGGGGTGGTGGTAGGGACGCGAGAAGAGGCCAAAGTTTTCGCAATTTTTATAGCAAAACTTTTTTTTTTGCCGAAGTAAATCAAATATTTCTCCAGTAGAAACATTAGTTTAATTTTCTTCACATAGTGGCATTAGATGACAAACTTTTAATGAAGACAAAAAGTTGCCATTAAATTACAGGACACCCTCGAGAGATATTCAAGAACTTTCGTAACCCACCTCGATGGCGTAATTAGCTAACGCTCTAATCGTGTTGAGCTCGACTGCTGAGGACGGGGAGATCGAGGTTCGAATCTCAGTCGGGTGAACTGAGGTTTTTCCTCAATTGTTTCCCACTCTCCCTTCACGCAAATGCGGGTGTACTTCCTCTAAATCCCAAATTCCTAATCCATTAGCGTAATTAGTACTTAAGCGTATAACCCGAACGGGTAGCAAGACGCGGTGCTAAAAAAAACTTTTGTTAACACCATGTGAAGAAAATTAAACTATAATTCTATTTCTATTTATTTACGCCAAAAAAAAAAAAGTTTTGCTAAAGAAACTGCAAAAACCATAGCCTTTTCTCGCGGGGCTTATCAGAGTTTGAGTTTCGTCCGTGCGTTCTGGAGGGGGATTTACCCCCACGTGACTTTGATGGTAGTTTTTCTCATCTTCTTCTAAGCATTTCCATTAAACTTCTATTTATATTAAGTCGTTTATAGCCCCTGTGTCAAACGCTTAAATAAAATAGGATATTTGGACCATGCTTATTAGCTATTTTGTTTTATTTTCAGTAGCAGTTCAATTACAACCAGTTACCCCGGTTTTTTAAAATCAATATGATCTCCCCAATCTCATTCTAGGCAGAGGCTGATGTAGATCTTAAAAATTCACTCATATTTTTCTGTTATTTTAAGGTGGATGATTTAAGTTACTGAGAGCGCAGAAAAAGAACAATCCTAAGCAAATTATGACGAGGTAATCTTTCCAGTTATCTTCCATGTCCTCTTTACTGTGCTCAACGTCCTACCCCCCAGGGATGAGGACGGTAAATTTAGAAGAATGTAACTGGATTTGCGTAGAGGGAGATTGGAAAACTATTTAAGAAAAAAAACTTTGATAAAATCGACCTATCCGTTCCCCTCATGCACATGATAAAAATAAACCTTTGGTATACTCGACCGTGGTCCTAAACCCAAGCTATCCGTCCCCCCTCGTGCCACCCGGTGCGGATTCAGACATGGAACTAATTAATAAAAAGTACCTGAGATTTTAACCCCGACTTAACCGTTTCCCTTGTGAAAAACCTGTGCGGATTCTAAATCTTATGACATGTCAAAGGTAGGGTGCCTACTATCGGTTTAAGGCAGCCTTAGTGCAAAACTCTTCAAACTTACCTTCTAGCGTGCGACTTTGGGAGCCTTCATATATATATTTCAAAAAATAATCTGGCTTGAAATATTAATAACCAAGAAACCCATAGAAGAATTCGAGCAGCCACTTGGCAGCCGGACCTCTGATATCTATCTAACTCTACGTCACTAGAAGAAGATCGTCTCTTCCAAGAGATAGAAACAGATGACTAAGGCCCCCGCGCAGTAAATTAAATGTTCCTTTAATTAAACGTCCATTAGAGGCGAGTAAGGACGTGTCCTACTATATCACAAGACTAATAAGGCCGAGCTAAGTTCATCATCAGTCTCATCTCCCCTTTTAACGCGGTGAAGTCATCGTTTTATGGAACAAGAGCTGGATGTACCAGAGCAAGTGCACCATTTGTCACCAGATCTAGCAAGATACGCATGCGCTGAACATTATTATTTTTAATGCACTGCATCTTAATACTACCCGTCCAGGTTATCTGAATATCAGCTGATGGGGTATGAATTAGTACAGTATAGTTTAGTTCAAATGCACAAACAATTGCTTAGAGCAGGGATGGTGAAACTTTTCCGACCAGTGTGCCACTTGAGGAATAACTGGATTTTAAACTAGTCTTAGTGTTCTACCTCTTATTTACGTTTTTTAGTGAACGTTAACAAAACTTGGTGTCTATTATGAATAACTCAGATCATATTGTAAATATTTTAATAATACATTTTAAATTATTATTATTATTAACACCGCGTCTTACTACCCATGTGCAATGGTAGGGTAGGGTGATTGTGAGATGAAATGGAGGACCTACAGTTTAACGTGGAATCCGAACCACGGTGGAGGCCTGGCATTCCTCACATTCACTATAAATTTTGAAGAAGAAAAATTTACTAAAATGCCAAATTGATTGTCTTAGACCAGAGATTTTCAAACTGTCTTCCACGAAGCCTTTGGGCTACCCCATAGCTATCTATAATATTATCAGTAATTAGAATTAATTTTTTTTTTAAATCTGAATAAAGGCCATTTGTTAAAGGTGCGGTCGGAACATGTGATGTTTTCAGTTTGTTTTCTATTTGTAGAATTTAACTGTCACTACTGAGAATGTTTATAATATTAGTGTGAAGAAAACTATGAGGGCTCTTTTTTTTTTTTTTTTGTGCAAGGGCTTCTTTGATCTAAAAAGTTTGGGAGCCCCTGTCTTAGACATTATTAATTTCAATAACAAACATTGAAAGTGACACCGTCAATGAAAAAAAAGACAATACGTTACTATATCTTAAAATTAAAAATTTACATAATATTTTACGTATTAGTTTGAAATATGTTGTATTTTGCTAGCCAAGATATTTATGTTCGGTTCATAACTATGTTGTCTTCGTCAGCACAGAAGATACACGAGCCAAGACGATATCTAAGCGTTGATTTCACAAAGTTCATTGAGATACGGAATTGAATGACATGGATTTACGATTTCTAACAAATGTATCACAGAGTTGATTGGTCTGTGACACACGCTCTTAAACCCGCACGGTTGCCTGGGATCCCACACATCAACACTTCACATTCGAATAAGAATAGATGCAATTCAAAGAATTGTGCAGAGTATATTTAAATCAAAAGAGCTACAAAATCATGTAACACTCTACGAATAAATTACTGCATCAAAAACTTTCTAATTAGACTATGAGAAATATGATATTGCATGCGCTAAAAGTAATCGATTCACATATAGAGAATAAATAACGTTGTGTGCCAAGATTGCGTTTGTATACTTTATTATATTTTTGCGTGGCTCAAGTTGGTCAGAGTTCAGTGCGGATATGGCAACAGCCACTTGAGTACACGCCATTAGCACACTCTTCCTCCGAATTAATGTAAAGCGTTTAGAAATAAACCATTACGCGGCGGAAACGCCAAACTAGTGTGTGGGATCGAAAGAGTGATCTCCCACGTACATAGCTCGATCACCTAGTTTAGAGACGGAGAAGGATTGCACCAAATGTTGGCTAAAGGAGGCATTTGTATGGATGGGTTGTGAAGCACAATTCAGAATTCGTCGAAAGTCCCGTCACACATACAACTCTTCTGGCGAATAAGACAGTCAGCGGTTAACTACATCTAGCAGTTTTAATAGCAGATTCACCCACGTCAATAGGCACGTGATCTGAGTGTCGAACTGATTTGGTCTGGTTTGTCGATGACGGGTATGTCAGAAGTTTGAATCCCGATCGGGTGGTTTTCCCTCTAAATGGTCTCCCACTATCCCCATGAAAATGAGGATACATTTTATCTAATTCTACCTTCCTCACTTATTATCGTATTATCATAATATATATGCGAACAGCCCGAACGGGTAGTGTTTACTTTATAATTAAAGAATTTAACATGCACTTTCTACAGCAAAGAATTATTTCAGAACACGACATTCATAACAACTTAATTTAAAAGAAAGCACATAATCCTAAAACCCTCAACCTCATTACCAGTAATATTAATATATGAGCGGAAAAGCCACACACATATATTACATAGTCTTTTAATTGTCATCTGAGATTTAAAAAACTGGGTCTTAGACGGCTGTAACCAGCCTCTTTTATCTCTTAGTCACAGAACTAGACTAAAAATTATTAACAACAAAGACAATTTCGCTAAAAAAAAATAATATCAAAACCAAGCACAAATTGAGCAATACTTAGGTAAAAATACCCAGCGGTTTCAGAGATGCGTCTGGGGGAGCGGAGGGAGGGGGCGGAGGAAAGTCCTTCCTGTCAATTTAGACCAATAAAATAGGTCAATATTGGTTTTGACAAAAATATACACTTTGCTATTAAAGATATAGATAATTAATGTTGTCTTAACTTTAAAAGCAGACACCACAGGCTTATCAAGTTTTGACCAAATAAATATTTAATTTGAAATAAAAATATAAACCATAGATAGGCCCTTACAAGTTACAACTTATCATAAAAACACATTTGATAATGGACTATTAACAAATTAACAGGACGAATACCTTGTCAATAAGACTAACACAATTTTTTAAAATTTGAAATGGCTAATACATCAAAATTTTCACTTCATACAGGTGTGGCACGGGGACATTTCTCTGTGGCAGCGTGTTGCAGGTTGCAGCATATGTTAGTTGGAGATTTGGTGCACTATCTAGTGTTAATAGGCTATTGTTAACTCGCAGCATATGTTAGTTGGAGATTTGGTCCGCTGTCTAGTGATAATAGGGCTATTTTTAACTCGCAGCATATGTTAGTTGAATATTTGGTGCGTTGTCTATTGATAATAAGGCTATTGTTAACTCGCAGCATATGTTAGTTGGAGATTTGTCGCTGTCTATTGATAATAGGGCTAATGTTAACTCGCAGCATATGTTAGTTGGAGATTTGGTCCACTGTCTATTGATAATAGGCTATTGTTAACTCGTAGCATATGTTAGTTGGAGATTTGGTGCGCTGTCTATTGATAATAGGGATATTGTTAACTCGCAGCATATGTTAGTTGGAGATTTGGTGCGCTGTCTAGTGTTAATAGGGTTATTGTCAACTCGCAGCATATGTTAGTTGGAGATTTGGTGCGCTGTCTATTGATAATAGGGATATTGTTAACTCGCAGCATGAGCTCCCAGCTAGCGATGTGACTTGGGCGTATCTCCCGGCAGCTATCGCCAGCAAAGGCACGTACCATCGCGTGTCTACGCCCCTCGGCTTCTCCACGTGTGCGAAAGGAAGTAATACTGTGCATTAGTTCTGTATTTGTTTCTGAGCCACGCGCTGGTCAAAGTTTATTCACGCCATCTCAATCTCCCCACTAGTCGGGCACGATCAGAAAAAGCCTCCTTACCTCCCCCCCCCCCGCTTTTCTCTCGGACTATTTATAAAGACATGATATATCTGGTATGTTTCTTTTTTGAAGTGGACTACTTCTTACAGCCCGTACGGACTATCCGCATAGTGACACTTTGGGGCGAATATGACGATGGGAGGATTTAGAAGAAACGTGCCACAATTATAAACACAAAACTTAACCTAGTCGTACTATCATAGAGCAGTAGAAAAACTTGAATCAAGGTTTTAATAGAAAAAGAAGCTTTGGTCGCTAAGGTGGGTTCTTACGTGTGCAACCAGACAAAGCGCTTTATCTTGGGGATAATGTATGAAATATGCAACAACGCGAGATTCGGAAGTCAGCCAATCCCCTATTCGACCAAAACTGCTTGCTATTCGTACCCCGGGAGATTGGTTGACGACTACAGCGATATTGTGCAATAATACTAGGTTGTTTATGTTAGGTAGGTAATCTCTAGACTCGAGCCCTAGTCTCCTAGAAAGGTGAACAGCCCCGGTCATGTTATATCATGTTTGCCGATAGTGCACGAATAATGAAACCACCCGCTTTCGTGGCCGGATGGTCTAAGAAGGCATCACTTTCGTGATATACTGGCCTACTGAAATTGGAGAGCTCGGGGTTTTTAATTCCGGTCGGATCTACTTGTGGTGTTTTTTTTTTACTAACAGTTTACCACTCTCCTTCCAAGATAAAGTGGGTAGATTGCCTCTAAAACGCTTCCTTCCCATCCCTACCCCATTAGAGTAGTTATCATATATGCGTATAACTTGGACAGGTGGTAAGACGTGGTGACAAAAAAAAACTGAACCCAGAACTTTACGTGAAACGGGACCCCGTCATGAATGGAAGCCGGTGTGGTAAGGTGCGTGCTGTTATCACCTTGGCACAGGGTGGGTGGGACCAAGGAAGTATGGCGGAAGAGAAAGAAAGGGAGAGAGAAGGACCTGTTTCTAGGAGAGGGTTAACTATGCCAGTAGAACCAGTTTAGGGCGGAAGTGGCCCTGCGACAGGAAGCGGAAGGAAGTTGAACGACTCCTACAACGAGATAGCGAGATCCTAGAAGCTCCTATTTAGCGACCTCCCTTTCTAGTCGGCGGGCGTCAAAAAGACTCCCATAAAGACGCCGTCGTCCTCTCCCAAAAACGATCCTACGACTGACCCCATTAGACTTATCCCATTTTTTCCGGATAGCTTCAGGGCCTACCCACCAAGAGACCTTCGATTTTATTATCAGAGTGATTCGTATTTGACAAGTAGGTCATGACTCATGAAGTGTTGGAGAGGGGACGTCGCGTGACCCGCGTCTTAAAAGCCCGGGAGGTTTATCCAAATTTTTAAACACTAAATGGGGTAGGGATGAGAAATCTTACTTTTAAAGGAAGTATAAAGTATTTGCGTGGAGGAAAAGTTTAATTTAAGGTGAAAAAAACACGTCATTACACACTTATGGGGTTCGTACCCGACTCACCATCAAAACAAGCCATAACGACATTTTTATTAGAAAATAATAAGTAAGAAACAGCTGCTGTTAAAATATGGTAGAATGATGCATGCACACACATTTTAAATACCCTAGCTTACAACCGCATCGGTGGGCAGAAGGCCTAAACCACAAGCCAGTCTATTTTGGTTTAACTTTAACTGGAAGATTAGGGTTTAAATCTCGAACGGGTGTCTGTATCCCTCCACGCAAATGCGGGCACATCTTCTCTAAAGTCTACCTTCCTAATCTCCAACCTCATTGGTTGGTTTTTTAGCACCGCGTCTTACTACCTTTTTAAGTCATATGCACATTTGCTAGTTACAGAAATAGGGATGAATAAGGGTGAATTTAGAGGAAGTGTACCCTCATTTACGTGGAGGGAGAGTGTAAAAGCATTTTAGGAAAAAAAACTTCAGTACACCCGACCGGGATTCAATCTACGATTTACCTTTCGCCGACAATCTAGTCTAACACGAGAGTGACGCCTTAAACCATGCGGCCACTAAAGCAGGTCATTAATTAGTGTTAATAAATTGTGATAGCCCTGATGGGTAGTAATATACGGTCCAAAAAAAAATTGCTTACATTAATCGGCAACTTATTTTTGTGAAGTGGGTTGCATTACAAATGTATTTTTAAATATTATTACTATTATTCTTACGCTTTGGTATGATGCCAGATGCGGTTATCAGATTAAAAATGTAATAGATTATTTTAAAAGCGCGGATATGACGAACCGCCAATTCGCATTTACTCGAACAAACACACATTATTAATTATTGTACCACTTGTGTGGGTTCTGGTGTGCGCCCACCAGGCGCATGCGCACAAGTGGGAAGACCGCTCGCCGAACTATGATTAATGATGGGTATTGTATATCGCTGAACGGAGCAGTAAAGACAGCGGAAAACAATAAAGGAGTTATTAATGACTCACTAAACAAGGATTGTTCAAAACTTCTTCAATCTTTTTTTTAAGCAATGCAAACTTTTTGATGCGTTAATAGAAACAAAAACAAAATGTTGTTTGTTTACAACGTGTGTAATTTATTTGTGCACTGCCTCTTACAACCCATCTAGGTTACCCGCATATTTACAGTATTGGGGAAGGGATGAATAAATTTCAAGTTTACAAGATATAATATATCCGTATTTGGATGGGGGATATTAGGAAAATAATTAGAAAAAACTACCATCAGTACACCTGACCAGAATTCGAACCTCAAACCTTCCCATCACAGTAATCAAGTCTATTGCGAGAAGGACGCGGCCAGAAATGCGGGATTTACGACACACACCTAAAAAAAAAACACTTGATTGAATAGTGCAGCACTTAGAGACCATGACCGATTAACCGGAAGTGAGATAATTAAGATTACGCTTCGAAACTGAAATCACATCCAAGTGTAAGTTATTTTATAGGCATTGATAATATATATCAAAGGTGATAACTGATAGGCTATAGAACAGGTAAAGGTCAGCTAAGACTCTGCCTATGAAAATTGATTGTAGTAATCGTGGCGACTGGCGAGCCAGTAGATCGATACCTGCCTCCTTCAAGTACAGGCTACTTCTAGAACCTGCCATTAGAATAATCAACGTTCACAATCTCTATCCGAGGAGGAGAGTGGGGGGGAATAAATAGTTTGGACAGGTTCAAATGGAACACCGCAGGTCTTTGAAGTGGTTTTTTTTAACAGTCGCGTGACTCGAAGGAATGACCGCACGGACAATCAGCTGCTACAAAAGAAGGTTTTACACACAAAGCGGATCATAATCTTCCTTTAACTCAAAACATGGTGCGATTTAAAAAAAAAACATACACACATAAACTCACTTTTGTTATCCTGCTAGCTTTGGTTGTAATTTTGCTCACTTTGGTTGTAATTTAAGTCGCTGATAGTCCGTAAAAACACATACATTATTCGGTTGAAGAATGGAGGGTCATATTATGTGTTGATGTTGCATAGTAATGTTTCGATCCAGAAAAAGCTCGGGTTATTTTATAAATATTATTGATAATAATAAATTATACTACTCTCCATTCCACCTACTAACTTATTATTTAAAAAAAATTATTTTATCATTGAATTCTCTCACTTGAATGCTCATTTTCCTATAAAGACCTCGCAAACAAACGAGATGGAACCAAAACGCGAGAATTTATTACGGGAAAAAAATTGGCGGGATTTAGCGTGGTCATACAGACTCGAAGCGATTCGCGGTAGTACAAGGAAGGTACCAGTGTATGTACATATCAAAATATAAATAATTCAAAAGTTGAGTGTAGAGATTATGGATGATTTCGGGACCTTTGTTAAGTTTATAGTCGATCGGGACCGAAAAGGGCTGCCTACCTCTGGTCTTTATGCTGGGTTTACACGCTCAATTATTTTGCACAAAATATTGGTTTGTATAAATTTGTGTCGTTAAAACGATAGTTTGTTGTTTGCGTAGACCAAAAAATACGGTTTGAGCTAAATCTGTCCGTGTTCGATTTTCTATTTGAGGTTGGCGCCAATACTGAGCGTGTAAACGGGTTTTGTTGGTTAGCACAAACCAGGCGCATGCGCAAACACTAAAAGATAGCACACATGAGCTGAGACGGAAGGGAAATATGTAGATGGGTTTTTTCGTCCATACGCAAATAGTTCCAAAGATCATTTCGATCATCTCGCAATTCACTAATTAAGCTAGTTGCGAAAATTCTTCTCTTTTTAGCAGCCAAGATTTGGTCCACCTTAACTTTTCTTATATTGTTTTAGCTTCTTCTTTATACAACACAAACCGATGACTTATAAAAGTAACTCTTCTTTATCCATTTGTCTTGGACGAACTTGGAATATAGTAAAAATTCGCCACTCCTGAGAAGCAAACTTCTACGAGAAGAAACTGGAAACTACTGAAGCAAGCAAAAGTTTGCGCACATCTAATTGAACGTATAAACGGGTAGGCTCGTGTAAATCAATTTGCACAAACTCGTTTGAGCAAAATGTTTGAGCGTCTTAACCCAGCTTAAGGCGATAGACTAGACTGCTGATGACGGGGAGATTGGGATTCTCTTCCTGGTGTGGTGGGGGTGTATGAGGGTGAAAGCAAGGGTATATCAAGGGCTTGTTGTCAAGGAGGGAGGGTGGGGGATCGGTTTTCATATGGCTCCTTCAAGTTACTTGATGATACAGCACCACCATTTGAACCAACTGCCAAAATGACTATCGGGACGTGAAAAAAACAGCGCTCACAGCAAACCATGTGGGACGACGCTGCAGTCCACGTTCTCCAGCCAATGCCCGGGATTTATCCGCCCCGGTTAGTGCACTCCTATATCCTGCAGTGATATTGGTTATTTCACGAAATTTCGCTCCACGTTGGTCTGGCAGGAATTAAGATAAAATACCGGCCGTACGAAAGATGCATCATTGGTGACATTGAGCTTTTCCCTTCTCTGTGAAGAATCGTAAGACCGGTGAGGTGGCTGTTTTGCTGTTTCTAGAATTTAGTTGTGTGCGGATGTGATCAGTTGACTCAGATATATTACTTATAACTAAAAAAAAAAAAAAAGATTACGCGTGGACACAAAATTTCCCTCAAAGTTATTTAGATATCAGTTTATGATAGAAAGTAAAAACAATTTTTTTCATCGTGTCTCACTAACCATTCAGGTTACATGCATATGCACTTTTTAAAATGTGTAAAGGATCAATAAGAATGAATTGATAGGAAGTGTATCAGCATTGTTGCATTGTGAATGGGAATGGAAAACCATTTAGGAACGAAAACACTTTCAGGTTTCAGTGCACCAACCGGTATTCGAACCCCGATCTCTTCCAATCAATGCAACCCAGTCCAACAAGAGAGTGACGCGTTAGACAATATGACCACCGATGCGGGTGTCTTTGATATTACACCTTTGATATAAGCATTTTGTTTGTGTTAAAACGTGTGACCACAAACGCGTTTGTTTATAGCCTCTCCTCAGTCGTGTGAAGGCAATAGACGTTGATTGGACCAAAGCGCCGCGATATTTGTACTCGTAAAGCGCACTCGCAATACGCGTTGTGTTTGTTTTATGCTTAAACAAGGACTGTCTACGACAGTGGTTGGTTCTTTACTTTTTTTGCTCGCGGCACATTATTATTTATTTGAGTCCTTGCTACACAGTACGATTAAGTTGTCAACACTACGGTAAAACTCGAACATAAGCATGCGCGGAGATGCTTTCCAAATTGAACAGGAAATGCGTGTGTGCGTGTCCTGTTTATGGAAAAGTTTCCCAATACTTAGGCACTAAATTGCAATTGATAAATTTCGTAAAATTGGATCAGTGAAGGAAGCACCTAAATCTGGCAGGTCACAAGTGCTAACAGAAGAATAGGTATTCACGCATAAAGATAGCACCAGTGGGTTTAGTTTGGATAACATCTTGTTTAGCATAAACTATTAGCACTCCTTTTGATTTTGGTGAGGGTGAATCGGAATCAGTTTCAGGACTTAAAAGTATATGAAGGAAGGGGGATTTGTTTTGATTGTTTTGCTGATAAAAAAAGAGACCATACTAGGCGTGTTGAGTATTGCCGATGGTTCAAAGATTTTATTAATGTCGATGGAAAGGATATCCTGTATTATATTGGCACCCCTGGGTGCACATTTACTTTTGAATCATTCTGTACTTTTGATTAAATTTTAGTCTACAAAAATAACGCGTTGAGAATTTCGCGACACAATGCTCTACAATAAAGTGCCGGGAGAAGTAATTTTATTTCAATCAATATGACTCCATCATCAAAGTAATATTTAAGTTTACAAAAACAAATTATATAGAATCATATTAATATAGGCCTATACAACAAGAATGATCTTATTAAATTTTTTAAATTGCAAAATTTACTATTTATTTTAATGAACTGTTAGCCTAGATGACCTGGCGGTCTAGGTGTAAGGTGTCAGCCTTCTGTGCTGGGGGTTCGGGGCTCAATCCTCGGTCCAGCACAGATTTATCTGATTGCCAAACCCTTCCTTCACCTCTGATAAGACGTGTATTAATAACAACTTGTGAATGTGTGAAATTCCAGGCCTCCACCGTGGTTCGGATCCCACGTTAAACTGTAGGTCCTCCATTTCATCTCACAATCACCATACCATTACACATTAGCGTAAGTACGTTCAAACCGAACGGGTAGTAAGACGAGGTGCTAAATAATAATAGTATAATAATAATAATAATAATTGTTATCCTAGACCAAATAACTAATTGCTTTGGTTGAATACAGTATTTCATCTATATTTGTTTCTGATTGGCTGAATGCAAACCAACCTCCCTAAACACACGTAAGAGATGGACAATGTTCATCTCCTTCCTACAATTACGACATACGACTTCGTTTGTGTGTGCTATTGTAGACAGACAATATTACGTTTCCGACAAGCGGGTGCGACTGATTGTGGACGAGTCTTCTAATGCGTTATTTGTGTCTAACTCTAAAATGATGTGGGTTAATGGCAGTATATGAGAAACCTCTGACAGAACTACGACATATGACATATTATAGCTTTCTACCGATAATTTGTTGTTTTTTAGAGAGAAATTCGTGCGTGGACAGTTGGAAAGCGGTCACGATGAAAAGGTAGACCTGGGTGCCAATTATCGAAACATTTCGTAGACGACTGGTCAGTGTCTTATACGGTTTGACGGGAGGCAATATGGCCGAGACTCGAATCCCAGTCGAGTGTATTGAGTTTTTTACCATCTAAATAATTCACTCAACGTAAATAAAGGAACATTTCCTCTAAAATTATACCTTCTCTCTCGCTAGCCCATTAGTAGTTTGGTGCGAGTAGTAAGATGAAATGCGCGCGCGCGCACACTTATACACAAAATACTCTATGAAATGTCAAACAAGATTATTTCTATAGCGATCCGACTATAGAATCTTACATTTTGATCCAACCGGAATTCAAACCTGAGTGTCTCAGAGATGGTTTGTCATAATATAAAGTTGAATGCATAGGCCTAAACTGAATGGGAGGTATCCGATAAAGTTTCGAAACGACTAATAATATTATAGCTCAACCAAAAAAACGTCCAACACCTTGGCTTAGTCGGTAGTACGCCTGCCTACTGTACTATAGGTCACGAGTCCGATTCCCGACATGGTTAAATAATTTATCATAGGTAAAATTGGGGATTCCCCATGAAAGATGATGAATAAATGGCCGAGGTCCTAGGTGTTGTTTCTGTTCTAGAATTAAGTTAGTTTGTAAGTCACGTGATAGTATAATTAGTCGGTTAATAAAGTGTAAGTTAAATAAAATAAAACAAAGACAAAGTGATTGACACCTTAGTTCAGTAGAAAATGCATCCGTCTAATGAGTTAAGGCTCCCGGGTTCGATTTTTGGAACCACCGGAAAATTTATTTTTGGTGAAATTGGAGCTTCCCCTTTCACAATTTCACAATGATAAATTTGACGAGTAAGCGAATGTTTTAGGATTAAGTTAGTTCGTAGGTCATGTACTAATATATTAAGTAGATTTATAAAGTGCGCGTTAAAAATGACGATAAAAAGAGATACACAAAAAAGTTGGATTATTGGACCGTTGAAAGGGCGGACTACAAAGGGTAAGTGTAAGTCCGCTAAAACGCGGATTCACGATATTATAAAGCCTCACCTTAGACACGGCCACATTAAACAAATTACTCTTAATACGATCTAAACCAACGATAAAAAGCAGTGGACCGTCTCGGCAAGAAAAAAAAACAAACTTTTTCTTCAAGGTCATTCACTACATACCGCATTCAGCCGTATCTATAGTCTAGTCTTGGGGAAACAATCAATCTCTTCTTATACGAATAACAAGCAGTTTAGGTCGAATGAAGATCGATCTAACTCTGAAATCCTATTATTTATATATTACATTTATAAGGCCAAGGTTCGGTTCTAGCCGACTACATTCGAGTCAATTTTTCCACACGCCTTCGCTTTACATTCAGATTAATTCGCCTCAACCTAATTTAGCTTTTTATAGTCTATGTCACAAATAATCAACGCAATGACACTAGAGTTGAATTAAAAAATAAATAGGTAGTTTTATATATATATACATATATACACACACATATATATATACTATATACATATATATATATATAAACAGGCTCATACGTAGGTTTTTAAGGGGAGCGGGGGTTAATAATATATACCTTTTTTAATGATTTGGTATAGCCTCATAAATAAATTAGTTAACAACACAATAACCTTTTATGTGGTATAGATATGGTGTCAGATAAAATATTGAGACGTTTCCTTAAGTAATAAAAAATAATTTTAATGTGTGTATATTATTATTATTATTATTATTATTATTATTATTATTATTATTATTATTATTATTATTATTAGCACCGCGTCTTACTACCCGTTCGGTTTGTACGCATTTACGCTAATGTGTAATGGTAGAGTGATTGTGAGATGAAATGGAGGACCTACAGTTTAACGTGGGATCCGAACCACGGTGGAGGCCTGGCATTCCACACATTCACAAGTTGTGATTAATACACGTCTTGTCAGAGGTGAAGGAAGAGTTTGGCAATCAGTTTGTATTTTATTAATACGATAAAAACGTAAGCACAAAAAAAAAAACCACCCAGCCATTCATGAAGCATATATATTCAACAGCTTGTCCAAGATAGACATTAAACATGAAGGAATACATTATCAATTAGGAGTCTCACAAATATCACTTCTCGCTGAAATCTACTACTGGAAATGTTTTTGTTCTCGTCTCATCATATTGATTTTGTTTCATCTAGTGTAAATTTATTTCTCAATAGGAGGGGTTTGAACCCCCAGACCCCCTCCCCCTCCAGCTCGTGCGTACGGTCCTGTATATAAACAACGCATGCCAATTAACGTTCTTACTTTTATTATTAATATAGGCCTATATATAATGTTTTTATTAAAAAAAATTTGAATCGAGAGAAGACCGGCTTATTGCATAATATACATTATATTACAATTACAGGAACAGACTTATTGCATATATATATATTATATATTATATTTATATTATATATATATAAATTACGTAGTCTTCTAATGTGTACTGTCTTAGGTTAAGTTAGCCTCTAAAATGCGTGTTGGGAAATGGACGCAGAGCTAACTCTGCCGGTTACACCCCTTTACTCAAAGAATTTATAACACCGTTAAAAAGTAATTAAAACTTTTTGATGACATGGCTTTACAAAGCCACGCAGAAATATGATTACCGGGGAGACCTGAAATTGTCAGAATTGTATCGTGAGAAATTCACCCACAAATTCTATTTATTTCCTATTACACTAAAGTGCACACGCACTTTGTGATTTGAGTTTTAGTTTCTGTGCGAAACTAAATGAAGATGTCAGTACAGTCGATTATCACAGAATTCTAGTATTCCATCTTAGGAATAATAAATTCACTTAGGACTAATAAATTCAAAACTTAAAATTATGGTTACCACCCGCTTCGGTGATCGTATGATCTAAGGCGTCACCCTCGTATTAGACTGTACTGCCGATGACGGGTAGATCAGAGTTCGAATCTCACGTAAATGTATTGAGGGTGGTCTTTCCTAAATGGCTTTTCATTCTCCCTCTCCACATATTTGGGTACACTTCCTCTAAATTCAACCGTACTCATCCCTAATACATTAGCTTAACTAGTACATAGGCGTATAAACACAAAAAGTGTCTGGGTCACTACCAATCCGGGTAAAACGCTTATATATATTTTTTATCACCACGTCTTAATACCTGTTCAGGTTCTATCCATGCATATATAATTACTCTAATGGGGTAAGAATTAGGAAGGAACGATTTTAGAGGTAATATATCCGCATTTGCGTGTAAGGAGAGCGGAAAACCATCAAGGGCAACAAATATGACTCCCCTTAACATGTATTCATAAATACTAATGAAGATATGTTTCAGTGTAAGCTGAGGTGGTGTAGTGAAGTATTTATATGTTTATTATTAGTAAATTACGTAAACCTAGGCAATTTCAGTTACATTTTCTATGATTACGTGGCTATTTAGTCTACTTAGAACATCAGGTTCTACTGTCTACTGACATGATCAAAAATGCTTCTAAATTTTTAGGCAGTGTTTGGGAGTCTATTTTTGATAATATTTAAGTTAGTAATACGAACTCCACCCTTTACTTGTGTATATTACAAAAATAGTAACAGTGAGTTTTCAATACACAAATGCTTTAAATTTATCTAAAGTAATTGTCTATAAACAACAGCAATAAACAATAAACGGGGTGTTTTTACATGTAATGCTATCTCCTATCTTCATAAAATATGTATTCTGACCACCCTGGGACTTATCAATGGAACCTTCTGATCGCAGTTTAATAAAAAAACAACCATTTAGAATTAAAGTAGTTAGTTTAAAGAAGTTACGGCAGCCCAATGGGATCTGACCTGGTGGACCAGTCCACACCTGCTCATTACACCCGGCCAGGATTCGATCCCCGACCTCATTCATCGACAAAATCAAATCAGACGAGATTGACGCCTTGGTTCACGCACCACCGGCGCGGGTAATCAGGCGTATCACTATTTTTTGCGATCGGTCAGGGGCGTTCGCCGCGCAGCTAAACTGGATTCTGGCGAGAGTGGTCGTATCCGCCCGATCAAGACGGGATCTACCACTTTTACATCCGCCCTTGAGAAAACTACTAATACCGTACTAGCTGGATTGAGATCTTAGTATTTCCTTTAGTTTTCCATGTTCTACTTTCTCTTTCTTTCCGGTGGTACCTTACACACCCGACAGCTTAGCTCGGTGATATAGTCGCTAAATTCTGAACTTCGGTGACCTAGTCTGATGTCAGCCCTATAATGTAAGAACGTTAGATTATGCCGGACGAAGATATGAACACACGTATTGAATTGTAGGACATTTGAAAGTCACAAACTTGTTTGCGTTATCTTCGGAATAGTTTACAGCTATTTTTAAAAAAATAAATAGGTTTTGATATAATCTATCAAAAACAACACCTGCTGATCACATAAATTGACGTATGAATATATTTTAGTGGGTTCAGTAATTGTGAATGTCAGATCTTGTTTTTATTACTAGAGTCCTACCGTAGTTATCGCGGTTATCAAGACTTTTACTTCCACATTTATTTTATTTGTATTAACAATTTAGCCAAAGCTTTTTAACTTATATTTTATAATTATCAGTCAAAAACTTACATTTTTACTTATTGATACTTTTGACACTAAAGTTATATCGGTAGGCCTGAAGAGGTTGTTTTAGAGGAAATGAATCCACATTAGCGATGTCAGAAAAAGGGGGAAACCATTGTGATAAATCATGGATGGAAAAACCACGCCAAGTGTAACGGACAGGCCGAGATTCGAATATTGACCTTCCTTGTCAATTTAGTTTGATGCGAACCTACCACCTTAACCTTGTAACCAATGATGCAGATGAAATCGTGATTTAAACTCCCCCCACTCAACCCTACAGTACAGCCATTCAAGATCGAAAGCTTATCTTCCGTGTCTTATTTCGTCAGTAAAACACACTTGAGTGTGTTCTACAAGGTAAAAGTCAGATTTTTTTTAAAAAGTTGTATGATTCATTTGTAGATAATTGTATGATTCATTTATGATAATGCTGGTTTCCGTCCTACCGTTCTTCCAGCACGCAAACAGACTGATTGACTGGCAGGAGTGGAAGGAATCGATTGGAAGGTGTTTTACCGACTGGCTTATAGAATAAAGAAGATTCCAACCCACCTCGGTGGCCGCGTGGTCTAACGCGCTACTCTTACAGTAGACTAGACTGCCAATGACGGAAAGATCGAGGTTCGAATCTGGTCGGGTGTACTGAGGGCGATTTTTCCCAAATTGGTTTTCCACTCTCCCTCCACGCAAATGCGGGACACTTCCTAATCCCCTACAATCATTAGCGTAATTATTACATAAGCGTAAAACCAAATGGGTAGTAAACGCGTTGCTAAAAATAAAATTTAAAAAGTTCCAAACAACTATTAGCTGCGGTGGGGTTTACAACGAGAGTTGTTATGTAACGATACGACATATCACACTTACAGCAAGTTAATAATATGCTTGACTCATTTGTTTACACTGGCCAGTGCTGCCTTGGGCCTACAAAAATACTATCACGTTTTATTACAAAGTTGTACACTCTATATAAAAAAAGTTAGCTCTGCGTTTCACTATCCATCCGGGCTATATACAATTAATTACACTAATTCGAGGAAAGTTAATTAGGATTTACGTGAAAGAAAGAGTGGAAAACATTGTTTTTAAATAAAAAAACTTAGTAGACTCGGTGGGATTCGAGCTTCCGATCTCTTAATCACCAGCAAATAAAAGTACAGTCTGATTTTCATAGGAAGCCCGTTGTTTAAACACGGTAACTCATGTTGCCACAGTGGCGGAAATAAAAATACTATAATTGTACTTTCATACTTCATCCGTTTAGTCAATAGTGTAAAGCTAAATTATACAGCAATGCATAGTTAAGTATTATTGAAAGCTTTGATAACTTTTACATGAACTATATAATAGTTAATACAGTTTTAGGATGCCAAATTTTAGTGTCTTTCAATCAATGTTGGTGGTCGGAAGTGAACTTCCTATTAAAGTCAGGGTTTATATGACTTGCCATTTAGCATGCCCACCTGTACGGCTATTAATAAAATGAAACCCACTTCAGTGGTAAAATGGTCTAAGGTATCACTCTCGCAATAAACCAGACTACCGATAATGGGGAGGTCGGGGGAGCCAACCCCTGTCGGGTGTACTGAAGATTTGTTCCCAAAATGGCTTTCCACTCTCCCTTCACGCAAATGCAGGTACACTTCCTCTAAACTCAATCTTACTCATCCTTAACACATTAGAATAATTGGTACATGTGTATAGTGTAACCCTAGAGGGCAGTATTACGCGGCCACAAAAAAAAACCAGTTTTTGTAGTACGCTCTAATGCCAGTGTTTAGTATAATAACGACTTATTCTAAGACTAACACAACAAACCTTAGCTGTTAATTTAGCACTAAGTAAACAGGAAACATAATTAATTTTCCTTCACAATTTTTTTATCGTAGAGAAAATTTGACCGGGAGGGAGTTTGAACGTCCAGAAGTTCGGTCATCTTATGTGTAGACTATTAGCCGTTCTGTTGGAAGATAACGTTGCCCAGGGTTCATCATAGGAGGTTGTTACACGTCGTACCCGCAATGAGATAATGTGATCACAGTTATTATTATTTTGTGTAGGCAGGGTGAATCTTAACCTAACTTAAGCCTAACCAACCAAACCCTGGGGATTATATTGGGGTTATTCCCCTGAAGGTAAAGATATCCAAGGTACCAACCGGGAATCGAACCCGGAACCGCTAGGCTCGTGGCCAGTTGGACTGACCACTACACCACGGGGCCGATTTCCTTCATGATGACACATTTTAAACTCTTACCGAGAAACGAAAACAGGATTGTTATTATTATTATTATTAATTAGGCATTCTTAGTGCTATTAGCAGTCTAAACTGATTTAAGGACACAAGATGAGCGATGTGATTTTTTTTTGTTAGGAAATCTCCTAGTAAATAATAAGTCGCCGTAATGATGAAAACAATAATTTTTGGTACGATCGGCAAGGGTCAGAGCTGGGCACGCCAGTGTAATTCACTGGAGCTGAGCCAATCATTTAATTTTCTAAGCAAAATAATTATAAAGCTCAAATGTACGCTTCGTTTAGCCTTTAAGGTAGCAAGCTGTCCTATTACACTATGGTGCAGCTTATAAGATAGGGCCATAGTGTATTCCATCGAGGTAGAACTGATATATTTCCGGGTAAAATAAGTGTACACTCCGTTTACACTGAAAGGTAGTAGCAGTCTTACCGTGACGTGGCTTATAAGATGTGACCATAGTGTTATCAGTCAGGTAAACTTGTTAACTTTCAGGTTAAACAGAGTACACATTATTAATCTTATTGTAATTTAAAGAGTTTCGGCGCTGATCCACAGTAGCAAATAGGTTGTTTAGTGTTTGCATTATGTATAGCTCCAACACAATCACAGGTAAACGATATTACCCGCACATATGGCAACACTGCCCTTGAAGGACTCTGCACGCAATGTTCTTATTGGAGACTTGTATTATAGTCACGGGACCAGTTCGAAGGGGGACCAACCAGATCGAATTGAGACCACTAAGGCAACACAATTTTAGCCGGTCGGATGTCAGTTTAATAGAAGAGTCGAAAAAATGGTTTCTTTGTAAGTCTGCACTCGACTTGAACCGAAGTGCCGATACGATCTACATCATCCTATTTAGTAACACGAAGATTTTGAAATAAAGTAAATTATTTTACCCAATTTTTTTAAAATAACATTTAATTTATTTTTTTAAATCACGTGCTTGGTTTTCAAATTTTCCTGTTTTTTTGTACTCTGAAAGGATATATTACTACTCTAGCGGGACCCATCAGGACACTTTTAACCTTGAATTAGAGTGTAAACACGTCTCGTCACTTGGTAGTTTATACACCGTTTATGCTAAGAAGGGAGAAACTGTGAGGCATAGTCCGAATGTCCAAATTGTCAATGTAAAAATACCTAGATGGTAAAAAATGTTATTCTCTCCTGATGTTTTTTTTATTAGGTAAAAGAGTGATTATATGTTTTTTTATAATTCATGTTGCACTCTAATCTTAATTGGTCACAAGACCTAAAAAAAAATTATTCTATGTTGTGGCTGCAAGTTATGAATGTTTTAAATTAATTAATTAATTGTTGCTTGTCAATAAAAAAACTAGCAATAAAATGTTATTATTTTTTAAATCCCTAAAATATGTTGTGACAATATACACGTGTCAACAATTCCAGAATGGTAAATGTGAGTAGTTTATAATTTTAAGTAATGTAAGGTGTCGCGCCTGCGCGCGCACACACACACACACATACACACACATATTCATTTATAAATTATAATTTCTGTGACGTTATATTGCTACCCCGCCAAATAGCTATTCGTTCCTTCATACCAAGAACGGTCTATATTTTTTTTCTCAATTATCGAAAACAGATATTGCCTCAGGCAGCCCATTAAGCTTAGGCTATGAAGAACCATACGTTGTTTTCGCTAAGAAGGGAGACTGTGAAACTATATACATCGTTTTCGCTAAGAATGGAGAACTAAACTTCTCAGGGAACCCCACTGGGTCAAAACACGGGGAGCAAAGACACAGCTCTTGGGTGTAAGCGCAAAATACCACTTACCAAATGGCATTTGGATTTAACGTCAGGCTCATCTATTCTGATTGGCCTGTTAGCAGTTAGGTTGAAGTTCTAAGTCCAGCCGGTGCACAGAGATATTTATTAAATGGTTTTCTACTCTCCTTTCACTCAAATTAGATTACATTTACTCTTAATTCTAGATTACGCATTTCTAAAACCTTATTGTGCGTAAGTGCGTAAACTATCATTAATGTAACTATATTTTTAATAATCTAAAATATCGGGTTAGGATTACACTGTTGATCACCAAAACTTGGCTACTTATTTTTAGACGTAATTCTTGATTTAACTATATTAACCATTGAGCCCAAACTGAAAAATTGTCAACTCTAGTATTAGTAAATTAATGTTTACTCTAATTTTTTTATAAAAAGGTTACCAACCTTTATAAACTGATGAAATCTGAAATTAGTTAAAAATAATAATCATAAGCTGAGTCTTATATTGAAAATTTTGGTTTTATAATAGGAATAGAAGAGTTGTCTTGAAAGATTGATAATAAATTTCAATTTTATAATTTCTACTTTAGCAAGAAATCTTATAATAGAAAATAAATATAAAATCTGCACTTAATAAATACAATAAAATTACAATATTATTTTAATTGTTTGGATAAAAATATCTTAAGTGGCACGCCATATTTTTTATAGGATGTGGTAGGCTATAAAATATTATCTTGATTGGTTGATATGGTTTTGACTCTCGGTGGAAATTTGTGGGTAAGACATAATTATTGTTATTCATATGTAGAAAATTTAAAGTAGTTATTTAATTACGACATACTGCGAACGTAGAGGAGCTCATTATTGTGGCTCTTTACAGATCGTAAAATGAACCAGAACTGACGACGGTGGCAAAAAATTTAGCATTAAAAAATAATCCAATAGTTTCACAGTAATAGCAGATAATATCCCAAATTTCAATCTTAGTGTTACAAAATGATAACATAAAATATTACAGCTAATACAACCCAATAATTTTAAAATGACGACTTAAAAAAACATTATTTTCTGATAATTTAAAAATGTCAACATCATATAGGCTACAAAAATAATCCGATAGTTTCAAAATGATTAAAAATAATATCACAATTTCTACCATTTGATAGGATTAATAACAAATACAATATTATGGTTTCAAATGAAAGACAATCTATTCTATATTATAGTCCAATAGCTTCAAAATGGTAGAAGAATAGAATATCACTACACTTATAATAGACAGTCTTAACGTAATGACAGAACATCTTATACATCTTTGGTAATTTGAAGTCTGACGCATTAGTTAATTTGCTATGGTGTCTTCTTACTCAATCAAGGGTCCAGGATTTGATTCTTGGAATGGCAAAACAATGTATTATTGGTGAATTGTAGGTTTTCCTTTCACAATGGTAAATTAATGGCCAGGGGCTGGATTTAAGCTAGTTTTTAAGTCATGTATTGATAGAATATGACGGTTGATAAAGTGCATGTTAAATACCTTAAATAATAATATAATTCGTTACTTTCAAAATACCAGTAGAAAATTTAACAACTCTAATAGCCTATTATTTCAAAATTACGATGGAAAAAAATCACAGGTATAGAGTGATAGTATAAAATATACGATATAAAATATAACACCAAGTATAATTCAATAATTTCAAGATTTCAACTTACACTATCACAACAAATATAATTTGATAATTTAAAAATGAAGAATGAATATACAACTCTCCTACAGTATCAAAATGATAATCGAAGATATCAAAACTCATATGACAAAAATATTTGATGGCATTATGACAGAAAATATCACACGACTTTGACTTTCGGTAATTACAAAATCACAATAGAGAATATCACAACAAATATAATCCGAAAGTTTCAAAATTAACACATAAACTAAATAATAGTTTCAAAATGACGATATAAAATATGAAAATAATTACAATTTGCAAATCTCATTGTATGCTTATAGTTTCAAAATGATGATATAAAATTTTAACTAATAACAATCCAATTGTTTAAAATTAATGACAAAAGTTCTCTTAATTTGTATAGTAAAGATATTTAAAATTAACGATATCAATCCCAAGTTATATAATCTAAGGGTTTAAAATGGCTAAGAGACAACATTAATATGTATCTGAACCAATATTTTATAAGTGACAAAACAAACTATTACAATTTAAACAATACATCATCAATGATTTTAAAATAGGGACACAAAATTTCCCAATCTATTTTATTTTATTGTTTCAAAATGATGATTATATTACAACAGGTTAATATCAGAATTTATAGATATCAATATATTTTCAAAGTAATTTCAAAAACCCTCAATATCTAAATAATACAATAGTTTATTAAAGTTTGTATAACAATATAGTTTATAAAATGACAAAAAAAAATCACGCCGTAAATATATAAATAGTTTTTAAATGATGACCGATAATATCTCATATTAAATATTTATATTGCTTCAAAGTTAGTAAAGAAATAAAATCACACTTCAGCTAATTCATAAGATAGTTTAAAATTAACGGGAAAAAGTATCGCTTATTTAAAAATGGAGACAGAAAAAAAAAAGCTTTGGAAAATAAATAGTTCAAAATTAAGACAGATAAATCCTATAATTTAAAAACCTCTTTCTCAAACGAAACAAATATACATTTGGCACGCGCCAGTTCCCCATATAGATTTTTCTCAACCAAAAATCAAACATCTCCCCATTAGAAACATAAAGTTTAATATTTTTAACATGGTGATATCAACAGTTGTTGAATATATGTGAAGAGCTTAAGGGCATTAGATTACAAACTTTTTTAATGAAGAGAAAAATAAGTCAATAAATTCCATGACACCATTGACAGACATTTAAGAATTCATTTTGAGTTCACCATGGGAGGAATATCAAATTTTAGGTTTCTACTGGAGAAATATTTGATTTCTGGTTACCTAAGACATGTTTTGATATTTTTAAAAAATGTAAAAATACTGTTCTTAACTATTGGTCTTGACACGCTCACCTTAATCTTCTATTGAGCATGTACTTACATTAACTTTACATTCTTAATTTAATAAACTTGTAGTTTTGAAAAGAGTAAACATTGCTCCCTGTATATTTTTTATTGTCACTACAGTCTTATTATTTCTCTTTCAATTTCAAGTTGAAATATCTATATTAATAAAAGCCTAAAGTTACATGTATGTATATATTATATATAATGTCTATGGAGTTTTAGTACATTATACTCAAACTTAAAGTGTTAATAAAACCTATCTAAATATCATGTTTGTTCTTTTTTTACTATAGTATAGACATATCCTTTCTACTAGGTTATAGACTGTTGCTGACATGATTTGACAGGAATGAACAGTTCTGGTTGTCTGAACAGAGTTTTAAAATTTATTTTCAAAAGTTACATGGGTTATGGTTATACAACAAGAAAGATTAATGATTGTGCTGAAAAGTTCAGTTGAGTTTGCCTTGGTAGTGACCATTGAAGGTTTGAAAGTTATATTTTTATCCAAATAATTACTTAGCGTAGATTCAAGACGCGGTTTTCTTTTAGACCTAGGTGTGTCGGCCTCAATCAGTAGAAATGTGTGTGCTATAGCGACTTTGGATTATGGGCCTATGTGTACCGTTCGCCATTATTAAACCTTCTATCCTCTACTAGAAGTAGTTAAAAATTTAATTCATTAGTATGCACACTTGAAAGCTTAAACCACGTTAAGTTAATAAAATATCATTATATAGGCCTATAAACTATAATGTCCTATTATTTCCATGACATCATCAATAGGAAAAACTAACTTACTAACAGCACAACAAAATGATCCCTAGTTTTTAAGCATACTATAAATTTGTACATAGACCTAAGTTAACTACCATTATTGTTTTGGTTATATCCATAATAGTCCGAACCAATTAGATAGTCAAAATACTTGGTCCAAGGTACGTGCACCAAGCAGTAGGCCGATAAATACAATATACTTACTTACTCGGGAACTCTAAAGTTTATTGCCAAGACCGACACCTATCCCTATCCTAAGCTAGTTCTATCCAGTTCACCTCACTACACCCTATTTATTTCAGGTCCACCCTCCCATATTTGGGTAGAGAACGCCTACACAGTATTTTGAGATAGTAAAAAAACACATCACCGAGCGGTGTCATAAATTAGATCTATATCTATCATAAAAAGATGTCAGCCATTAGAATATTCTAATTATTTCCGAAGATGAATAAAACCCCTCTTTAACATATTCATGGCTTCTTGATTAGGTACTACTGCTTGACACTTAGATTGTGTTTTATTTCCAAGACATTTGTTTGATATGACATGTTAGATTTCAACTATATAAACCAGACTTTGTTTGATAAGTTAGGTTTGATTTGTTTGTGTTTAATCATGTATTCGAGATATTTGTTTAATATACCAAGTTAATTTTGTTTGTGTGTTTAATAATGTGTTAGGTTAAAAAACGAACTTATAACTTTCCTTAACCAATGAGTTTATGTTAAAAGCAATAATTTTATACTCAAACTTAAAGCATTATTACCAGGGTCTAACTCTACTCTACTCTGGGGACAATACACCATTCCAACATCAGATGAGCTTTCTCTCTCTCAAGATCAAATTTGAGTTTTGGTTTAAGTTTTTACAAATTTATCTCACACAATTAAAAATATATTTATTTATTGGAATTTTAATTTACAAAAATATTTTTTACAAATACTTTAAATATTTATTCATACAAACATAGCTCACACCATGAAAAGTATACTTAGGATATTTATTTACACAAATCAAAGTTTTTACTAATTTACCTCACACAATTAAAAATATATTTATTTACACAAATCAAAGTTTTTTTTACCAATACTTTAAATATTTATTTATTGGAATTTATATTTACAAAAATATTTTTTACAAATACTTTAAATATTTATTCATACAAACATAGCTCACACCATGAAAAGTATACTTGTAATATTTATTTACACAAATCAATTTTTTTACAAATTTATCTCACGCAATTAAAAATGTATTTATTTACACGAATCAAAGTTGATGTTTACAAATACTTTAAATATGCATAAAATAAATCAATAAAAATTATGCTTGTTTTCATGCAGAAAAGAATCTCAAATCTTTGAAAAATTGTATGTTGGTGGAACTGTCTAGAGTGAAAGATGAGTATTCAGCCCGTCTAAAGGATCACCTTTAAGTCGTGGCGAGTGCGTTTACAAGGACTCTGATACCCAAACGGCAACGTATTATAATCATCGGTTATCCGCCGTTTGGTGTATACCGGCCGGTAGACTTTATTCTGCGAAACGGTACATACAGTCGCAAGATCTTTTCTTACAATTTTGTGCGGTATCTGTATGTATCTTTCCGCTGCCTGTTCGGTGACCATCGCTTTCAAAACGTCAGGATTAACGTCGTTCCGGTTGCCATAGTTTATGGTGATCCCGCGAACCTTGCACACCGTTTTTTGTTTTGGCTGGATTGCCACCGAGCGTCGGTGAAAGCGATGGTCACCGAACAGGCAGCGGAAAGATACATACAGATACCGCACAAAATTGTAAGAAAAGATCTTGCGACTGTATGTACCGTTTCGCAGAATAAAGTCTACCGGCCGGTATACACCAAACGGCGGATAACCGATGATTATAATACGTTGCCGTTTGGGTATCAGAGTCCTTGTAAACGCACTCGCCACGACTTAAAGGTGATCCTTTAGACGGGCTGAATACTCATCTTTCACTCTAGACAGTTCCACCAACATACAATTTTTCAAAGATTTGAGATTCTTTTCTGCATGAAAACAAGCATAATTTTTATTGATTTATTTTATGCATATTTAAAGTATTTGTAAACATCAACTTTGATTCGTGTAAATAAATACATTTTTAATTGCGTGAGATAAATTTGTAAAAAAATTGATTTGTGTAAATAAATATTACAAGTATACTTTTCATGGTGTGAGCTATGTTTGTATGAATAAATATTTAAAGTATTTGTAAAAAATATTTTTGTAAATATAAATTCCAATAAATAAATATTTAAAGTATTGGTAAAAAAAACTTTGATTTGTGTAAATAAATATATTTTTAATTGTGTGAGGTAAATTAGTAAAAACTTTGATTTGTGTAAATAAATATCCTAAGTATACTTTTCATGGTGTGAGCTATGTTTGTATGAATAAATATTTAAAGTATTTGTAAAAAATATTTTTGTAAATTAAAATTCCAATAAATAAATATATTTTTTAATTGTGTGAGATAAATTTGTAAAAACTTAAACCAAAACTCAAATTTGATCTTGAGAGAGAGAAAGCTCATCTGATGTTGGAATGGTGTATTGTCCCCAGAGTAGAGTAGAGTTAGACCCTGGTAATAATGCTTTAAGTTTGAGTATAAAATTATTGCTTTTAACATAAACTCATTGGTTAAGGAAAGTTATAAGTTCGTTTTTTAACCTAACACATTATTAAACACACAAACAAAATTAACTTGGTATATTAAACAAATATCTCGAATACATGATTAAACACAAACAAATCAAACCTAACTTATCAAACAAAGTCTGGTTTATATAGTTGAAATCTAACATGTCATATCAAACAAATGTCTTGGAAATAAAACACAATCTAAGTGTCAAGCAGTAGTACCTAATCAAGAAGCCATGAATATGTTAAAGAGGGGTTTTATTCATCTTCGGAAATAATTAGAATATTCTAATGGCTGACATCTTTTTATGATAGATATAGATCTAATTTATGACACCGCTCGGTGATGTGTTTTTTTACTATCTCAAAATACTGTGTAGGCGTTCTCTACCCAAATATGGGAGGGTGGACCTGAAATAAATAGGGTGTAGTGAGGTGAACTGGATAGAACTAGCTTAGGATAGGGATAGGTGTCGGTCTTGGCAATAAACTTTAGAGTTCCCGAGTAAGTAAGTATATTGTATTTATCGGCCTACTGCTTGGTGCACGTACCTTGGACCAAGTATTTTGACTATCTAATTGGTTCGGACTATTATGGATATAACCAAAACAATAATGGTAGTTAACTTAGGTCTATGTACAAATTTATAGTATGCTTAAAAAACTAGGGATCATTTTGTTGTGCTGTTAGTAAGTTAGTTTTTCCTATTGATGATGTCATGGAAATAATAGGACATTATAGTTGATAGGCCTATATAATGATATTTTATTAACTTAACATGGTTTAAGCTTTCAAGTGTGCATACTAATGAATTAAATTTTTAACTACTTCTAGTAGAGGATAGAAGGTTTAATAATGGCGAACGGTACACATAGGCCCATAATCCAAAGTCGCTATAGCACACACATTTCTACTGATTGAGGCCGACACACCTAGGTCTAAAAGAAAACCGCGTCTTGAATCTACGCTAAGTAATTATTTGGATAAAAATATAACTTTCAAACCTTCAATGGTCACTACCAAGGCAAACTCAACTGAACTTTTCAGCACAATCATTAATCTTTCTTGTTGTATAACCATAACCCATGTAACTTTTGAAAATAAATTTTAAAACTCTGTTCAGACAACCAGAACTGTTCATTCCTGTCAAATCATGTCAGCAACAGTCTATAACCTAGTAGAAAGGATATGTCTATACTATAGTAAAAAAAGAACAAACATGATATTTAGATAGGTTTTATTAACACTTTAAGTTTGAGTATAATGTACTAAAACTCCATAGACATTATATATAATATATACATACATGTAACTTTAGGCTTTTATTAATATAGATATTTCAACTTGAAATTGAAAGAGAAATAATAATAAGACTGTAGTGACAATAAAAAAATATACAGGGAGCAATGTTTACTCTTTTCAAAACTACAAGTTTATTAAATTAAGAATGTAAAGTTAATGTAAGTACATGCTCAATAGAAGATTAAGGTGAGCGTGTCAAGACCAATAGTTAAGAACAGTATTTTTACATTTTTTAAAAATATCAAAACATGTCTTAGGTAACCAGAAATCAAAATTTCTCCAGTAGAAACCTAAAATTTGATATTCCTCCCATGGTGAACTCAAAATGAATTCTTAAATGTCTGTCAATGGTGTCATGGAATTTATTGACTTATTTTTCTCTTCATTAAAAAAGTTTGTAATCTAATGCCCTTAAGCTCTTCACATATATTCAACAACTGTTGATATCACCATGTAAAAATATTAAACTTTATGTTTCTAATGGGGAGATGTTTGATTTTTGGTTGAGAAAAATCTATATGGGGAACTGGCGCGTGCCAAATGTATATTTGTTTCGTTTGAGAAAGAGGTTTTTAAATTATAGGATTTATCTGTCTTAATTTTGAACTATTTATTTTCCAAAGCTTTTTTTTTTCTGTCTCCATTTTTAAATAAGCGATACTTTTTCCCGTTAATTTTAAACTATCTTATTAATTAGCTGAAGTGTGATTTTATTTCTTTACTAACTTTGAAGCAATATAAATATTTAATATGAGATATTATCGGTCATCATTTAAAAACTATTTATTTATTTACGGCATGATTTTTTTTTGTCATTTTATAAACTATATTGTTATACAAACTTTAATAAACTATTGTATTATTTAGATATTGAGGTTTTTTTAAATTACTTTGAAAATATATTGATATCTATAAATTCTGATATTAACCTGTTGTAATATAATCATCATTTTGAAACAATAAAATAAAATAGATTGGGAAATTTTGTGTCCCTATTTTAAAATCATTGATGATGTATTGTTTAAATTGTAATAGTTTGTTTTGTCACTTATAAAATATTTGTTAGATACATATTAATGTTGTCTCTTAGCCATTTTAAACCCTTAGATTATATAACTTGGGATTGTTACGTTAATTTTAAACATCTTAACTATACAAATTAAGAGAACTTTTGTCATTAATTTTAAACAATTGGATTTTATTAGTTAAAATTTTATATCATCATTTTGAAACTATAAGCATACAATGAGATTTGCAAATTGTAATTATTTTCCTATTTTATATCGTCATTTTGAAACTATTATTTAGTTTATGTGTTAATTTTGAAACTTTCGGATTATATTTGTTGTGATATTCTCTATTGTGATTTTGTAATTACCGAAAGTCAAAGTCGTGTGATATTTTCTGTCATAATGCCATCAAATATTTTTGTCATAAGAGTTTTGATATCTTCGATTATCATTTTGATACTGTAGGAGAGTTGTATATTCATTCTTCATTTTTAAATTATCAAATTATATTTGTTGTGATAGTGTAAGTTGTAATCTTGAAATTATTGAATTATACTTGGTGTGATATTTTATATCGTATATTTTATACTATCACTCTATACCTGTGATTTTTTTCCATCGTAATTTTGAAATAATAGGCTATTAGAGTTGTTAAATTTTCTACTGGTATTTTGAAAGTAACGAATTATATTATTATTTAAGGTATTTAACATGCACTTTATCAACCGTCATTTCTATCAATACATGACTTAAAAACTAGCTTAAATCCAGCCCCTGGCCATTAATTTACCATTGTGAAAGGAAAACCTACAATTCACCAATAATACATTGTTTTGCCATTCCAAGAATCAAATCCTGGACCCTTGATTGAGTAAGAAGACACCATAGCAAATTAACTAATGCGTCAGACTTCAAATTACCAAAGATGTATAAGATGTTCTGTCATTACGTTAAGACTGTCTATTATAAGTGTAGTGATATTCTATTCTTCTACCATTTTGAAGCTATTGGACTATAATATAGAATAGATTGTCTTTCATTTGAAACCATAATATTGTATTTGTTATTAATCCTATCAAATGGTAGAAATTGTGATATTATTTTTAATCATTTTGAAACTATCGGATTATTTTTGTAGCCTATATGATGTTGACATTTTTAAATTATCAGAAAATAATGTTTTTTAAGTCGTCATTTTAAAATTATTGGGTTGTATTAGCTGTAATATTTTATGTTATCATTTTGTAACACTAAGATTGAAATTTGGGATATTATCTGCTATTACTGTGAAACTATTGGATTATTTTTTAATGCTAAATTTTTTGCCACCGTCGTCAGTTCTGGTTCATTTTACGATCTGTAAAGAGCCACAATAATGAGCTCCTCTACGTTCGCAGTATGTCGTAATTAAATAACTACTTTAAATTTTCTACATATGAATAACAATAATTATGTCTTACCCACAAATTTCCACCGAGAGTCAAAACCATATCAACCAATCAAGATAATATTTTATAGCCTACCACATCCTATAAAAAATATGGCGTGCCACTTAAGATATTTTTATCCAAACAATTAAAATAATATTGTAATTTTATTGTATTTATTAAGTGCAGATTTTATATTTATTTTCTATTATAAGATTTCTTGCTAAAGTAGAAATTATAAAATTGAAATTTATTATCAATCTTTCAAGACAACTCTTCTATTCCTATTATAAAACCAAAATTTTCAATATAAGACTCAGCTTATGATTATTATTTTTAACTAATTTCAGATTTCATCAGTTTATAAAGGTTGGTAACCTTTTTATAAAAAAATTAGAGTAAACATTAATTTACTAATACTAGAGTTGACAATTTTTCAGTTTGGGCTCAATGGTTAATATAGTTAAATCAAGAATTACGTCTAAAAATAAGTAGCCAAGTTTTGGTGATCAACAGTGTAATCCTAACCCGATATTTTAGATTATTAAAAATATAGTTACATTAATGATAGTTTACGCACTTACGCACAATAAGGTTTTAGAAATGCGTAATCTAGAATTAAGAGTAAATGTAATCTAATTTGAGTGAAAGGAGAGTAGAAAACCATTTAATAAATATCTCTGTGCACCGGCTGGACTTAGAACTTCAACCTAACTGCTAACAGGCCAATCAGAATAGATGAGCCTGACGTTAAATCCAAATGCCATTTGGTAAGTGGTATTTTGCGCTTACACCCAAGAGCTGTGTCTTTGCTCCCCGTGTTTTGACCCAGTGGGGTTCCCTGAGAAGTTTAGTTCTCCATTCTTAGCGAAAACGATGTATATAGTTTCACAGTCTCCCTTCTTAGCGAAAACAACGTATGGTTCTTCATAGCCTAAGCTTAATGGGCTGCCTGAGGCAATATCTGTTTTCGATAATTGAGAAAAAAAATATAGACCGTTCTTGGTATGAAGGAACGAATAGCTATTTGGCGGGGTAGCAATATAACGTCACAGAAATTATAATTTATAAATGAATATGTGTGTGTATGTGTGTGTGTGTGTGCGCGCGCAGGCGCGACACCTTACATTACTTAAAATTATAAACTACTCACATTTACCATTCTGGAATTGTTGACACGTGTATATTGTCACAACATATTTTAGGGATTTAAAAAATAATAACATTTTATTGCTAGTTTTTTTATTGACAAGCAACAATTAATTAATTAATTTAAAACATTCATAACTTGCAGCCACAACATAGAATAATTTTTTTTTAGGTCTTGTGACCAATTAAGATTAGAGTGCAACATGAATTATAAAAAAACATATAATCACTCTTTTACCTAATAAAAAAAACATCAGGAGAGAATAACATTTTTTTACCATCTAGGTATTTTTACATTGACAATTTGGACATTCGGACTATGCCTCACAGTTTCTCCCTTCTTAGCATAAACGGTGTATAAACTACCAAGTGACGAGACGTGTTTACACTCTAATTCAAGGTTAAAAGTGTCCTGATGGGTCCCGCTAGAGTAGTTATATTATAATATTTTGGCGGCAAAAACCTTTAAGAAGATACAAACTTATTTTTAGTGGCCAGCTATGATACATTTGGTCATATGTAAGTGTTAATTTTATAGGTAAGGGATAATTCATCTCAAAAGTGACTGCTACATGTCACATGACTTGACCTACGAATACGTTAAAATATATATAGTACGTAGTCTAAGTTTCTATCCGCTGAAAAATGAATGGTAAATAAATACACCACTAGATATATACATAGTTATATTTTTTATAATTGTTTAAGGTTTCAGATTTTCGCGCACCTATTGAAAGTTTCTTCTACAATTGGGCCAAATTTCTGGTTTTAAATTAAAGTCTTCTGGACATAAACACGTAAGTTGTATAGCGTATGCATTAGAAATATATTAATATATATAGCTTACATATTATCTGTTCCCGGCTCAAAATGGCACATGGGGAAAAAAGAAAAACCTTGGCCAAGTTTTTTTTTTCTTTTAACGACAAAGATATATATTGTATCGCTAGTTATGAAAGCGGACGAAGCCGTGTAATAAGTGACTTGTCCTCCACACATGTTGATAAGCCCCCCGCGGGGGGCCCGTACACATGACAAGAACATAAGTACCTTCATGTGGTTGATAAAAATACAACGCCTCGTATTGGTCCGTCTTCAGATAGGAGACAAGTTTGCACTTTGCGAGTATGTCAATGTTGAGCCACTTTGACTGTCACCGCGGGGAGGGAGGGGGAGTGAGTCAACTCGGAAAATTACGCCAGTCTCGTTTGGTTTGCCGGTGAGAGGAAGGTCACGGTCCAAATCTTGGCCAGGTATCCTCGAAGGTGGTTTTTTACCCGATGGTTTCCCACTCTCCCCCCACGCAAACGCGGTTTCTCTAAGGTAATTTACCTGAATTTGTGTGGAAGAAAAGTGGAAAACCACCCTCAGTAGACCCAACCGGGACTCAAACCCCGATCTATCCGCCTTCATCAGGACAGTCTAACACAAGAGTGACGCTTTAGACTCAAACATTGTTGATTTTAGGCTCAAACGAAGAAACATACTTTTATGCAATTAATCTTTACCTATTTTGGTGGTCCAAGGGCCTAAGAAGTCACACTCACAATATTGTAGACTGGACTGCCGATAACGAGAAAAACAGGGTTCAAATCCCGTTTAGGTGTATTTCAATAAATGGTTTTCCACTCTCCCTCCACGCAAATGAGGGTACACTTCCTCAAAGTTCAACCTTATTCATCCATAGATAATTAGCGTAATTAGTACATATGCATATAGCCTTTATAGCCTTAACTGTTAGTAAGAAGCAGTGCTAAAAAGTGCAAATAAAAATATTATGTATTACAACATCATTTTCGCTCTAAAGTACTCTTGAATGGATTATAGCACTGTACTTGACACAATGTGCGAGCCTAATTAGTATGCACCAATCAATTAGTGACCATTACCGAAACAAAGATGAACCTGTTACTAAACTTTGAAAGTCTTGTGCCAATTATTACAATTATTGGATCTTACAAGGGCTAACACTATCCATTTTAATTTGATAGCAACAAAACCATAACAGTTTCTACGTCGAATTATTTGAGTTTTGTTGGATTTTTTAATAAAATATTATAATATGGTCCAAATAATGATTGCTTCATTTAGGGGTTCCAAACTTTAGAACTTCCCCCCCCCTCCTTCCCACTTTTCAACAAAACGGACAAGTACAGGTAAGTTTGCATTAATTAATGCCTAAAAGTGGGCACTCAATGCATAGGATACTTACGCAATAATTTTTTTTATAACAGCCTTATTTTTAACTCAAAATCCATACAAAATGATGAAAGATTAAAAAAAATCATTTTCAAAATATGTAAGCTAGTCTTATTACTATACTATAGTAGCTAGTCTAATTTACATACATTTTATTTTACTAGATTAATTATTCTATCAAAATAACCCTTTGGATCAGGCACTTCGTTAATAAATATTAACATTATTTTTTTTTCATCATGTTTTATCTAATAATAATTATGTGAATGGTTTGTTAAATTTATTTCACTATAATAATTAATAAATAAAATAAGAAATTTTAAAATTTAAATACAAATATTTAAAGTACGACTAATAAAACCCAACCCCTACTTGGTGTCAGACTGAACGTTAATACCAGTTTTCTGGACCGGAGCAGCTACATTTTCATTCAATTAGCACCTCATTTTGTCCTGACAGGGCTAAGTTGACCCCGTCCCAGACTCACCACCGTACAAACAAATTTGGAAGCGCCAAGGATCCAACCCGTAACTTTTGTAGACACGACTAAGAGAAACATATTTTCATGATTTTATATCCCCCTCGTTCCCTCCGCGCAAGGAATCGTAAGATCTTCCGTTCTCCCTCCCCCTCTTTCTAACGATTTGGTAAATTAGGTCATTTTTATCGTTTAGTTATTTTTAGACATAAGTATTGGAAATAAAGCGAGCTCTAAGATATTTTAGAATACTTTTATCGCAGTAAGTAAATGAGATATGAGTGAAATTTTATTATAAATAACGTTTATTTATTTTCTGACAAAATAAATAAATATATATATTTTTAAATATTTTGTCTCACCATAAACATTGATGAGAACATTACGTAAGAAAATACTGAAACCCCTCCACCTCCAAACCCTCGCGTGATTTAAGGACGGCCCCTAACCACTCCAAGGTCTAACCTGTGACCCGCCTCGGTGGCGTAGTTGGCTAACGCGCTAGTCGTGTTGAGCTCGAACGCCGAGGACGGGGAGATCGAGGTTCGAATCTCGGTCGGGTGAACTGGGGGTGGTTTTTTCCTAAATGGTTTTCCACTCTCCCTCCACGCAAATGCGGGTTCACTTCCTCTAAATTCAACCCTCCGAATTCCTAATCCATTAGAGTAATTAGTACTTAGGCGTATAACCCGAATGGGTAGTAAGACGCGGTGCTAAATATCTAACCTGTGCCCGACTCGGTCACTGGACTTGGCCAGTGTTGAACCTAAGCCGATGCGTGTATTGCCAAAGTACGTTTTTAGCAGCAACATTGTCACCTATATTTCACAACACGACGAGTAGAAGAGGGTCTTAAATTAGCTCCCGCGGCCCCTGTCTCGTAAGACACGCATGGTCTGGACGGGTGCGTGCACTCATTCACTTCCATCTCACGCACCCCAGCTGTCTTGGCAGACCGGGCTTGTGGCGTCGCACGCACCCACAGCTGACCGGACAGACGGGTACACTCACATCCGAAAACATACCGACAAAAAAACAAAGCTAATCTACATAAAGTTGAATTTTAACTAAATGCACCCGCATTAGTGTAGAGAAGGGACGGAAAACCCACCGAGGTACTTCGCATGTGGAAACTTACCCCCTCCCCCGAGTTTTCCCGGCCGTAATTCGAGCCTCGATCCCCCCAGATATAAGACAGGAACGTTTTTTTGTTTGTTATGGGAGTATAAAGGGTCTAACACCGGCGAATTTTGGAATATTGTATGTCTCTTGAACTATTTAGAGAATGTTTTCATGATAGAGACAGTGCCTAATAGTTAAATCAGTTTTCCTACAAAGTTAATAATATAGTTATAATTTACACAAATATATAGCTTATAATTATAAACCAGTTAGTCGGTCATTATTTTACTCTTTCACATAATAATGAGTGTTTATTGTGGTCCCTTATACTTAGCACCTGGCACAGTTTGAGAACCACAGTCCGAGGCCTTTAATGGGGTACAATGTATTCATGTACTCTTCTGTTCTTACGCCACTGTACCCACATCAACAGCGATCAAGTGCAATAAAAGTCTTAACGACTTAGAGCACTCGGTCACACACTGCACTAGATTGAATATTACTTCTTCCTCCCTGAAAACCTGCTCGTGTGCGTGTACCAGTTTATTAGAACGTAACTGTACATGGCACACAAGCTCCTGGCCATTCTATAGATAACTTTTTTTTTCTTCCAACCTACGCGGCAGTAAAAATTGTGTAGAAATACTTTTGTGTAAAAAAAAAGAAGGCGAAATTTAGGATAGATTTTAGAATGAATATATTTAAATAAACATTAATAGTTGATTTGTAAATATAAATATTTCTTAGTCAGGAATAATGAGCAATTTTCCAAACCTATAACATATAAAATAAGAAATGTTTTAATGACACGTTACGGTGGAAATTTACTACTTTAATTTAGTTAACGATCAAGAAGCCAACCATTAGAAGATCCATCGTGTTCAACTGACACGCTCGGCTAGCTTTCAACTAAATTCAGGCTGGTTGCACTGGAATAGTTTTACACATGGTACTTTCCATTCAATCTTAGAGCAAATTCCAACAACTTAACTTGAACTTTATCTCTCATCTTGTGTCCTTAAATTAGTAACCTAAGGGGCCATCCTTAAAATTACGTAAGACTTTTATTAATGATTTTTAACCACCTCCCCTACACACACACACACACACACACACGCACACTATCTTACATTTATTTTTTACGATTTGGGTGGATTAGATTAATATTTAAGCGAGTGAGAATTTTTTAATTACATTATGTAAATGGAATATATAAGTGATATTTTATAAGTAATATATTTATTTTCTAATAAAAATAAATACATTTTCACTCACCATAAACAGCGAATACCTTATGTAAGATGTATTCTGATTCCCCCCCCCCCCCCCCCCCACGCGCGCGTACATACACACACACACACACACACAACTAAACCCTCACGTAATTTAAGGACAATCCCTATGTAAATGGTAGCTCGTACCGATGGGTACGCGAACAAAAGGGCACGAGTCTCGTTTAGTCTGGTTTACCTATGACAGAGAGATCGGAGTTCAAATATTGAGGGAGCCTCCACCCCCGCTTAAAATGCGGCTACATTTCCAATAAATTCAACATTACTAATCCTTACCTAATTAGTGTGAATATGCGGGTAGCCCGGATGGGTAGTTAAACAATCACGGGGGAAAAAAAAATACAAAATAAAACTAGAAACGTCCGCCCTGGAATAAAGTACCTTTGTAGGCTATCATTTGTACAATCGGCCGGGTGTTGAACTTCCGGGATAGTCAGTGAGTGCTAGCATTGTTTTACTAGAGCCCAGTATTTAGTACTGCGTGAGTGTTTGTGTAAGTGCAGGAGGGAGAATCACATAAAGCACAATCACAATGGCGCAATGGCCTGATTTGAGTTTTTATTTCTCAATTTTCATACAAAATAATGTAGAAATGAGTCGATTCAATGCGATACAAATAGGTGTGGATCAATATGGAAAAAAAAAAGTAACGAGCCAATGACATAGCATAAAATTAATTGCGACGAAACACTACCAACTATTTTTTTTCTGAAAAAAAAAAGCTATTTAAAATAGAACAAATGCAAGCGAGATATTCCAAGTTTAATTTTTACCAAGGACATTAACACAACACAAATTAGGTACCAAATTAGTTCCAGCAATAACAGCGATTCCATTTCTATTTTCACCCCCACGTATCAATTACAGCGCTAGTAGTCGGAGTGTGAGTGTGAGAAGAGAATTGAGATCGTTTGGTTGAATCCGTCACCAAGCGTTACACCAGATATGTTAGTACTTCAATATTAGAACCAGACCCTTAACTAATACACCCCCTTCGTCTTGGATTCAATGATCTGAACATTTTCCATTGCATTATTTGTTTGATAATCAAATAGCCAAAGCTATTATATTAGTTTTAATGAGGATTTACTCACATCTAGATATCATGGGTAGAGAATTGGCGTACTAAGCCAAAGGTCCCAGGTTCGATTCCCGTGTCCTGGCGTCATTTTTCAACTTTCAAGATATGATTATTGTTTGGATTAAGTATTTGCCAACACATTTTGCCCCATCCCACCACTCGTCCCCCAACACATTATTTGATGGCTTTATGTGACACCTCCCCCCAATACAAACCATTCACCTACTTTGTTAGCCGAAAGCCGCCACTTTGGATTGTTTTAATCTTTAGATACGCCAACCGCCTCGGTCAGAAAGAAAGTATCACTCGCCGTCAAGACACACGATTTAAAGTAAATGATCTGTGTCGTTTTCTGGAACTACTTCTCTATTATGTCTAAGCGTATACTCCCTTTCGACCTTCACCTTCAACCACCCTTTGTAATGTCAATAAGAAAGAGAGGAAAGAAAACTACGTAGCTTCTTATCTCAAGGTAAAGAAAAAAGAAAGCTAGCTACTAGTTCTCGAATATTAAAAAAATATTATTTGTGAGCCTATCAAAAAACCACCGTTATTGTTAGAGGAAGGCTAGCACTAGAACCCTTTTTTTACCAAGCCTGGTCTTATGGCTCCGCAAATATGCTTAACAATTCGTTGAAAATGAGCTAATGTCACATTTTCCTAAAAAAAATTATATTAATACTCAAAATATAGAATTGTTAAGGGAAAAAAACCCTGTTGGAATCTTTCGACTTTATTTTGGCATGAGCCATATTTTGAAATAACGCTTCGTAGAATTAAATAACGAGTTAGAGCTGAACGTTTGCGCGGCGATTTCTCACCTACCGAGACGGTCTCCTTAACAGTATGTTCCTTGTCTGGTAGCGAATACGCTTGCACCTGGTACGACATGCAAGCCACATGTCTTGTAAGCGCATAAAGAGGATGTGTGAGAAAGAGCAGTCAGTGATGATAACATGACATATTTTCACCTGCCTGCAACACGCCGATGTCTACAGTTTGATTTCAGGAAGCTACTTTTTTTACAGTTATAAAGTTAATTGTTTTTTCCTATGGCCTATATTTGTAGCTGTCACTATGGATATAAATAGTTAATTCTTATAAAATAATGCTAATTATATATTAAAATGCTATTTTATATTGACCGAAAACAAATGTTTGTATTTTCTATCATTTTCTTCGTACCAGAATATTATGAGCCGTGACCGAGCTCGTTTTGGGTGCAGGACAGAATTTTGAATTTTTTTTAACATTTCATTCTTTTGTTGGGTAGACATTTGGGATCTTGATTGGCCAATTGTTCTTATAGAATAAATATTCTTAGGGATATTATCTAATTTTTATTTGAAGTTTAAATTATGTATTAGTGAAAACTTAGTAGACCTCAATAAAAAAGTTAAAGTTGGTTTTATAATCATGATATTGTTGAAGTTCCCCGACAAAGTTTATTTTAAAACAAATGTTTATTAATAAAGAAAGTACAGCATGTTTTATAACAACAAATATATAACATGTTTGAAAAAATAATTTAAAACTCACTTGAATTCGCTTTCCGAGATAGTAGAAAATCCGTATTATATGACTTATGAGAATGGTAGCAGTGTTAATAGAATGTTTCGCCTTCCATTCATGTTCAACAAACCTTTTTACAAATCGTGATATTATTAAATTCAAAAATTGCATGTATAATTAGGATTCCAACCCAGTAATTTTAGTCGCTAAGCTTAAATGCTCTGGCAATGATAACATTTAATAAAAGGTTTGATAAAAATGTTTCTGACAATCTTCTTTCAAAACTAAAGAAAATAATTTACCCGAACACGTGAAAGTGTCGGCTAAATTTTGTTACAGTAGGTGGAAAATTATCTTTTGTACAAATTTAGTCGTACTCTGAGGTACACTTTGCTTACCTGAAAGGAAGCAGCCTTTTTTTTAAGGATTACACTATGACCCTTCTTATAGCTAAATGTACCATAGTGGAATAATGCAAGGTAAGCTTGCTTTTAATATGCATATATAACTAACTACGCTAATAGGTCAGGGATGAAGAGTGAAAAACCATCAAGGAGCAATCCCCTCAGTATACCCGACCGAGATTCGAATCTTGATTTCCCGCCGTCGGCAGTCTAGTATATTGCAAGAATGACGGATATATAGGGCTTATACCTTGCGGCCACCGTAGTGGGTGTAAAGTAAGCTTACTATCTTTCAGGATTAACGAAGGGCACACGTTTCAATTAGATTAAATATATTTGAAAATGAGGACCCCTAATTTTGAAACGTTCGAGTAGCGATTCGCTAGCGAATTTATATAATCTCACACACAATCTCGCAAACCCCTAATTTTGAAACGTATACGCCGCGAAAATTGACGTCACACGATCGAATAGCTAGCGGATTCTACTCGCCAGCCTCTCACCGTGCGAGACAGGCTTTGTCTGTCGAGTAGAGCATAAAATAACAAAATGGATGCCGTCCCCCTCTTCGGTTGCAACCTTCTGAGAGTGATTGTGTTGAAATAAACCTACCATTGTATAAAATAGATTTACAGAAGAAAAAAAATATGATTGCTTTGTACACTTTATTCAATCCTTCAATAAAAATATTTGTCTATGTGAAAATATAATAATATATATATTTTTTTAATTTATTCAAGCGTCAATTTGGCTGAGTCGGTAGAGTGAGTGAAATTCTCATAATCTAGAGTTCGCGTGTTAAAATCCTGTCATCTCCAATTTTTTTTTATCAGACTGAAAAAAACCCTTAGTAAGCATATAGTTTGTTTTAAATATTTTTTATAGAAGTATACAAGGTATTTGAGCACGTAGACTACCATAATATTCTTCTTTAAAAATAATTTAACAAGGTAGTACATTAAAAACAGTCCATTAATTTTTAAATTCTGTATGTAGGTGAATATTTAAAAATTAAATTAATGGATTTTATGAAATAAAAATGTACACATTTAAAAATAAGTCTAAGTAAGCTAATTATTATTCGCAAAGTAAAAACCTTTAGAGCATATTTATGTTTTAAAAATAGTTGCGAAAATAAAATAATATTTTACTGAATTCTAATTATTAACAAGTGATTTAAATTCAGACAAAAAAATTAAAATAATTGACTCGAGTTGGGATATATCCCGTGAACTTTTGAGTTATAGACAAGCACGCTACCAAGTAATCTAAAGTGTATATTGAGCGGATGGACGGTTTAACTTCTACTCATATAACCTGAGAACATTTTGAGACAACAAACTTGGATGCAAACAACTGGAAGATGGTTTCCTAATAAAACCAAACAAATCGTTTTACATGATGCACTTAATACAATAATAGTGTTTACTTTCAGTTACGTATCGTGTACGATGGCGCATTGTGGCATCCCATCGGCTCAATCCTTTGGCACGTCATGGTTTTATAGTGTTGTCAGATTGAAAACTCACTGGCAAGAGAAACAACGCTACACAAACTCGCACGACAGTAAAAACCTTTCAAAATTAGCTATGTTTTGGTACAGCCTTCAATTTGCGAGCTCATGAGTTGCGTATTTGCTCGCTAGCGAATATTTTCGAGAGTTTCAAAATTAGGGGTCCTGTACACGAGAATCGAATCCGCCAATGTTCCATCAATGGACTATCCAATAATTGTCCTGTCAATTGTTCCGTACTCAGATTCATTCTTTACTCACAGATAGAATTTGTGACGGACGTGTGAAAAATCAGAAATCGCCAGGAGTGTCGTTGCGGCTGAGAGGCTGTGAACTAGACTACAAATTACCCCCGATGAGTGTGAAAAACACGTGCTTAAGCTCCTATTTCCTGTATAGCGCGCATTCCATGTCATAGTCGAGTCTCTTGCCAAGATTTCTTGGTTCTGGTATTTCCTTTTCTTGAAATAAACTTTATGTGTATTTCGATAAAAGTATTATTTGCAAAAGATTTAGTGATATTTGCTTATAATAGTTAGAATACTTGAACATTATAACAGTTGCACTTTTATAGTGAAATCAAAGTAAGTAGATAAGTTAAGAAGAAATATAACTTTTTTTGCTCATAATATTGACAAAATAAAATACTTTTATAAACATTGATCCGATTTGTCAAAAGTGAAAGTTGTAAGATATGATTTGGAGTATGAAGATATAAAAGTAGGCTCTAACTTTAGTAACTTTGGTAAGTGTCTTTTACTCCCCCCACTATAGTCGGTTCATCAGAGTGAGCTCCTCAACTGGCAGTTAGTAAATTACTAAATATAATTCCATATATTCCACGTCAAGTTTTGTATTATGAAGCCTTCAATTTTAACAGATTCAAGAAAAAAAAAACTCAATACGTTTTATCAATGTGTTTTAACACAAAGTTAACTAACCAATTAATTTTGTAAAAATAGATTAGACCAAATAGTAAGTAACAGGCAGGCGATTTAAGTCAGGCACTCCGTATAAGTATCAGACAGTTCTCATGCTGTCCCGGCCATTCTGAATATGATTTAAATGAAGGACGTTGCCTACTTGTGATGTCACAGTAGGCCAAAATAGGGTTTCCCATGTTAATGAATCTATACTTTATTCAGAGAGTTTTAAAGATTTAACGTTGAGACAAAAACTATAAATTCTTAAAGAATTCTAAAAATAGTCCTACAGTGTCACAGAATTATAATTTTTATCTTGAAATATTTTTTTTTGTGAACGTACTTTTTATAAATTCTTTAAAACTTAGGCTATAAGTTTTTATTCCATAATGTTGATTAAAAAAAAGGTATGTTGTAGCACATGTCTATCTAGAAGAGGAAACAAGGAAAGGGTAATTTTAAAAAGCAAGTCAATGTTTTCAAGGCGCAAATAATATGGCGACTGTGTAAGCTCGTCAGAGGAATAGGGGAAGTGTTATCAGCAGATAAACGAGAGGCCTTGCAGGATGAACTGCTTACTTTATCACTACTGTTTCTATTTCTTACATTGGTGTCTTAAGTGTGATAGTGCTTAGACTGCTTAGGTGCGTCAAGTTAAGATGCAACCCGCTTCGCAAAATATATTTGAAATCTCCAAGAAGGTAACGTCGTGAATACTTCATTTTTTACCCTTTCCCTCCCAACCAGTTTTAGTGGGAACACGGATTAAAGTGTCAGGTTCATCTGGCCTGGTTGGCTGGAATGGGGAGATTGGTGTTCGAATCCCGGGCGTCTATGTATTTTTCAAACAGTCTTCCACTGTTTATCCAAGCAAATTTGAGTGCATTTCCTTTAAGTTTTACCTTCCTTATTCCTAACCCATTAGTGTACATTTTCGTATAGCTCAGAGAGATAATAATATGACGTGTTACACACACATTCCCCCAACTAACGCACACCCTTTTCAGTTATTTGATTACCCGCTTCACTCTCGCAATAGACTAGACTGCCGATGACGGGAAGATCGTGGTTCGAATCTCAGTCGGGAGTAATAAAGGTTTTTCTCAGAACTGTTTTCCACTTATTTCCACACAAATGCGGGACATACTTATAACTATTAGTGTAATTAGTAAATAAGCGTATAACCCGAACGTTTAGTAAGATGCGGTGCTAAAAAAAAGTTATTCGACATTTATTCAAGCGATAACGAGGGGGAAGTTTTTTTTAAAAGAATGTTTAGTGAATTATATTTTCAAAAATCCTCCCCAAAAAACTATTACTAACGCAAGGCTTTTCGAATAAAATAGATAAAAAAAAAAGTTTTTTAATGGCTTTCGACAAGGCCGTAGCCAGCCAATTATTTCAGGGGGGGTTTGGTGGGCCCATCCCCCAATTGCTGGATGCTAGAAAAATTATAAATAAAAAACTGTTCTAGAAGCTATCTGAAGTGTTTTTTATGGCAACACTACCCCAACTATCGGAGGCTAGGACAAATTCTAATTATTAAACAGATCTAGAAGCTCTCTTAAGTGCTTTTTTTTATTTGTATCATAACCCCATAAATGTCGGAGGCTATAGGAAAAATCTCTATATATAAACAACTCTAGAAGATCTTTAAAGTGTTTTTATGGTAACATGACCCCCTAACTGCCGGAGGTTAGGAAAATTCTATATATTTAAACACCTCTAGATGCTCTCTAAACATTTTTTTATAGTAGCATAGCTGTTGAAGTTCAGGAAAAATTATAAATACTAAACACCTCTAGAAGCTCTCTGAAGTGTATATTATGGCACCATAAACACCCTAACTGCCGAGGGATGGGAAAATTTCTAAATATTAAACACCTCTAGAAGTTATCTGAAGTGTTTTTTATGGCAACATAACCTAAACGCCGAAAAATAAGAACAATTATAAATATTAAACACCTCTAGAAGCTATCTGAAATTTTTTTTTACTACAACATAACACCATAACTGCCGAAGGCTAGAAAAAATTCTAAATAAGAAAAACCTCTGGAAGCTCTCTGAAGTGCTTTTTATGGTAACACAGCCCCCTAATGTGTACTTGTAACTTAATTTTGATATTGTTTGAACCATAAATAAAGCCATATATATTTTGTTCATAAAATTTCGGGGGGGGGGGTTTGAACCCCGAAAACCCCCCCTGACTACGGCCTTGGCTTTCGATGGTATAAAAAATATCTAACAGTAGCTGGAGAGGCCATCAATAAGGAAACTTTGTTCAACCTTGAAGTGACTGCCGGTACCTGTAGTGGGTAGGTTCCCCACTATCGATTGCTTAGTAACGTTGGCTAATAAGTCTGTTGTGACTCACCGCGAGGGAGTAGCGCGCGACCCACCGTTTGGCAGGAACAGTCATGCCGCTGTTATTTCAACCGACAACACAGTCCAACGATAACACGATTATCAACACCGACACCGGCTAACGAGTCGAGACAATGGGCACGGGGACACTTCCACCAATATATTATTACAACATTTATCGTTATAAGTATGAACACATTTTATTGCGACCACCGATGCAGGTAATTTCACGATATGATTAAAATGGGTTAACAATTTAAAACAAATTAGAAGGCGTAGCGATAAGATTGAATACACGCGTAAATCGCTGGCCGGAAACAAAGGCATTTCTCCTGTAGGTTTCTGAACTTTTTTTTATTAGTAAACTTAAGTTTCCTAAATATAAATAATCTTTGTGATAAAAGGATGGGGGGAATTTTAAGGAAATTAACCAGCATTAGCCTGGAAAAGGTTGAAGGCTACATTGTGGACAAAGCCACATGAAAGTGGGAAGGGATAGGGGTGGGCCAAGTTAAGGGTGTTACATGGGGGAGCACTGAAAGCGTTACAGCTGTTTCAAAATTCTGGATTATTTACGAAGTGGTTTGATATTTCTTAAAATGGTTTTCAACAAAATTTAGGCGTAAGTTTTGACCAGTTAAAGAGTTTAAAGTTTTTTTTTAAAAAAGTCTGGTAATTTATATAAGACCTTAAAAATAATCCCGCATTTGCTTAAAATTATTACGTTGTGACCCTATCAAAACGTGAGTTTACTTGGTAGAGGATGGCTAGTTCTAGGTCTCTATCGTTTTACTTTAATCTCAGAAGTACAAATATTGGCGTAAAGCGTAATCGATTTTTTAAGAATTTTAACTTAAAATTTAAACTTTATAGTTAGATACGGGACCTATTGATAGCTTTCGCCTACATTTTGGTGAAAACCATATTTAATAATATAAAACCACTTCTTCAAAAATGCGGGATTTTCAAACGCATGTAACACCCTTAAACCCTTTAGCGCAATGGTATACAAACTGGGTGTCACAGAGGTACAAAGAAATAAGGAAATACATATAGAGTGTCAACTTAAATTAATTTATTTAAAACAAAGTTTAGATTGACAACGCGAATACATCTTATAGGGTACGTAAAATGTTATGTTATATATACACACAGGCTATATAAGTTTACGATGGATTAAATAGCCAAGCTATTTATATGTGTTAGTTACGCTTATAACAGCATCTACATATAATATTTTATAAATTGAAAAAAACCACACCTGGACACGGGAACTGAACCCGTGACCTAGATAGCTCAGTGGTTGGAGCATTGTCGTACTAGGCCAAAGGTCCTGAGTTCAATTCCCATGTTCAGGTGTCATTTTTCAATTTAGAGAGTATGATATTAATTTATGATAAGCACTGACTAATCAGGGCTCTATTTAGGACTAAGCAGAAGAGACCTAGACGTAAAGGATTCAATGAGTTGGACTGAACAGAACTAGCTCAAGATAGGGATATGTGGCGTATTTTTGTAAGATGCGAGTTCCTAATGCCATCGAGTAAATAAGTAATTATAAATTAATAAAACTAATAAATGCTGTCAATGTTGACCGCAAATTTTTATTCCTTTTCTAAAAGTTGTTCCAAATGTAAATTAGTAATAAAATCAAAGTAGAGTAATTGGTGTTGAATGAACTGGTTGAAAGAAAGATAAGCCCACGCAGAGCTCAAAAGATGGCTTAGAAAGTTTGTTTACAAAAGCGCAATACTACACAAGGAAAAGACTTGCAGAGTAAACACAAAGGCTAATGTTTATTTTGCGTAATGTTTGAGAAAACTCCTCAGTTCTCCTTTTCACTTTTTTTTTTCCAGCAAGAGACTAGGTCAGAGAGTAACGCGACATGAAATTAAAATAAATGAATGAATTAGCGGGAGCCTCGTCATCATCATCATCAAGATGATAATTGATATGCGTGCTGGAAAATGTTCTTTTAATTTTTAACGGAAAATTATTAGTTTTGAAAAATATTTTTTTAAATTTTTTTTTCTGTAAAAAATTCCAGCTATTTAAAGGGAATAAATGCCATCGAGATAGACCAAGTTTAATTTAGCGAATGGTAACAACAGAAAAACAGTCCAACACCTTAGCTCAGTCGGTAGCGTGTCTGTGTACTGAACTAAGGTTCCCGGGTTCGGTTCCCAGCATGGGCAAGAAATGTATCATTGGTGAAATGTGGGTTTACCCCTTCACAGTGATGAATTAACGGCTGGGGGCTGTATGTTGTGCCCATCCTAGTATTAATATAGATTATTATAAGCCATATGAAGCTACGACAGGCCTAGCCAGCAGGTTGTGGAAAATATATGGCTTGAATAAAAAACTGATCCAG